>PTEX01000171.1:285214-784564 GCA_003342815.1 Eudromia elegans
GCCTCCCACGCTTTTGAACCCCTCACTTTAATGGGTTGGAGGAGGAAAGCCGAACACCTCCCACTGTGCCGCCCTGGTCTTTCCAATAGCCACAAAAAGCCTCCTGCCCTTCGTGTCCCTTCATTTTATCTTATTTTATCTTACTTTATCCTGTTTTATTGTATTTCACGTTTTGGGGGGAAGGCTTYGCACGGGCAGCAGGGCCCAGCTCGCAGGCGACATTTTGCCCACAGATGACATCGGCGTCTGTTCTTCCACCGTGTTACAATCTTCGAAAAAATCAGGCTCTTTATATATATTTCTTAAATGTATGAGCTGTTAATGGAGGAATCTCACCGTCTCTCACTGGCCGTTTAGGAAATCAAGAGACGCCAGCTGGCAGAAGCTGCCGAGAAGAGGCAGATGGAGGTAAGGGCGGATGAAAGGCCCTTGACGTGGGTGGAGGTGACTCACGCCTTTCGTTGTTGTCCTCGTGGAAAATAGCCAGGACTTGGGCAGGAACGCGGGTCCATGGCGCACGTGGCTTGTCTTACCCGTAGTAACGTAGGAAATCTGCATTAAATAAATGTGCACTATTCATATCTTACCCATACTTGCAATTTATTTAATGCAGATTTCCTAAGTTAGTTTCAAGACAGTTGAGTTCCCTTTGATGGGGAAAAAAGCCGCACTTTACAGTAGTTAGGCATCCGTCAATGAACAAGGAGGATTTACTGTTCTGTGTGATGGGAGAGGAACGTGTATTGGTCCGGGTGTTATTTGTACAGGTTGAATTAAAAAACGGGGATTATTGATGGGGACTGTGTAGGTCGATCCGGGTGGAATTCGGCGCCTGGCCGGCTGAAGGAAGGCCTGTAAAACCTCCCCATTCCGTATCAGAACACCTATTAAAAGCGTTCTGTATTACTCTCTTGCCCAACCCCGGTGATCTGATGCTTTAAAGCTAGAAACCGTGGGTCTGAGTGAGTTACTGCTGTCCAGGGATGATTTGCACCCTCAGCCTAGTGTCCCTGTGACCTACACAACTCGCATCCCTATGGAGTTCGAAGGGTACATTTTCACGTAGGGTATTGGCCACGGATCATGATTTAGACGTGTGGGTTTTTTGTCGCACAGCCTGGGTTAGAGTTAATGATGGGCCTGTGTTTTGCTCCTGCGTGTTGAATTCCCATTGATTTCCCCAGGAGCCGTGGAGCTTGTGACCTTCTCCCATGCACATGTTGAATGTTGCTCATAGAAAACCTCACCACAGTCCCCATCGGATGGGTGTCCCCCCAGGCAGCCGGTTCATAAGGGGAGCATGGAGAAGTCGATTGGRTGATGAAACAGCTTAGCTTCATCCTGGATCAGCTCTTCCCAGTTAATACTCATGCGAGGACAGGAATGGGAAGCTCCTGACACTAGTAAAAGAAAAAAACACACACACACAATATAAAAATATAGATATAAGTTAGTGGGAGTTTTGGGATGGGAAGCTCTGACTCTACACCTTAGGTGTGAACCACGTGCACTTAATTGCATTCAAGTATGTTTACCTGGACATATTAACAGTGAAATAAAAACATCTCACATAGCTACAGAACCAAGAGTTTATGAAAAAATATCCCCAAAGCCTCAGTTTTACCTAAGAGTAGCTTTAGTCACRTTTTGATTTCTTTTCTGGAAATCAGAAATTCACACGTTGGGGTTGCAAAGAGTGGCAGGTTGGGTTCTACCCAAAACATAATTAATTGATCGTCCTCAACTGTCTTTTTCTCCCAGGCTTCCTCTCGTGGTATTAAGAACACTTCTTCTGTAGAGCAAAAGAAAAAGAAGCAGGAAGAAATAGAAAAAAGAATGGCAGCCTCGGGTTCTGGCGGCGAAGGAGGACTGAGAGTAAGTTTAAGAGAAGCAAGTTGCTATGTTGCCACTGCCTTAAGCAAGTGGCATTTTTGTTTCTTTTCTACCTTCATATAACCCTGTGGGGTTGTTTTGTTTTGTTTTCCGGTTAGTGGCAGGTTGGATAAAGCGCTCAGCTCCCGAAGAGAAGAGAATTGAGATTTACTGCCAAAAMCTCACCAGTTTGTGCAGCTGAGCGGCACTTGTTCACGTAGCTTTTGCTGTTTGCATCCAAAGGCTCAGCAGTGCTTTGCCAGCAGAGGAGGGCAGATGGTGGAAGCGCAGAACAGGACTCTTAGGTCCTAATAAAGGACTCCAGCCTCTGAACACAAAGTTCTGGCCAATTTCTGTTTTCTGTGCATGTGTTATTGCTTCCCTGGCAGGGAGTGAGACAAATTCTCTCCCACGTATGTGGCCTCCGTACCTGGTGGCAAGCATTGTGGATCATGTTCTTGGTCGATGTACGTTTGTCTGTGTGTAACCAGATTGTGCGCCTTTCAGAAGAACGCTTGTTTATGGCTTTGATTTCAAGCTGTGCAATTGAAACTTCTGTAGAAAATTGTTGTCCTCCTGTAGAAAAATGTTGTATGTTCAAATATGTGGGTGACAACATTTCGGTTCCCTAATGACTTTTGAACTGCTTATGGATATAGTGCCTTCTGTAAAGGAAAGGAGATTCATGATGGCTTTTAGAGGTGGAAGTGTTTTGTGACACTATTTAGTAATAATAGCAACCTTTATAAACCCTGTACACTTACACTGAGAAAAATATTTTATTGAGTCTAACTGTTGTTCTYATTTTCAGATGTGAATTTCTTTTGAGCTTGTATTTATAGCGTATACTGGAAGTTAAACACAGAATTAAAAATGCTGTCTATTAATASTTCTCCTTTGTAACACAAGAGGGCAGTGCGGCACTTGCAAGGATTTGGGGAAAAAAGAAAAAAAATAACAGTAAAACACTATTACATCATCTCTTGGTGCTTGTTTTCCTGAAGTGTCTGTACTATCTGGGGGGGTGTTGTTACAGCGCAGCAATACCTGCCAAATGCCAGAAGCTCTTGTCGCTTTTTTCCCATGGCCAGGAATGTTCCCTAATCTTTTTTCCAAGTGTGAAACTGCCCTTGATTTTTGCTACCGAACTTGTGGCGTAAAAACCCGACCCCCACACCAGGGCCCTAAGGCCTGGAGAGATGCACGACGTGTTGCAGCACGGCCAGCACTAGGACCCTCGCTTGCATCTCCCCACAGGAGGATGTTAGTGTTTGACCTTCATGTGTCACTGACCCTATTCCTGGCCTAGTTTGGGCTGTAGAAGCCCTTTTAAGGTAAAACAAGTGTTTATTTTGCCTCCTCCAATAGGGTCTCACGGTATTTTACGAGTCCAGCCCTAGCACAGCTGGTTTCCTTGCCTGGTATTCAGAATGTGGTTGAAAACAGAGATTTTCAATGTTAATATTGAATAACAATATGGCTAAAAAGCTGTGCCCAYGACAGTTAATGAAGACCCCGTTTTGCTTGATTGTTGGTGCTTGTTCTCTTCCCTGTATTGCGCTGATTTTTTTTTTTTTTTTTTAATCTAATGAAAATGCATTGAAATGTAATAAAACTCCCCAAACACTATTTCGGAATGTGAATTTCAGTCCCACGCTCATCTCAGCAGGTGTTACAGGAAGAAGCATCAGCGAAGTTGCCTTTAGCTTCTGGGTTTTGTCACTTGGGTGACAGAGGCCCTCATAGGGGAACCCTAGGGGTCTATGAGGGGATTAGTTAGAATCCCGAGGTTCTAAATAATGAATTCTCTTTTTCCACTCTTTTCCTACCACAAAACCAGAGSAGGGGGTCCCTCAACGTGGCTGCATTGCTTTTCAGCTCCAGATTGTCAGGAAAGGAAAGGTAGAACGAATAGATGCCTAATTATCACTGCAATTAATAGAAGAAACGGAGTTGCACAGTTCAGTCCTGCTTGGAAGAAAAGCTCTTCCTAACGCACGGACAGGAAGCTGACATAAGGTACCAAGGGYGAGGAGCAGTAACAAGCAGCACCAATGCCTTTTCTGAGCCATTCTAACCCGTTCCACCATGGTGGTGCCCATTTGATACTGCACAGTAAGAGTTTTTCCACGTGCTCTGCCGTAGGTTGGCTGTAACCACCGTGAGTCCTCAGCACGGCTGGGCTTGCCCACAGCCAGCAAGAGCTTCCATGTCCCTTTTCCTAGGGTGCAGCCAGGATTTATGGAGAGACTCAAGTAGATTCTAGCAGCAGTTGAATTTTATATACTTTTTTTTTGCATGAATCTGCAGGAATTTCTTATATCCTCCATGCTCACAATCAGCTGAGTCATGAAGTAATGAGGAAGGCTCCACTCTTCCTCACTTATTCCGGGGCAAGTTCAACCTTTTGAGGACGTCATTGTCCATCTCAGCACAGATCTTGGTTTGGGTTTGCCAGGATTATTTATTCATGTTTAATATTCAATTAAAATCAAGAATACTTTTTTTCCATGTAATTATTAGATTCTCCTCTTGATTTAGTAACATGTAAATATCCTTAAATATTTTAAAGGGGAAACATGATAAGTCTTAATCTTTAATGACGGCAAATTAACAACTATTTATGTTTCTATTCATGTTTAAAAGCTTAACCGTTATTTCAAAATGGACACCAGACCCTTTCATAATCTATACTACTATATACTATTTGTTTATGTAAACATATTTATTTTTAGCTATGCTGCATTTTTATACTGATTGGTTTAGTTTGCTTTGTTTCCCACTCCCCACACTTTATTACACTGCTTTCATGAGTAATGGGTCTTTCACAGGATTTACTGCTACAATATTTATTTAATCTTCCTAGAAAATTTCCCAAAATAAGAAATCAAGGTCCCTTTTTTCTACCTAAAATACTTTAAAAATTGCATACTGCTTATATAAATTATAAATATTATATATTTTAAGTTATATACTACAAGCAAACAAACCAACCCCCAAAAGACCAACTGGTACTCTTAAAAATTATTTCACAAACATTTTTACATTCTTTCCTGTTTTCCCTACAACAGAAAATGGATTTTTCTATAAAATCCTGGTGCTGCCTGTGCTATATGTAGCAAGCACATTCCTAGCTGCGCTGCGTCTCAGACTCTCAGGCTAAGAAGTGCTCCTGTATCACGGGAGCCCCATGAGCAGCAATTACAGAGAATAAGATTTCCAATAGGCAGAAGTATTTTAAAAAAGTTTTTGTTTATTTCATTGCTAATAAAACCACCAAATTTACACAGTCAAATAATCCTCTAAAAATAAGAATWAAAAAAAAGCTTTTTCTCTAGGATGTTACAAGGCACATAAATTACCAAGCACAGATGAAGAAAAAGAGCCCCCAAATCCCGACGCGAGCCCCCTCATCTGCCTTGAGCCCCTTTCAGAGGGTCGCGAATGATTTTCAGGAGCATGAATCGCTCCACTGACAAGGTAGCGTGGATTCTGTGCCTCGGTTACTACCTCAATTGGGACAAAAGGGGCAGGAAAGGCTCCGATCCGGGAAGGGCATCRTGGTTTCTGAGGCAGGAAGGACTCGCAGCTGCGGAAGCTCCCATCCGGGCGAAAGGAAGGCTCTGTGGGCTGTTCCCCAACAACAGATGACTCTGATTTCGTCCCCATTCCCCAAATCACCAAATCCTTTCTCTACCTGCATAGATACTTTTCAACTAGCCTACCAGTCAAGKACTCAATGTCGTAAGATTTTCGTACAAATATACTGTGTACTTTCTTCCATTAACATGATCCATTCCTTTACGTAATTCTAAGTATACATTCACATATTGAAGAGTAATAATTTGGCTAAAAAATATATGTCTATTTCTTATCTGATTGTAGTAATTAGCCTACTGAGGGTAATTTGCTATAAAAGGCACAGTAACTGGCAATAAATAGTTCTACAACTCAAAGATCTTCCATCTGGGTTGCCRTTTTCAGTCTGTCTTACCATTTTCCAAGTCCTTTTAAAGCTTAACCTAAACTTACTACGCTTGAGAAAACACCCTGGACCTACCCCCACCAAGTTGCCATCGCACAAGAAGCTTCTTTCACTTGATCTCCTTCTTGGCTTTGTAATGGGCYGACACGACAAGGTAGTTGTCGGGGTTCATGTCCCGCAGGGTCGGGGATTTGCTCTGCACGGGCGACGTCTTCCCATCCACGCGCGAGATCTGCAGCATGCGGCACGGGTCGTGCTTGAGCAGGTAGCCCGCGAACGTCTCCCAGCCTCCTCCCACGCGGACCATCACGTGCTTGTTGTGCAGCATCTGGAATTACACACACACACACAGGGCAGCACGGCAGCTCTCCAAGGGGAAGCGGTCCCTGCCCCTTTATGAAAGCCAGTGCTTGTCTCAGAGCCACAGGCGCCTGCTTGCAAGAGGAGGCAGGAGGAGAGGATTATTTGTGCTTCAATTTAACAACCACCTAACTAACGGATACCGTAAAGGAGGCAATACTTAAAACCAGAGATTTTCATATTTTCTGTAAACATCTGTGTTTTCCCGCAGCAGCGAGCGATGCTGTTCTTCATGCTAGAGAATCTAGAGATACTCTTGAAAACATGTGAGCAAAGACACTGTTTTCTAGGTCCTGAAACTGTCTTTTCCTTACATATACAAGAGGATGAGCAATGGGCCGAACAACCTGCAGCTCCTCCGTCCTGTCCCAGAGCCGGCTGCAGTTGATAGATGGGCTTTTGGTTAAGAAGTACTTAGGGAAAGGTGGTAAAATTATAATTATTAGATAGCAATCAGTGTGAAATACATTAAGACAGTCAGGTAGGTTCACATTGCTACCCAGCAATGAGGGGCAGTAAGCAAATAAAGCAAAACAAGTAAAATAAAATCCAGCATGTGCTTATAGTTGACATAGATCAGTATTTCTGTTAGGTATGAAATAGGGGGGTCACAAATGCTGTTTTCTTTAGAGTTGGTCTTTAAATTAGAGTATTGGAATCTGTGGCAGAATAGGAGAAACAGGCAAAAATAGGAAAAAACAGAGCAGCAGACAAGAACAGAGGAATTATGTAGTGCTTTGGTATGCATTAAGTTTATACCAAGAGATAACATGAAAAGGACTTCAGAATGAAAATGCATAGCTATATAATATGCTGTAACCTGTAACTATATTCCATATATCATACATCTACAATACAATACTCTTTAGGAGTATTTTGGAGGTAGAGAAATTACACACTTGGGGTCTCAGCCAAGCCCTGCTGAAGCCAACAGAGAATCCCACCGACTTGAACAGGACTCGGCCTCTGGGAGCCCAATTCAGGCACCTAAAGCAAAGCGCAGCCTGGGCTCAGGTGAGGTGATCTTAGGCCCATGTTAGGAAGGACAGAAGCTGCTTGTGTGCATTAAGGAGCTTGGCAAAGGGTAAGTCTTATCTCAAATATCTAAAAAATCACTGAATGCACATCTAGGAAATTCAACTCAAAGCTCAGCGCTGCACATCATGCAAATTCTGTAGCCAGTAACACATACCAATTAACCACCCCTGTTGAAGGAATCTGCTCAGAATATATTAAGGTGCACTTGGGCAGGCGGTGCTTAATTAATTAATTAATTAATTAATGCTTCCAGCCTGATCTTATTACACCAGGAAAAAAAGGTATTTTCTCACCTGCAGAACAGGAAGAATGCGTGCCTCACTTTGCTTTCTCTCCAACTTCCCCTCATCCCATGACATTTTGTCTAACCCTCTCATAACACAGGATTAGACAAAACTGTTCTGTGTTACCTCTACTGGTTACAAAAGTTCCCAATGATGCAACTTCTATTCGCCAAGATATTACATATGGTTTGCATTAAGTATTTTTTAAGGACCTCCTCGGAGTTTTTGCGTTGTGGTTCTAAACCTCAGGAAAGGAGCCTGTGCTCTCCCTTGCTGTAGACACTGTGATAATGCTATGGAAGACAGCCAACGTGCTTGATTAACATTTCTACCTCATCCTCAGGGATTTATACGTAGTAAATCAYACTAAATGAATCTCGCTTTGATGGAAAATGCATTAGAATGAAGCTCCACTTGGGGGGAAAAAAAAAGATGTCAAGAGCTTGTAATAACTCCTTGTCATAATATTTCTACCTGCATTAGAGTTGATTTTTATAATTAATGTTTTTCTGAATCACAAAGAATTTTTATATTAATGGTAATTATGGGCTGTAACAAATACACTTTGCCTGGGTTACTGAAACTAAATTCTGATTTGTGCCTGGGGCCCCAAGACGGTATCTCCCCATGAAGAGGGATTGCAGGGTGTAGTTATGTATTTCAATACCATTTCGCTTATTCAACTCCAGATTTCTTTAGATACAGATACTACACTCACATTTGTAATGTTCTGTAAAGCTTCATTCCTTTTCTATAGCAAGAAGGGGATAATAGTGCAAAATAGGAAATACATTATGCAAAATGTCTTCAAGCACAGATACTGTTGGATCTTCAAACTTGACCCACAGTTTGAAAAAAAATAAAAAAGCTGCTTAATTTCAACTAAATTAAGACATAAGGAAAGACGTGTGAGGTTCAGTGGGCAATTAGCAGACAGCTGCAATAGTCCCTGTTTTATTAAGGGAAGAACGCTCAGCGTTTGAATCCTTGTAACTCTTCATCAAACTGTCTTTCCTCTGCAGCCATCTGACTGTTTCCTATCCCAAAGATACACTTCAATAATGAAATTTAAGTTCCTCAGCATGTGTAAAGCAAGAGTAGATTAAAGCAAGGTAGTAAATAAATATTACCTATTGTTTCATATGAAAAAAATCTTAATGGATTTTCCAGTGAAGCAGAAATGGTACTGCATGTATATATGTACATACTCACATATATATATACACACACATATAACCATATATTCATTACCCTATATATTCTTTACATATATACACATGAGATCTACTCCCCCAGTTTTGCAAGCCTGTTGAGTTTCTGTCAACAAATAAAACAGTTAATAACATTGTCTTCTATTCCTTCTTCAAGATTAGGAGGACTTGATATCTGTCTCCATTTGTCATCAAAAAAGGCAAGKTCTATAATGATAAGATTGATATTTCTCTCTAATTAAGGATTTTAGTTTAATTTTCTCTTTAAAAAGGACTAAACTAGGAGGAAATAAATTGAAAATTTTTGCCTAGAAAGTAATGAGGGAAGTAGAACGTTAAATACAATTTTTTTTTTGTTTGACTTTCACATTTCAATTTCTAATACCCATATSTGATCTGAAACATGTAATTTTGTTTTATGAATAGCTGATGGTCTCAATGCTACGTTTAGACCCAGTGCCAAACTGCAAATCGTYGGTCTTCTTGTTGATGACCGTGGTGAAAAGATGGGAGACTTGACTGATGATTTACACATTCCTCAAAACGAACTGGCCGGTCTGGGCATCTGTCAGTATGCCCAGGGATTTCATGGAAGTCAGTGCTATGTGCAATAAATAAGCATATGGATATACAATAAAGCTGGCCATTAGCTGTATTCAAATTGTTTGGCTTTACTATTTCCTTGCTCATGGGATTTTCTGTGCTAAGAGAAGCCGACTTCTTCCGATGGCCCCACACCGACGTGAGGACACCAGGCTCAGGCARCAAAAGCAGAGGCGGTCGAAACATGCTCAGATGCAGATATATGCTACTGAGCCACAAAAGCAGCAGGTTCATCAGCAGTACACTGAGCACCACGTTTGGAAAGTCTAAGTATTTAAACACTGATAATCACGTGCTCCATGCGAGGTAGGTACATCAACACCATTAACTTGTGGTCTCCTAACAGGTTAACCAACACATGCACCAAAAGGTCTCCAAGGACACATAGAGAAATCTCTAAAATAGAGTGACTAGTCGTACAACATTTTTACTGAGTGACTGCTGGAGCCAACGGCCATTTATCTAATTCTTCAAAACGTGCTTTGGGTCATGGTCTCCTCAAACCTAAAGCCGACCCTTTTGCTCCAGTAAGAAACTGTTAGTTTTTTTTTCTTTTCTTTTCTTAAAAACCTCCTCAGAGTAAACATGTAAAACCACCTCCCTTGCCCTGTCCTAGTTAAACGCATTGCTCACACAGCAGCTCTCAATCTCCTTTTCATTTCACYGCTAGTTCCGTGAAAAGACGCAGAACGAAACCCGCTGCTTGACTTCCCAGGACCACACTGCGGATCTGCCAGTGCAGATTTCTCTCCCTTCGGAAAACCAGCCTCTCCCACAATTAACTGCCTTCATTGTTCGCTTTCACCAAACTCATCCCCATGTAGCTCCTCACAGCCTTTCTACTTTTATGTTGCTTTCTCTTTTTTCCTTTTTTTTTCCATCTCTTCTAGAGTGATATCACTGTCCATGTGGTGACTGCTTTTATCTGCAAAGAAACTCTGAAAATAAACCTTTCTGAAAAGGAAAAGTGCAGGAAAAGCTGACCTAAAACCAGCACACCTTTGCACCTCTTGGGACTCCGTTAAATGCCATCTGCAAGATCCCTTTCACAGACTCTCTGGGGGTTCTTTTGGGACCATAACCCATATTTCCAGCTTCTTCTTCTAGTACTTGCACCCCGCTTAAGCTACCTTACCAGTTTCCATTATTTCTCCCCCGTGCTTAGGAAGCAGCACAATGTCCTATTTTCAGCACAGGGCTGGTGATACAGCCAGGAACTGAAGACATCTGCACCCTGCTGAAGACAGGCACAAAAAGAGAGGCACAAAAATAGCACCTAGGCATTCAGTTGCCGTCAGATTGTGGTAGGGCACAAAAAAAAAAAAAACCAACCCCACCTTTATATGCCTAACATACCTGTAAGCATGASCTATATTACCTGGTCACCTGCTAAAAACAGAGGTTAAAACTTCTAATGTTTTAATAACATAATCCTTACCTGATTATAACTTCTTTATCTCCGCACCTGGACAGGAAGGCAAACAGGGGTCTCTAGGACACCAGGATCAACGGGAAGGGTAGTGACAGAAATGTACAGTCCCCGTAGGTGGAAGTATCCATGAGCACGGTGATAAGAAATAGATGACCCAGAAAAAACACCCACCGAAATGATATAGGAAACAACAGCGAAGAGTCAGAGGAAAGAACAGTTCTTTGGGACAAGCATCTAAAAGATGCAGGTCTGGTTTGCAAAGGTTAAATTTAAGCATTGTCTGTGTTACAAAYATTGCACTTGATGCAGGTTAAATATCCACTCCTGTTTATAGACTTATTAAAACAACTACTCCAAGTATTCCCAAATAAATACTTGATATCAAGGTATGACTTGGGATGTGAACTAATATAAAGAATAGGAAGATCTTGGACTCTCACACCCTTGATTAAATTTTCCCTTAAGCCTTGCTGCTCCTTTCTTTCTGACACACTTTTATAGAATTTGGGAATAGCTTTTGGTGTCTAATTAACATTAGACTTTGCTTGCTGTTTAAGAAAAAATAAATAAATAAATAAATAAATAAAACCACTCCAGTGTAGGCGAGCACTTGGTGTGAGAAATGACTCAGATGCAGACAGAAATAAACACCCTTGTTTTTTCATCAGGAAACAAGCGAATTTCTGTCAAGTGGAGGCTTTCGTTTCTGCGACTGGGAGAAATAATGTCAAGGAAAATTAATTAGATGGGGTAGTCACGTGTTCAGCACGGCATCTTCCATCTCGAAGACGTGACAGCCTCAGCTCGGGGAAGGGAAGGAGCATTTGCAAGAACTTTGGAGTAGACTCCACATCAACGTGATTCAAAGGGCAACGGGGGTGGCCAAGGTTGTTGCCTCCCTTCTATCTAGATATTGATTCAAGCTCCAGGCGCCAAGTCAGTCCTCTCCTTAGCAAATCAAATGTGCGATATTTAAATGAAACTGAGCGGTTCTGGCGAGAGGATGGACTCAAAACAAATGCTTTACGTAAAGCACRGTGGAAAAGAGGGTATGACAATTAGATCGCAGGAGAAAAACAACATCAGCCAGAGTTTGTGAGGTTAAATGAAAAGTGTAAAGGGGTTAATGCTACCTCTGGAAGGAAGCACAAAAAAGCAGTTCAGCTAATAAATGGATGCACCAATTTAAATTAAAAGACTCTGCAAACACCAGAGGAATTTATTTTACCCAGACTATTAAAATTCTGCAAATTTACCTTCCCTGCACAACGCTAAACCATTTACAGAATGATAATAGAGTGGTGGAGGAATCATCGGTTTAGATTTTGCCATTGACTTTTCTGAGTCTTGGATCTCATCATRCAGACGTGTGGGCTGCATGCGAACACCCTGGCAACACTGAATTTCGGAAGCACACGAAAAGGCTCTTTTGAACCCTGAAAGGCCATCTGCTTCCCAGCTATTTTCTCTAAACTCATTCGGTCTCTCATTTCTGAGCAACAACCTCAAAACAGAAAAAAAAAAAAAAAAAAAAAAAGAAGGAATCTATCTTTCCCTCAAGCAAATATAGCAAATATTAGAGAAAGCTCCCTATCTCCTTTTTCACAGTAAAGTCAGCAGTAACTTGGCTTCAGCTGTGGTCTTCTGCTTGCACACCTAGGTTTTCTTCCAGTTGAAACCATGCTGTCCTGGAGAATAACATGTCCACCCACCACCTCTTACTGACCTTCAGATGCTGCCAGCTGCTAAGAGTGGCACGACCCAGAAAATTTAAAGCTCTACCTAAAGCACTTTGATATATCCAATATTCGAAATGAACTTCAAGTGGAATAGGTGTAATCATTTTAATACTTCTATTTATCATATTGAATCCAATGCCATAGTATTTGGAGGAAGAAAAGAAAAAAAACCCAATCAAAATCCCACATCCTGACACAAAGCARGATCCCAACCAGAGGGCCTCCAAGCATCTCTTCTGACTGTCTTCCTGAGCTTCTATGGACTTGGTGTCCAAGTGGTTTACTGAGACAGAACGGATCAAGAATCAGATGTATGACCGGCCGTTAYTGGGGTTTGTCCAATTCGGCTTCTCCGTGACATTGATAGAAAAGCAAGTTAGTGGAATAAATTTGTCATAACCTTCCATGTACGTAATCGTCATCTGAAAATCTAAACAACTGAGCCAGCTTTTAGTGCAAATTTGTACAACGTAGAGTGACAGAACTGATTTTAGACACTTTTTCGAGATTTTCTGCAGAATAAAACCAGAAGGTATAACGTTACTCAATAGCGAAACACAAACGCTCCATTTTCTTATGCTGAAAAACTCCCTGTAAGAAAGATAACCACTGTGCCCTGTCTTTAAATAAAATGATTTATAATTTATCAGAATTATTCAGGATCCCCAAATTTCAGGATTTTCTGTATCTGGTTCTGATCAGTTAGCAGCGGTTTTCCTAACTGTGCCTCCCATGTGACAAATACAAGAGCACTTCAAATAGGAAAAGCTGTTGCCTGGAGTTGCAAAAAGCCATGCACAAGATGATGACATTTGGTACAGCACAAGGTCTTACGGAGCCACAAAATTTATAACCTGGTCAGCCGTAGGAAGGCTGACCTTTCCCAAGGAAATCACTTTCCCAAGGAAATCTGATGGCAAAGTACAGAAGTACATGCGTTAAGACGTCTTAAGTTTGTCACTCTGATGTGCTCCTGAAATGTAAGTAAAAAGCATCATGTCTAGGGTCATCCCAATACGACAGACCTGGTCTATTAAACAGCAGCAGAAAAAAGCCACAGCAGGACTGCAATTCCAATGAAAATCACAGGGAGGCAGACAAACACTGTCAACAGGCATTTGCAGGCAAGAATGGAACAGAAAAGGAGGTTCAGGACAATAAAACAGCTCAGAATAGAGAGTTAAGATGTTTTCCTTTGGCCATACAGTCACATTTTGCTAAATTTACTACAGAAGCCCAAAATTTCCAGACAGTTTACCAGATTGCAAGGAAGCGAGTGCCACGTTTGCAGATCTTAGTGGAGAACTAAGATATTTGGCATGGTGTAGATTTTATGTTATTTATTTTTTAATTTCTCCGTATAACCAGATCATTGGCTTTAGGTAATTTTCTGCCGGTCACGAGCCCTAGTGACCACTGCTCCACCTGGCAGCATCTAGTGACATGACCTTGCTTTTAGAGCTCACACACCAAGGAGTTTCATCACATCTTCTGCCAGGAGAGCAACCAAACTCGGGGAAGAGAAACTACAAAGCATTAAAATCCCTCTCCAGAAATGGGCACAACAAAAGAAGGCCACGTATTTCTCTCAACATGACCAGCTTTGAAAATTTTTTTTTTCAATAAAAAGATCAATACCCCCTTTCTTACTCAGATGCTACCCCTTGGCCGTATTACCTTCAAGGACGGCATAGGGCTCGGGTGTCTGATCCAGCTCATGGGATTAGAAATCATAAACAGCAATAAAATATTTCATTGAGATTTAAGACATTTAATTTTAATCATAATMATTTTTATGATTAAAATTTTAATTTTAATCATAATTTTAATCATCATTTTAATCTAATTAAAAAGACATCTAAAACTGGGGAAGCCCCAGTACATGAGCCYGGCCGAGATCCCTCATCAAAAAGAACAGAAATGGTTTTCAGGTTTGAGAGGAGCTCACACTGATTCCATTTATCCCCAGCTAAAGAGGTAACGCTAATTTCCAAAGCTTTTATGGGCGCACAATACGCAGACATCAAGTCATTTGTCCTTGGTTGCCTAGTGATCCTCCAACAGAGGCACAAAGAAATTCATTGGGCTCCTATTCTAATTCAAAAGATTACATATTACGGTCAATTCTATCATTAAATACATATAACAGTTCAATCTGTTAGAGGGCAACAATCCCCTTGTGCTATTGCTCATGAAAAAGACTCCTTAAAATGTGGATCCATTATTGATATTGCATTCACAACCTCCTGCAATGCAAGCACAAATTAGTAAATGCCACTGGGGTGCATGTATCACATTTAAGAGTGGGTTACGTGGCAATAATTGAACACATCCTTTTTCCTTCCTCTTTCCTCTACAGCAGGTTTTCTTCCTTTGCTTTCCACATCTTGTGGCTACTGGGAAATCTGTATTACAGGTGAGAAAAATTGTATATGGCCCAACAGCACAGGAGTACAGAGGAGGAGAAGGGTCCTTACAAATGCCTCGTGACCGCCTAATACTSCAAAAGGACAAAGAAAAGAAAAGAGGGAATTGCTCTTGCCTCTGACGTCACTTCATAGAGATCACCCTTTATAATTTTGTTCAGTAATGCAATATTCTCACTGCTGTCAAATTCTAGCTCAACCTACCTTCATTTGAGTTGCGGCACAGTCCCATATGCCAACAACCTTTAAATTTATGCAGGTTGGAAGTAAGCAACACAGTAAGAGCATAAATATTATCTAAACCAAAGAAAACTAAGACCTACACAACAAGTGCTACAGCAATAACCTTTATGGGAAAGGWATCTTGAAGAAGAATCTTCTGGTTACTAGCACATATAATTGAGAAAAGGCTTAGGAAAAACAACTGAGAGCCGAAAACCTTCAGGAAACATTACTGCAAACCAAAGCTGATTCACGAGACCTGTCAGGATTGAAAAAAACAATGAAAAAAACAAYGGAAAGCACAAGGAGTCCACAATTTTGATAAGGCACCTATAGATCGCCTCAAACTCTCTCTGTTCTGTGACTTTTGTGTTGCAAATCTCAGTCCATGAGCTTTTAGACAAGATCTAAAAGACAGAGAACACACAAGTCACAATGTTTTTTGGACACAACTGCATGCAAGAACACCTTAGGGCAAGGCCAACGTTAAGAAAACAATTGCAGATGTCCCAAAGAAAAACGCAGAATCCTGAAAAGTGCCCTCTATGSCCAGGGTATTAAGTTGGCAGAGTTCCATGTCTATCCAAGAAAAATACACCTGGAAAATATCTAGAAAGACATCATTTTAAGCAAGACTGGATAACAGTAAGATTAAGTATTGCCTTTTTAAATAAACAGGCCTGATTTAAACCTGCTTGACACGACGGGCTCCATCAGAATATCTTCTAATTTACATGGGTGTAGACGAGGGGAGAAGGAAGGTAGCGTAATTTCAGTAACGTTTACATTTAGGCTTAGCACAAAGCATCCTCTCATCAAAGTTTTCRGAGTGAGGTCAGTATAAGTCTATGGTGCACAACGTCACAAGGTCGGAATGAAATTACGCCAGGGTAAATCTATGAAAGCAACACAGTAAGCAAAGACCCAATGTTATATTAATGTGTTTAAAAAAAAAAAAAAAAAGACCAAAAAAACCTTGAGTGCAATAAATAACTTTGAATAAAGCCAAGACATTACAGAGCAGAAATGACTTATTGAACATCATCCACATCAATCTTGACTGTAGATACTGAGACAAACCAGGTCAAGTACAATCTGTAGTAGATTAGTCAAATTCAGCTACAACAAAGCTCAAGTGATTGCAGCTTGCAAGGAAATATTCAGGTCAAATTTAATGATATTGTAAGTAAAGTTGGAAATTACATACCGGGGGCAACTCAGACTACAGAGGAGGGCAAATGGTTGGAGAATTATAACTTGTAGTTACTTGGACAAGGTGGAAGCAGGAAAGAATCATCTGTTTATTCTACCAGTTTCAAAAGAGAGTCTTCCAAGCATAAATTAAACATAATTTAATTGCATCRATAAGTGAATGTTAATACATGGCGACATGGTTGTCATATCTTTCACCACTAGATGCTTTTCTTGTTCCACCTTTCTCCTTTCTAGGGCCAGGTTTCCACAAACAGCTACCTTAGCTCCAAAGCGTTGGAACTTTAAATGGATTTACTCTGAATTTACAGCAGTGTAGCAGAACCAAGGCTCTGCATTTTAAATTATAGAGGCCATATAATTAATTATCACATTTTACACAGTGAAGCTTTCAATTTTGTGTCACACACAATCACCTGGCTGCAATCATCACATCCGTCTTTGGACCACCCTCCCAGCACCCTGTACGTTACCTATCCTGSTATTCCACCCATGCTGAACATAAGATTGCAACGATCTCGACTGTTAGAGACGTTAGCTAAAGCGCTGGTCTATAAATATTGGAATCATCTGATCTTTTTTCCAGGCATTTCTGCTAAATCTGACTGTCTAGMCCAAAGTTAAAGTCAGTTGAAATTGCAATCTTGTTTGTTTTGGTGTGAAATCCTGACTTTTTAAATGGTTTTGACACAAAACAATACATTTTGAATGGATAGGAAAACCTGGCAAGTTTTACTCTTTTTAATTTGGGTGACAAGACAGAAAATGCTGGATGTTTTGTTCTCTTCATGTCGGCTTTGACAGTATGTGTGATACTAACTTGCTGCCTAACCCTCACTTTTCCACGGAAGGATCCAGGAAAAAAGTRTGGCAATGCTATCACTTTTGTTCTGCACATTTCCCAGTTCATCTTTGGACTGAGCTTTGGGACCAGGTTACTGTGTTATATTTTGGGGGAACTCGTGAGCAGCTGACAAGGAGCCAAGACCTGAAATCCACTACCAAAACAGGTACCAAAAACTTTAAAAATGGGCCATTTCCTCGGTGYGGAAGTTATGATAAAGAACCCATGGGACTAAAGGTAGAAGTAAACTAACTTAAGTAGTATACAGATTTCTCATGCAGTGGAAAAAAAATCTTTGGGATATTAAATAACTTTAAGTCTCTGATAACTCTCTTGACCCAAGAATCAATTACCTGAATTTAGCATTAGTAATTGAATTTGGTTTTGAAAGCAGCCAGTGGTAACCTGATGGGACTGCAGTTCAGGCACATGCAAGTCCCCCGTTGTAGATATTCTAGTGTGCTGGATCTCTTTGCACTCAACGGTTTTATATCTTTCTGCAAATACCAGAAGAAAGGTCTTTTTTAGGCTCTGGCAAAGATCTTGGAACAGGAAAATATTTTAGTTGCCAAAAACGCACTGATTACTGTAACAGAGTATCTTGGAATCTCTACCCTTTACCTTTTAATATCAAAACTTGATTCTGATTTAGAACTGAGCCTTTTGACAGAAGGTGTTTCCTCAGTGATAATTTGTCCTTAGGTTGACTATGTGCGACTCTTGTACAAGTCAAATTTCAGTTATTTGGAATCACAAATAAATCGATTTAAGTTTTATATCATTCTCTGTCACCTGCATTACAGAATTTATGGACAAAAATAGCAATTGTATCGCATGTACCTCTTCAAATAAGATATTAAGAGCACAAAGCTTCAAGCTCAGATTCCTGCAAAGAAATGGATTGCAACTGCACGACACGGGATGTGACACTTGGGGAAAAACAAGTGAACTCTGGTCTTCATAGCCATATGTGCATCAACACTGGTGATTCACTTCTTATAGTCACAGTATTTTGGGTCCAAAAGGGCCCAAATCCTTCCGCCTTTTAATTCTCCTTGGTTGTATCGCTAAAACCTCAAAAATATATACTCCAAAACATAACAGGAAGAGGAATTTGCATTCCATTGCATTGAATGCAACTACTCAAATTCTATAAACATACGTACAGCTCAATATATCAAGTGATCAGCTAATTCTACAGCTCTTTAATGTACTTTGAGCTGATATCATATAAATTTTGGTTAGGTTATGGTTTCCCTGAAAGAAGACTGCAGCACAGGAGTGTATACATSTCTCCCACTACACATGTAAAGAATAAATTGCACTATAAGAATAATGTGGAATATCATATAAAGAATAAAAAGATATAAAAAATATGAGAATGTAAGATAATAATATACTACTCTAATAAATAYATAAAAAAAATGTTCACTGTGATTAAACTTGGTTTATAAAGTGGACAAGAGTCCCTAAATGCAAAAATATATTCATCATATATTCAGCATATTTTCATCACATTTTGTTCAGCTCTGTATAACTACTAAAGCCAAAGAATTGTGCTCAGTTGCAAAACAAAACTTGTTTTTGACTGAGGAGGTTATTAAAGCTAATTTCAGTTTTCATACTGAAAAGATTTCTTCTTTTTTTTCTTTAAAAAGCACCTCTATACGGATAACCTTGAAAATTGAAACCAGTTGTTAGAAMAAGATGCTGTTTAGCTTTAGGGTTTTTTATTCTTATAGTCAAGGTAGTCCCAAACAGCAAGYAGTCCCAAAATAGGGTCACAGAGATCTTCCCTTTAGATTAGCAGTGATGAGGCTGAGCACCAAGAAATTCCTCCCATGTTATTTTCTGCCCAAACCAGACATTGTGAATTTATTAGTTAACATGAATGACTCCTCCTCYTGAAGATGAAAGTATTAAAATAAATAAATAAGGATATCTACTTTTTCATTACATCAGCCCGTGTTTTTCTATCCGATTCTGGAYTTCCATATTGGCAAAACAGGAAAATTATGTAACAATTCCTGAAATATTAAATGTCTAAATATTAAATGTCKATATATTAATACAGAATATAGACTAGATCTGCAAAAAATTACTTGATGGCTCTAAGCCCAACACAGCCAGACTCTYGGCTTCACATGGGAACGTACTGATCGAGAATGGTTAAAACATTTTATATAGATATATTCTGCCAGACCTGGATCAAACACCAGCTCTCCACATTTCCTGCAGCAGAGACTTCATACCACAAGCACCAAACTACACTGTAGAAAGCTCTGATCACAAAGAAACTCCTCTGGGCTACACTCAGACCAGCTTTTTGGACAGCTTTGGACAGACCAGGTTTTTTTTCAGGAATCACAGCAGAGCAAAGACAGGGGAGCGAAGAGCACTAGTTAGTCCACCTAGGATATTTTGCAAATAAAATGCTTTTCACCACCTAATACAAGAGATCTGGATACATAGCACCTATAACATGAGGTCTTTTTCCTACTATTCTATACATACGTAGACATTGTGCTCCTCTTTTATGGGCAGATTACTTCTCCTCCCTAATTTTGTTGTATGGATGGGACTTGCTAAGACTAAGAGCTGGCTTCACTCTACAGAGAGACCGTGGTCATTGATTGCAAGGGAAACCTATGTGCCTGATAAGACTAAATATTTAAATTACAGTAGCTGATCAAAAACTTTAAGAGGTTTTTCCCTTATCTTTTCCTCATCAGAAAATACATCCAAAAATGAGGACAGCGAGTCAAAAAATGTTAACATTATACCAGAATGCAGAAAATAGCGAAACAGAAATCTTTAGACTAGAGCAGGCTTTCATTGGCTCCTTCTGARTACTGGTTTATGCTCAGGATTATCTTATGTAATAGGGCTTCTTTTTCTACAGCATCTTTTGGTAACACTATGTTTGCTTTAAATAAAAAACAAAAACTATASACAGAAAACAAAAGAAAAAAAATAGACTAAAGAGAAGGAGTGAACCTGGAGGACAATGAACACCTTCAGAATTAAAACACTATGATATCATTTTTTGGCTTGCTAATATATATAATTCTGGAGAGTTGGAGGGAGAGAGGGGAAGGAGTAGAAACAGGGCTCTTTGTAACCTTCTGAAACACCAAATGAGTCCTCCCTCATGTCCCTCAGTAAATCACAGGGAAGCAGTWAAGTAACATGAACCAAGCAGCAAGAAATTAGCAGAGACAGTCATTTTTGAGGAAAAAAAATAACTCTGGCTTTTTAGTTATTTTACCTGGTCTGTTTGACTCCRGTTAAAAGTACTTAATATAGCCTTGTGAAAGCCACAGGTAGTGGCCACTTTAGAAGCATCGGCATATTGAAACTTAAAAGGCACACGTTTTACAGAATTTTACAGATTTTTTTTAAAAAAATCATAGTAGTTTTTATGGCCCTGATGTTATAGGATGTTTTTTCTACCTCTACTTCTTGTTGTAACTTGGCTTATGGTCTAATTTCAGCTATTGACCTACCTTCCCACTTGCTGATCTCACTGGCCTTCTACATTTTTGTCTTTTACCAGGAAGCAGACTGGAAAGACACTTGTATAGAGAGTTGAACTGAATATAACAGAAATTAAGTAAAATATAGATCAAATATTGAATATTGTTTGAAATAAAGTTGAGATTCTGACCTGTCATTCAAGACTGCTGTAATGCCAGAAGCAGCCCAAAGTTAACATGCTTCTTTTCTTCACTTTTGTTTTATTTTGCAATTATTTGCTTTATTTTTGCKTCTGCATGCACAGGAAAATTAAAAAGGACGATTAAATTATAATTAAAAAGGACAATTAAAAAAATTGCTTATGATTTCAGCATGCATACCTTTGTTTAGACAATATGTTCCAGACTTGCACATCCCCTCTCCTTACCTCCTTACAAAACACAGCTCACTTTCAGTGTCAGATTAGGAAAACAGGTAATCCTGGCAGTTTTATTCTGCCTTCTGCTTTTGCCCRCACTTAAGTATCATCTAGAGACTTATTTCATATCATTAACAGRGAATCTAATGGACTTATTTTAAAAGTTTAAAAATAGTATTTGCATTATTCCTTCCTATAGCATACACTCTATTGTAAAAAAAAAAAAAATTAAAAATAATAATTGTGAAGGAGTTTATTGTGGATTTTATCTGATTTACTCTGCACCTGATTTTKGGGGATCCAGGGAATGAAATCATTCCTTTCAGCTCTCCATGCAGGCTCACTAAGGGTGGGCTTCATCCAGACACCCTTACCCATAACTCTTTCACAAAGATTGTCATTTATGTGATTGAAAACAAAATTTAAATTTATCTGCAGAAAGAAACACAGAAAGGGCTAGGAAAGCATAAATAATTTTGTAAGGTTGTCTAACAAAGTAAAACAGTCAGACATTATGAACCAGATGCACAGTAAGTCAGGCAGTTTCCATGGAAATTTTGACTGCTTTTGTTTCTGTTTTAAAAAAGGTCTTGCTGGTTTAAGAAATAAAACCATACAAATCATGGCTCTGATGAACAGATAAGTCGCAATAGTAGGATAAAAGCAGGATTTTTAAATCCTATCATATTACTCTAAGAATTCGTTTTACTTTTCAGAACAGTTTTCAGATGTCATTATTGACTACAGTGTGTGAAGCTAACTCACCCTTACAAGTGTAATGGCTTGAGAAGAGAGCTAATGGCAAAAGGACTCTTGGGTCCAACATTACAAGAGAAAAATTGCACAAGAATAATTATTACAGTTTTAAACTTATTCAAACTCATTTTTTCAGCTTACTTTAAACTTGTTGCCCTAAAGACAAGTTGAGAGATCATATTCAATAAGACCTAACTTGAATTCAACTATCTTTCACCAAAATCAATATGTTGCACCAAAATGGTTTCAAAATATTGAAGCATTTGTGACTTCTTCACAAAATTTGACAATARAAATTCTTATTTTGTGACTCACCATTTACAAGATCTTCCAAATGGTCTATTCAGATGCCCCATTTCAAACAGTATTTGTGCAAGTAGGAAAATAGTATTAKGCAAGCCTGTTTAAAAGCATCCTTGCTCTAACAGAGAGGATCCCAAGTTGTGTTTGGAATCTGAAGCCGAAGTGCAGACATGTGGACATCTGCCTAGGGTCACCTCTGATACCCTCCATCTCCTCCAAAAAATAATTAAAAAATATAGAGTAAGAAAATGTGTCAGACTGGGGCCTGTTGGAGTGAAAAATTAATAAGGTAAAAAAAAAATACAACTTTTTATCACACAAAGCATGAATAGTTTCATAGCGAGGCACCATTTCTACTTGGAAAGTCTTTGAGATTGTTGCACCCTCCTTCCAAGGAGGCATTTATTATGGCCATGCATTTTCCAAATAAATATCCCTTTGAGTACACTAATTATTTTTAACTTCACATGAATATAAATGTATGTACAATGATTGCATAATTCTGCTTTAGAAGCTATTATGAGAAAAAACACTGCCAAAGTGTTTTTAAATAGCAATAAATCCAGCAGAAGCATAAGTTCCTAACAGTATATTTGCTAATGATAGAATTTAAAGGAAGATCTGCCTACATATTAAAAATCTTCCTCAATTTATTTTAGTGTTGGTTTTAAAGCAACCACTACCTGAAAAATCACTTTATCTAGATGGAGCCTTCCTAAGAACTAAATAAGCATTTCAGCATTTGCTGTCACATCTGAAATACTGTTTTGATAAAACTGATTTTTAATTGTCCGGTGGGTTATCTTTTTTTTCTTCAGATAAATCTATTCTCATGGGATAAAATAAAAATCAAGGCACAAAACATGCCAGAAAACATTCTGAATCAGCTGAGGTTGACGTACAAGCTGGAGATCTGCCTCCAGTGTTGCAGTTCCATACAACAATCACCACTTTTAAAATGCCACATGACAAAAGGAACAAAACTATTTCAGTGCCCATGATAATTTGTACACAAAATAGTCACAATTCTCTTTTTGTTTGTTTCTTTTGAGTCACTTACCCACGGGAATTTTGTCTTTCCACTATATACAGGGAAGATAACAAGGTGATAACTTGACTCTAGAAGCRTAAATTCAGAACACGTTGGTAGAAAGGAACCTTAAGTGTAATTTTGGTATTTCAATGATTGAAATACAACACTTGGTGAAGATGCATCACATCCTAGAAAAGTATAATATAATTTACTCAAGATTTTTCAACTCTCCAAAYGGCATTCTCATTCAGAGATCTTCCATGGAGGGAGACGCTGGGAATTAAAGATGACAACATTTAACTTCATACAGGACACAACATTTAACTTTATACAGGAGGAGGCAACKCAAAGGGGTCTACAATGGCAAGAGAAAGAATCAGGCTATGGAAGAGCCTGTCCGTGTCACCACATATTGCATCGGAGATGCCTTCTGCTGGGAAATTTTCACCCCAGTCAAATATAAACATCCTTTGAGTGAAAGTAAAAATTACATCACTTTTGCATTAAATTAACATCTAAAGAACTTGACTTACACTGCTTTTTGTAGAGAAAACGTTTATAAGCAGCACTTTTGCTTAAATAGGTACTCCAAAACATACCTGATAAATGGAAGTTTTAGACATTAAGCCAACATGAATAAGTCATGTAAAAAATAGAAGTGTCAAGGGACAAACATAGGAAATGAAATCAAGGGGCAGGGAGAAGGAGGGAGAATTATTGAGTTTCTAACACTTTATGTGTTTGGTCAAACCTCATTGAAACTCTGTTAGCCATTTAACTAGAAATGYCTAGTTGTTTTTATAGAGTCAGTTATTTGAACTGTACCTGTTTTGCCCTCAACAGACACAGCATCATAAAAATGTAACATAAACAGAGAGATGCCTATGGGCTTCCGTTCCAGCAAGGTGGGGAGGCTTGCAAAAAATGGGGCTAAAAGCAGAATGCAAAACAAACAAAAACAAGCAAAAATATATATAGTGAATACACACACATAAAGCAAAAAGCAAGAGCCAAGAAGCAGATCAGAAAGTGTAACTTATGAGAACAAGCATGCTGTAACTTAATCCAAGGAGGGAAAGAAAAGAGTCTGCCTAACGTCACTCAACAGATTAATGGCAAAGTAAGGAAGAAAACAGATTTCCTGACTGCTCTAGAGTCAGCGCTGGATTGCAGTTACTCCACTGACACATGTTCAATCTCACTGCCTGCCCAGGACCTTTATAGGGCTGTAGACTGAATTTTAGTGACCCTTTAAGAATATTTTTTGAAGGGCACTGTATAAATTATTTTTTATATGTATAGTATATTGTCATTTAAAATATAAATTGGAATTTCTTATTAATTCTGTTTGCTGTTTGTGAGTAAAATTGAAAAGTATCAACTACTCAGGGAGAGGACAGCAGCGGGAGGCAAAACAGTATATGGTGAAGTGTCCAGACACCATCTGCTGGAAAATTTCMAAAAAATTATCTGCTTTCCATTTTCTCTTATTTCCACTGCTTACCTGGTACATCATCCCTATCTGGATGGTAGGAAGTAGCATGTACTTATATATTTATATACGCCCACTTTTCTTACAAGGAAGTGGCTGTAACCTACCCCAGATTGTTGTTTACAGAGTAATCAYGTATACACATCCACACATTTGGACAGCAAAATGCCAAAAGAAACGTTCTAGTTTCCAAAGCAACCAACAAATACCTTGCATTATCCAGGATATAAAGGGATGGAATATTAAAGAATTACTTTATTGTTATTACCAGACAATAATCCTAAGCAGTACCAATAATTCAGACACAGTCAAAAATTTTAGGAGCAATTGCATGYCTAGTATTTAGTCTTCCAGGTACTTTAAATCATAAGAAGAATCCCTGCTTTTAAAGCCAGGAAGCATTATATCACTTAAGTTGACTCCAGTTTCATGAAGACAACATATTTGCCCTGTGCAGAACCCAGTGATATGTTCATACCATATTAAGTGGAAGGTAGTGTGAAATAGGAGTATTTCTGTCACTAAAATTTAAAGCTTAAATAATCACCTTTTTCTCAAATGACCTGACTTTCTTGCAGTAGTACTCTCTATTAATCTAAAAATTTTATTTACAGCCTTTTGAAGGAAATAAGCACTTCAAACTCTGCAACTCCATCTCCCGCATTATAAAACACACCTTTTTATGCAATGGAAGTTTTCACACCTTATTATTCTTTTCAGTTTTCAACATCGGTTTATTACCTCTCAATTTTACCAGAACAGGTTGGATTCTCAACAAGTAGATAATATCTGGCTGCACTGCAATAACTTAGAGGGTTATTGCAGAAGTACCACCTCTAATCTGTTATTTCACAGATGGGACATAATTGATGACAACATCCAAAAAAACCTTACTCTGCTCTATATAGAATATATAAGGTAAGAGAAATACTCTTAGGAGCATCAGAAGAAGGTGCCATCTGACCAGGGAAATTGCATGCATCCATTTATTGTGTTTCCTCACAAGAAAGTACTTCTTTTCTTGTACTTCTTTTCCTGAGAGTCCACAGAAAGCTTAATAAATCTATTCATGTGCCAAATAAAAATAAGCAGAAGGAAGAGTGACAACTTGCTGCACTTTAGTGGAGTGTTTCATAATGAGATTCCAACTAACCAAAACCAAGGACAACTGTCTTTACAAACTGAGGAAAATATGCTCACTCCCATTTAAGTTAATAGTAAATTTCTATTCATGTCAAGGCTGTAAGAAAGATCTGCAACACTGTAGTTTAATGTCTAATCTATATTACCATTATATGTTTTGGCATAGTTCTCCTTGGAATGCAGTGGGGTGATATGAAAAGGGTGTTTTGTTTGCAGACTTGGAAGGCAATCTGACTTGGACTAGATTTTACAACAAGGAAGCCAGCAAGGAAAGAATCTGACACTCCCCATCTTGGTAGGGGAAGAAAAAAAGAAGAAAACACCCGCAGTGTATCAAAATTGAAATATTTAAAGCACTTTGATATTTGTTATTTGAAATTAAAAGCAAAAAAAAAAGCAAGAAGTGTTAAACTGTGCCAGATTGCTGAACACCCATTTTGTACAAGAATACTTTAAATAGACAGCAGAAAAACTGCACCTGATTTCCATTTAGAATCTAACTTTGATTTTTCACAAAATGAACAAAGTTACTGTAAATTATAAACAGAATTGAAGATATGGGTCCTTTGGTTTACGGACATGAATTACTTCCAAGTCGTATAAGGCTACCAGGTTCAACACCCTCCAAATATTGCAGAAATAAAAAGTACTTGCACTGGCCATGAAACAATAAAAATCATTAATCCCTTATATTAACATGTTAAATCTCAAAATATGTGTGACAAATTCCATATTTTTTCTTCTTTCAGAACTACTACTGAATTAATTCAACGTTTGCAATGCCTATTTAGCACAGTACTTTAACATGCTCTCAACACTGTACACCAGGGACTACCTAAACCCTTATCTAAATTTAACTTCAGTTGAACTTAAGCTCAGGATTATAACAGAGCAASCAAGCCAGAGTTTTTTACTCAATGGGCAGCTTCACTTGGGATGGACTCCCCTGGACTCYGCAGTTCTCATACAAAAGCTAAATCCCCAGTTCTGTCACAAGAGTTGGGGGCCTTCAGAAAAACAGGGGTAACAATTCTTTGTTGAGCAATTTTCTCAGAATATATGCATGGAAAGAGTGGTAAATGCAAAGCACAATGTGAATCAAATTCTAGTCCTATTACAAAATCATGTGATTAGAATATTTTCAGATTAACATTGTAAGTACATATACAAAAGATAAAGAGGATCAAAATGAAGTTTGGATGGTATATCTTGGTGTTAAGTTCAACCGGTTTACTTTGTGGTATGAGAGTTTATATGCCACRTATGAGAGCTACACATGTAACACTGGAATTTGAAATATCTGTTCAAACRAATTCATATGGACATTACAGTTTTACTCATTCTCCCTCTAACAACAGGTCTTGGTCGTGCCTTGGCAACTCAAGGATCATGAACTCTTTGACCTCTTTCCCGATCCATCAAATATCAATGCCAAGTAGCAGAATGCCTATTAAAATGAAGAGGATTGTCTTTCAAACTGGACTGAAAGGAAGCCATTATCTCCATCCCTGAAGACATTTGGTTATCATTGATCAAGGGCAGTGCAAATTCAATAACTTRGAGTTAGGAGGATCTCCTGCATCAAAAACCTGAATCAGTGCTAGCTAAAAGCAAATGCTTTTYCCTCTTGATTAGTGATACCATTTCCAAAGGAGAAGGAAGCAGGTAGTGGTAATTCTATTAAATACAAAATAAAACCTTTACCCTAATAAAGAGAATCTTCTCCCCAACTCTGTATCTTCCTTGTGAAAGGCGCTCCACACAGAATTTATTAGGGCATTTACAAGGTGGATCTTCAGAAATGTGCTTAACCTGAAAAATTAAAAAAAAATAATATTCACTTCAAATTGTTTGATGGTTCGCTCTTGGATGATTTCTGCCCACCCCATCCCCTCTTTTTTTTTTGATAGATACTGATCTGCATACCCTGCTTCAAAAGGAAAACTGTARACCTTGTCTCAAGGCAAACTGTTGAATTTAAGAGAGTTCTGCAGGAACTATGAATGAAGCAAACCTGAGTGAGGACTTGGGTTTTGGCACATCTTGCATTGATCTGAATGGCACTGATCTGAAAGAACTGCACCTCAATGAAAGCTGATGCAGAATACTGCAACACAACCAAAAACCACGGCCCAAGATGATTTCATGGCCACTCAGAAGGGGTTTTAAGGAGAAAAATGCAATCAAGGATTCAGCTCCATGCCAAGATGCCCTCCAGGATTTCTGCTGTCCTTTGATGACCTCCAATTTAGGGAACTAGTGGCACCAAGTATAAAAAAAAGGAGGCATTCTAGAGGACTGCATTAATGCCAAACTTGACTATAGGAACCCAAAAATAAGAGGTAAGACAGATGAAAACTACTCTTTCCATCTGCATCAACTTGACTGAAGCCTTCTTTAAAAATTTTGATTTACAAGCTATGCCAAAKGTTGGACTTTTAGTTGATCTACAAGTAGCACAGCTATCAATGCCAAAGAGCAGATGTTTCTGAGCCAGCACTGAATTTCTGGAAATTCAAATTGCACTTCTGTTAAGGAACAACAAGTACAACATTTCCACGTACTCCATTTCTCTTCAGTGGAAAATGATCCAGTAAGTTGGTGGCAAAGAACATTAAAAAGCTGGAGGAACTTCCAAAGGTTTTGTCCACTTAGGGTAATATTCCAATGACCTTCTCAGACATAGTATACAAACCAAGGTCCTGTAATAAACAGGCTGAAGATTGGGAAAAAAATATTGTCAGAACAACAGATAAGCCAAACTTGTTCAGGGAAGAAAAAAAAAAAAAACCAACTAAGCTAGCAGACTAATAGATATTTTGGTTGTCCTAATTATGAAGAAGCAGGCATGATCTTTAGATCTGCTATAAATGTGTTAAATAAAAGTAGAAAGTTAAAAATTAACCAAAAAATTATTCTTTCCATATTACATATGGGGGCTAAAGTGAAAGTAGTCCTCCTTTTAATTAATTTGAAGGCTTTCAAATGGTTTCTGAAATGACTGTTATCTAAATTTTAGAACCTTGTAAATCAATAGGTGGCAATCAGTCAGCTTTTCTAAATAAGGTGGCCTATCTTCATGAAAAATATTTCATTTTAAAATTAAATGTAGCACAGGGACCGTGCAGGTATTTGACACAAAACAATAGTGATTCTCAAGTATCAGATGAATTAGTTACTCTCCAGTGGAATATATTGAATTATTTCAAATTATTCCTGTGAATCTTATGAAGAAATGAGTGAGGCTCTGTTTCTGAARAATCAAACTACTGAGACAGTCAGAGTGTAATAGAAGTAACTTTACTGGAAGCAGCAGATGATGACTTAAATCTAGTATAGATTGCTTAGGGTGCAAAAGACACATTTCCGAGTCTCTTGGAATACAGCACAAAGTCCACTAAAAGCAAACTCAGTCTTATCTGGCAATGGCCTTGTGCATGTTGCCCACTAATCAGGGATTTTGAACATAATATCCCATGGCAGTTATCACTTCTGGAGACACTCTTGAAATGGGAAGCCAAGAGATGAGCAATGTGAAGGCCTCAGTAATCCTATCTAGAAGGGTTCCTCTAAGCATGCAGCTAAACAGAACAGCTGGGTCTAACTGGTTCCAGGCTGTTTTGCACTCCATGAGCAAAATGGATCCATCTGAGCACTGGGGAGAGCCAAAGCCAACAGATTTATAATGCTGCAAACCTGGAGGATAATGAGACCTTCACTGCTGTTTCTGTTGTTGAGGCTTCCACAACTTTCCAAACCCAAGGGACCCAGAAGTATTATCGGGTGGAATTTGGAAATCAAATAAGGAAGTAGAGCAAAGCAGCATATCCTATTTTATTTTGTGTCTGGCCTGTATGGAGTACTGCTGCTATTTTACATTGTGAGTGTCTGGGGCAGTGAGGGTCAGGAATCTTGCTGGATGAATTCCATTCTGCCTGTATCCCCACTGCTTTCTAAATTAAAGAAGGTGGCTGGAGACAACCTGCATATTCCTGCAAGACACACAACTGCCTTCCTCCTTCTACACATAACCTTTCTTTCTCTTTTTTCTTAGAGCATGAGGCAGCGCTTCTGAAAAGTTGAGGAAGAAATATAAAATTTAAGAAAAAYATATTTATTTGCATCAAATAATACAAAGTTCTCCAATAAAGTGACCAAACATTATATTCCGTCTGCTTGTTGTAACTGAAAAGTGGCACATGGATTTTTCGAGAAGTGCTTTGAAACTCCCAGGTGGCACATCTACCATGCAATATAGCAGTTACCATAGTAACTGCTGCTTTTTATGGAATATATTTGTACTTGCCAAGTTTAACCTCTTCGTGGTCACAACATGTGCCCTTTCATCTGAATCGACTGGTTTCAAATGAACCCTCTAGGGCTTTTAACAGAAATGAGCACTGCAGTATAGGGCAAAGAGAAAAAATGAAAGCTAATAAATGAAAAAAATCAGAGCTAATAACGTGAAACTAAATCTAGATTTTCTTACTGTGTGAGAAACCTGCAGAGCTGTAGCCTAAAAATGAGGTTGAGATAACTCAGAGGTGTTTGTTAACAATTAGTACAARGCGTGATGGGCCAAATCTCATTATCCTAATTCAGACCTCTCAGAYACAACACCAAGTGGGTGTTGATGAATAAGAACGGAATTAAAAAAGAACAAGGAAGGGAATAATAAGAAGGGAACTTGGCCCTAGGCAGAAAGTAAGCCTAAGCTGCTGATTCTCCTACATAGTGCTACATTTTTTCCAAGCTTCAGGCATAAATAATTGTGGTCAAAAGTAAAGAAGGAGAAACTTCCCCACGCACTTACAGCATCATCCAACAGTTTCCCTGTGCTCTTTTTCCCTGGAGACTTTGTTGGTGACGGTGAAGGAGATGGAAGGGGGGCTGAAAGTGTTTCCTCTTGTTCAATCTCTTTTTCCAACTTTATTAATCCAGGCGGCTCCACTCCAAATCTTTTGAAAAGATGCATAAAAATTATTAGGGTTTATAAAGTATTTCATATTTTCAACACAACAGGTCAGATAGAATTTATGCTTTCTATATCGCACTATTGAGCAACAGCAAATTCCTAAGTACATTAATAAAGGAAAACAAAATATATGAAGTACATCAATCATTGATGTCATCGCTCTCAGTTATTATAAAGACTGAAACTAAATGGTAGTAAATTTAGTAAATATAGCTTCTATTCAACTTCTCTGTCTGTATCATAACCTACGTACTGGTGAATCAATAACTTTTGAACAAAGGCCTCAAATTGCTTCATCCCCTAAGATATGATTCAAGTTCTGCCCATTAGCATTTATATTTTAGAACATCCTTTTAAATTACTTGATATCTTAWGCCTTCTGATCACAGTTTTCAAAGAAATCCACATGAGAAAGGACTAAAGATATGAGATTATCCTGGGCACGAGTAATGACCCAGTTTACAGATAAACAGAGACTTTTAAGGCCAATATCTTTCAGGAATGACTAACACTTTTCTTAACCTTGTATTTTTCCCAAACTTCAGGGCTCTGTTTACAGCAGCAAAATAACTGTAGTCTCCCCTAAAATAAATACCTGCAGTTTTGGCAAGCAGTGTCTCATACATGGCGCTTAAGACTGAGGCTCTAGAAAACAGGGCCTGCTTTTGAAAGCTTTATGGCCCACAATTAAGTCAGCATCTCAGCAAGAAGCAGAGATTATGTCAATATCTCAGCAAGAAGCAGAGCTTGGAAAGATGTCCAGAGTCCAACAGCCCATCCTATTTTCCTAACCATTGATAACTCCTCTCTGCTCTTTACTTTGCCAACACTGAACAAAAACAGAAGGAAAAGAAAAAAAGAGATCCCCTTTTCCAGGCTTCAGCTTCAAAAAGTTATCATATAGTTTTCATGGCAAACTACTTGTGTAAATGAAACTATATTTTCTTCTGTAGTAGGAAAAGTCTATAAGGCTGATGCAGAACTGTGCTGACTTTTCCTAGCTGAAGAACTGGACACTAAAACAGCAAGCAGTAATTTAAAAGGATTACCAAAATTTAAGCTAAGCATCATCACAATATTAAAATCATAAAAAGAAAGAGCACAAGCGTATATATTGCCTCTTGTATTTTGATGATAAATTTTAATTTAGTCACCGTAGTGCCTAGTAAGTTAACACAAAGAAAACTAAGAAGCATAAGAACCAAATCTGTGCTTGTATTGGCGTCTAACCGGTGCAGTCTGCCTAAGGAAAAGTCAGCCAACACTGAAGCAAGCGCTTATATACAATCCATTTACTTCCTGTCTGTCTGCAGATGCCGACAGGCTGTAAATCATTCAATTCCCACCGGGCTCCAAGCCTACACCTGCATACAGCCTTACTCATCAACTGAACCTCCCCTGCTCTATGTAATGCTGCCTCTTTGCTCCTGCCGCTCTGCATAAGCTCCGGTTTTCATCACTGCAATAGACTTTTATACGTCCCTGTGATTTCAGTACTCTAAATTTCTTCTCCGATGAACCGAATAAAATAAACAAACGCATATTCTTCATAAGCAGCAACCACCTCAAGCAAAGTCACAGGAAAGCCGAAATGGCAGAAAAAAATCTCTTCAGAGAGGGGGTTGTCAGGCAGTAAAGGTACAAAGTCTGCTCTGGAAGGTATGCTGAGAATTTCCTTTGCTGCTTTTTTCTAGTCTGCCTTCCCATAACTACAAATGAAGCAGCATCAGACTGTAATATGATCCCCAGTAGACTTCTAAGAGCACCACTTCCCTGGTGGTTTTTTTTTCCAAGGAAAAATTGAATACAATAGCAGAAAGATTTTCAAACTGCTCAACAGACTAATTTCATACCAAAGTCATCTGGGGGTTGTTGAGCCTCCCAGAGTTTAATAGCTGCATAAGTTCATTGTTTTTGCAGAAAAGGTAACTTAGCTGTTGCCCATCATATAACCTCACTCTCTATACACACTCAGACAGCACATACTCATCTATTAGCAAATAATTAACTTTTCCATTAAATGCTCATTGAAAACATAACATAGGCAAATGATTGATTTGGCCCTCACATCGTTTTCAGTTGAAATGTTTCTTTAAAATACTTTAAAATATTGTACAGGAACGCCGGACACATGCAACTCAATACCACAGTGCTGTACCTTGCCAAAGCAGAATTTTATCCCATATGACTCTTCCTTCCTCCTCTCATAAATGCTCTCATCCTCCCCATATGAAATCTACTGCAGCACACAATGGCCTATTTCATACATTTAAGTTGACAAGATGAACTCAGAATTTTGCGTTCACCAACATCCAGGAGAGTTCATCAGGCTATTCTAGTGCAATTAAGTACCTCTTTCTTTCAGAATAACAGAACAGTTTAGGTTGAAAGAGACCTCTGGAGATTAGCTCTTCCAAACCCTAGCTCAAAGGAGAGCCAAATTCAAACTTGGAGCCAGTTGTGCAAGGCCTTGTCCAGATAAGTTTCCAACAGCTCCAGGGCGGCAAGTTCCCCAGCCTCACTGGGAAAGCTGCCCCCCTCTCACTCTGAACATTTCCCATGTGTGGTGTTGAAATTTCCCCAAGAAGAGGTCACACTAGTTTATCAGGCACCATGTAGTCCATCCATCAAGTGCATCTTCCTCTAACTCAGCTGAAAAGGCTTCATGGGAGATGATCGCTTTGCCAAAGTCATGGTAAATGATATCTATCTCCCCTGGTAATGAGCTCAAATTTACTGGACTGGAGTTAAAAATATATCTTCTCCCATAAACAACCCATGAGCTCGYTGGTTTATAGCCCAATCTCAAGTCGATCTGCATTGATAAGAGCAATACATTGACTTATGAGTGCTTTAAGGCTCTGACAACTAACAGCAATCTAGCTAGGTAAATTGCACCGAGTGGCTAAGAGCTGTCTTCTCTCCATGAATGGACCAATTTCAGCTTCCAGAGCAGAGAACAAAAAGGAATAATAWATTATTCAGTGTCTCTTACTCTTCTGGTTCCATAGATATTCACTGAGGCAGCTTTTTAAGATCTCTATTTATAGCTTCTCTTCCGGAAAGCAGAACCCAAAGACTGTTAGCAGACCCAGATTGCTTTATWAAGCCAGAAAATATCTGACTCTTCTTCTCTCCTCCTTAAAGCAGCACAACACTAAGGTCAATTTAACATGCTCTTCCATATGCTCAGGGGAGGCAACAGAGGAAATACTGTCCTTTTCCTTTTGCATGTAGTTCCAGTTAACCACAGCTCTGGTAAAGCTTACATCACACAAGCTTATGCTATTTGACCCCTAAGCTAAAAATAAAAAAGAAGTTTAGCATTAATATATTTTTTATATTATAGCATATGTGTATTTATATTATAAAGATAATACATGTAGTACATATAACAATAAAATCCTTATTTTGAAAGGCAGATGGACACRCTTAATAAATGAAAGCATAGGTAGAGCCAGATAGAAACAGCTGATGGACAACCCTGGTGAAAAGCAGGGCTTTCAGGTTAACCAGTGAGATAAGAGTCAGTTTTGAATACAATTTATGTCATGGGAAGATCAGTTTATCATCAGCTAAGTTAATAAAGTCCTGTGTGKTTTTTTTTTTATATAGACAGATATGATTGTCGGAAGAAGAAACAGCTCAAAGATTTATTTTGGAAAAAAAAAAATCAACAGAAAATGTAAAAACACACAAACCCAGAAAAAAACCCTTTCATTCCAATATGAAGACAGCCAAAAAATACCTTAAAAGCATTAATACAGACTTCCTTATACTGCTGAAACAACTGCCCATAACATGTTCTCAAGCAATATCTTTGAAGCTAATGGCTGCAAAAGTTAGCATGAGATAGCTGTTTGATAGTCACTGCTTCAAAAACATAAATATTTGTCAATACTTTAAATATGGTCACCAACCTTGCTGCAATCCTTCCAAGCTCCAGCAAACAAAGACACACCTCCCTTGGCTGCTTGTGGAGAACTACAAAAGCAAAATAAAGATGGAAAATATTTGCAATAAAAACTATTTTAGAGATCTAGGTGAGAAACAGAATATAATCACCAGCATCTAAACTCTTGACTCTGCTAAAGCTTGGTTTCCCTTTGCATCTGTGAAGAAGATGGGATTGAAAATTCAAGTATGGTCTCTGAGTACAAACGAATGCAATTAAAAGCATTTTTGTCTTTCAGATGGTTTTCATAAATAAAATAGTTTTCTTCCTGTAAATATATATATACACATATACACAACTTGGATTCAGCATAAATAAGACCAGGGTAGAACTCCTGTAGTTTCTCAGCTTCCTAAGCAGCTGTGCACCCAGCCTGAATTCCTCTTTCCGAAGCACCACTACAAGCCCAATTATTTTTTTTCTTTCTTTTCAAAACTGAGCTAAGCAGTGCCTTGGAGAGAAGTCAAATGAAGCACATAACGAAAACCCAAAATCAGCTTATGAAGAAAGGTTGGTGGCTGTCTGGACATGCAAATCTCCTATTGCACAAAAATCTTTGTGTTTTGGATAAAACTCAGGTTTTGATAATAATAATAATAATAATAATTTATTAATTTATTATTAATAATTTATTTTTTAAAAAATTATGGTTGAGGCATCTGCTCTATAAACACCGTGGTTAAAGACTTACACAACTCCAATAAATGAGGTAAACTACCATACCTGAAAAAAAGATATTCAGTGACTAGTTAAAGCTCTGAAAGCCATTGCTTTCTCCTAGACTGTATTCACAGGACCCAGGAAGGCAATCCACAGAGTTAAGGGTCTCAACTGACTTGCATTGATCTATGATAACTCAGTCTGCATCCCGATACTTTTCACTACTGTGCATGGAGCACACATCTTCTTCCCCACTAATCTCATTCAAATAGAGTTTCAAGAAGGAAAATTACAGGAAACAAAAATGAAATGTAAAGTATTTTCMTCCTACCGCCATCACTTCTTAGGAATTTAAGAGATGCAGAACCAGTAATTCAGTTATTCTTAGTATTCTTTCTTGCCACAAAGCAGTATTTGTATGAAACATTTAACACTTAAAAAGAACACTGATTACTAATTAAGTACATGATCCATGAAATATATTCTGCTGCTTTGATTCTAGAACAATGAGGACTATACCAAAATAATGCTTGATGGTAAGATATCTTCCAAAACATAAGCAATACAACTTTAAGATTGTCAAAATATTTGAGTTCCAGTTCACACATTTACCCTTTAAAAAACTTTTGGAGGGAAGAAGAGAGGCTCAAGTCATGGTATTTGCAGATGGATCTATAGATAGGACCAAAAGATCTGAGCATGAAGGGTAAAATGCTTCTATTAACACTGAAGATCTTTTACCCAAGTGAAATCCAAAGCTCTTGACTCTAGATACACTTCATGCACTACCCAGTGAATTATGGGGAACAGTGAAATTGTYGATAGCAGATGAGAAGTTGTGCAGGCAACAATCAACTGTGAAAACAAACATCTGGTCATGTGATAACAACACAAAATGCTTCCAAGAGGAAAAGGTTAGCATTCCTGAGGACTATRCCAGCATGCAGGTTTGGGACCTTCAGAGAAAAGCAAGCATTATTCTGAACAGCACAATACCACCTACTGGAAATAATTCAGATTCTCAAGAGTTTTGAGTGCTACCAGCTTGGAACAGGACATTCAGGARTGAAAGCAAAAGCTATGGAGACATAAGAATAGATTTCTATCCCTGTTTTGGTCTCAAGGTTTCAAGATAACYTTGGACAAGCAAGTGAGATGACAGTCTTTTGATCATGGACAGTTCTAAGTGCCTTGATTTCTGAGAGCTCATGTTCAGATGCCAGATGTCTAGAGCTAGTCCACAATAACTGGAACAATTTGGTATTAATATTTGCTTTCAAAAAGCTACATCCCAAATTTACATTTTATTTCAGCTACAGGATGGTAAAAACAATATTTCCTTTTTTATTACATAAAGAATTGTACTTCCATTGATATTTTTAAAGCGTTTAGAGAAATCCAACAGAAGAGAAAGCAAAAATAATTGCACAGATACTGCAATGTGGAACTTGCTTATTTTTTTGCAGACTGTAAGCACAGAACTTAGAAAACACCTGTGGCAGTCCTCAAATCCAATTTAGATTCTCACATTTTGGCCCTGCTTCAGTTCACAGATGCTCACTCCATGCACRCATATATGTGCACTCAGTTTTATTACAGTAACCGTACACATACATACAATTTTATTGTAGAGAGGWGCAAATAAATCTCATTTGATGACTACGAGAAATTCATTCTGAAATGAATGATTTATAGGCTCAGGTTGAAACCTAACACTTTTAGCTACAGTAAACTAGAGCTTCCTGTGGGAACTGCCTCTCCTTTGCTGAATTACTTACTACAGTCTACACGAGTATTTCCTTTTCAATAAAAGGCATCACCTCCACTTTTTGACCTGACAAGTCACTCCGTCCCAAGTGCCTTAAAAGGCAAATATACATTTGCCAGGCAGCATATTTGCTGCAATGGTAGCAATTTGTATTTAGTTTGACAAGGTAAATATTGGAAGTAGAAAAATAAGGGAAAAAGGAAATAGAAAAATAAGGAAAATTTTAAGGAAAACATTCACTTCCACTACAGCGTCACCTAGATAGAATTGCTTTGTCTTTAGCTAGAGGCAAATAATCATTTCTCATCAGCTATTCAGTCAGTCTATTTTTCAGAACTTTTCCACTTGGAAAATGGAAGTATCTTCTTTTTAGATGGMTTTTTTTCGTAACACTCAAATTCCTCCAGTAGTTAGTCTGTAAATCAAAGCAAGCTTTTCCTGGGGGGATTCTAATTAATATCTGTGAGAAATTTATTTTGATTTTTAAATATATCCTGAGAGTCAGTTTCTTCCTCATTTTGTATATTGAAACTATTTCTAGCTTTAATATATTGCTCTTGGATGCTTTCATGCGACTTGCAAAAAGATTATGTTAATCAATCTCCACAAAAAAGCCAAGTGAAAGGAAAAATATTAAAGAAAAAAGAGAGGGGGAACTGGGGCATTGGGCACTTATATTTTAGCACATGGGACAAACTTCATGTCATGTTCCACAACATTTTGTACCATTCCCAAACAATCATTTGCAACAGCATAGAGACATGATGTATCACAACTTTTAAATGGATTTAATTAAGGTGGTACACGCAGTCGTAATTATAGGCATTTTAAATTCAAGAGTATTTGATTTTGTAAGCTTAATAGAATTTCTGTATTCCATTTCCTAAAGATTCTTTCAAGCTCGTTGAGCGTCTATCCTTCCCTATCAAACATTGGCAAGGTGAATCATCTGAGTTGATGCCTGGAGAAAAGTAGCAATTTTTCAGTGGAGAAAACACCTATCTAGTGCAGGGGAACAGTGAATCTCACTGGCATTTGCTTGACAAGGTGGCAATAGGAAGATTTAGAAACAGCAGATACAATTCTAGGTATCTTGACAGTTACAGATCCTTTCCCTCCTATGTATCCGTTACTCCAAATCCTTCTTATCTGCTGTATCTTGCTGTTCCTGGCACCTCTTCCRGATATCCCCAGTCACTCCTTCCAGCTCCTCTCTGGCACTAGCTTCTTTCCTCTACCAGCCCCCATATTTTTACTGCCAATTTCTCCTTTTTAAGGACCTCCTCCTCTCAATCTATCTAGATTTCTAATTACCATCATAATGGCTACAGACGTAGGAAAAAAAAATTTCGAAAAACAAATCTTTCCTCCTATGGCCTTTTATTTTGTTAATACCTTCCTCTTATCCTRTAAGAGTCATTCTTGCTAATGCTGCTTTGACAGCAGTTATTCTGCTCAGTTTATCCCAAATGTATCCTTGTTTCTGTAGCAAGAGAGTCATAGTATGACATAACTATATTAAGGGGCTATGTTTCTCTTTCCCTCCTCTCTCATATTCAGCATTACCAGATACAGAAATCTCAAAACAACTAATATATCAAATACAGCAGTCACATAACTAGTAAAGGGATCTAGATATTATCTAAAACACTATGCATTTACTGGAATTCATTGATTTAAGATGCTAATCCAATGATAAGAGTATCTAAGATGCTTCTRTAGTCCTCAAATCAATAAGACATAATCAACAGTATTGGATAGTTTAGTCAAATGCTGTGAAAGAGACAGTCTTATTCTGATGCAACCAGACAAACTTAACCTGTTAYGGAGCTGTCAATGTGTCACTGGGGGGTAAAGGATGTACTTCCTTCTTGTAATATGAAATTAAGTAAGATACTCAGAGTATTAATATAAAACATCTTTAGCCACCATACATAAAACATTTTTTAAGCAATCAGCATTTGTTGGTTGTTTTAAAAAAACCCCACAAATATAGCTTTAAAATGGAGAGCAGAGGTCATTTGCATTTGAGTCAATTTTTAACCCTAAAACATTAGATATGTCTGTTCCTCTGCTTAATAAGTTGCATCAAAAGAAGTCCGTGTCACACAGTGCACACACATACACAGTTACAGAATATACAAGCACAAAAGATGAATACATCAATACCCAACACTCCTAAAACAAGTGACACACATTAGCATGCTGGCACACTCAGTGGCAAACCCTTTTCTTGCCGGACGGATTCTGTCGTAGAACAGATGCAGAACTTTCATTGGTTCCAGATCCTACAATCATCCAAAAACACTAAGTTACCAACAAAGAGCTCAGAACTTCAACTATGTTCACCTAGTCAAGGCCATCACAGAAAATCTCAGTATTTGTAGTATTTAGCCAAGAAGTTTTCTCCACACTTGAGCTCCATAATATAAATATCTTTATCAAGATGGAGATTCATCTTGGTTTCACAAGTGAAATAACAATTCAGCAATTACTGTCCTGAACCCTACAAAGGGGGACTTGCAAAACATACAGAATTTATAGAAAAAGAGGAGTTGCAGACAGAGATAACATATTGTGTTCCAAGCCCTTGATACGGGGCAAGTTTTGGCCTCTGACAGATCCAAGGATCCCACTCAAAGACTGCACACCTCCAGAAGTGCCTGGAAGATGGAAATTCAGACTTCAGATCACAGTTATTGGACAAAGTTAACTCATTAATAATTGTGTTTATGAAAAACACMATAAATCTGGTGAACACAATCTGATTTTGAAATAGAACGATTTTCTTAGCGGGCAATATTACCGAAAGGCTTTTTTCTATTTTAGGAGATATTATAAAAATATTGGTTTCTACTAGAAGCCTATCACAAACTGATTTTGAAATCAAAATTGCAACTTCAATCCAGTCTTTCTGATCATGCACTGAAGTAAATCACCATGTTAAAAACAAACAACTTCCCATAGAATGAGTACATTCCCCCAAAATCCAAACTATTACCAATGTCTTCTTATCTGAATAAAACACAATTTTCTAGAAACCTCTGAAATTTAGGGAGCCCAGGCTGAAAATGAAATCTGGATTAAATCTAGTAAATTGAAAATTTGAAAACAGTGCCTTTTTTTGAAAGGAAATTTCTTGTAAAATTCTCTAATAGAATTCTTTTAATTATAGATGTTTCAAGACATAATCATGCTTAGCATCATAACAAATATAGCCTTTTTTTGCTTTATATTCATTTTGAAGCAAGTCTTTGATCCTGTTACCTTGTTTAGTCTCAATCTACCCAGGTATTTAAAGCTGTGCTTAAAAGGCATAAGACACCTGGAGAGAGCAGGTATTATGAAACAGCAGTAATTCATTTCATGTCGTACCTTGAGGAAAAAATTCTCAATATTGTTTCTTTTGTCAAATAAAGACAGCACAGTCAACATATTGCTAACTACCAAAACAGAGACTCTATGCAGATACTTCCAACTAATAAACGAGCCTACAAATGATATCCAAAGGCACAAGAAATGAGAGGAAGAGGCCTATTCACCTGCCTGTCCCGATGAACCCTAGAGTGTGTCAAAATAGATCCCCTAAAAACACTCAAAATTCCCATCAACAAAAAAGAGTCTGTAAACTTTTCAGATAGACACTGCACTTGTCTGATTTTGTGTCTGTTTTAGTGCCTSATACAGTCACATTCCAGGGAGAAACATCTTCATATAACTTCAAYATAAATGCTTAGAGAGGAGAGTGTTGGATGCCTTGACATGTAGCAATCCTTACAAGACTCAGAGTATACTTGCTATATTCAAAGACTTCAGTGCTCATCAGGAAGAGACTTTTTTTATATAAAAGTAATAAGAATAATGTAATCATTTTCAGAATTTCTCTCCACACTACTGCAGAATTATGCTAAAAAAAACAAAAATCCTCAAGAATATTTTAGACAGTAAAATGACTTGAAAAAACATCTGTGAATTATATCCATCTAAATAAAATTTTTGCACACAATAAGGCAGGCAGGATAGCATAAAAGGAAGGCAAAAACCAGCAAACTTAAGAACATGAACACAGTAACGTTCTTTAATAAATACAGAAAACATTTTCTTTATCACTGAAAATTTACCAAGATTTCATACACCAAAAACAGTTTATTATCCATTAAAAAGTTACTTTCATTTCCCCAAGGTCATCCATTCTCAGAAAGACAGCAGTCTTTCACGACGCTGTGCAAACACTAATGTGGCTTTATTGCTTTAAAGAGAACTTCTTTAACTACTTACCTTTGCTGAATTTCTGTGTCCTATAAAAGGGAAAAGCAATTTGCAGGATATAGAGATAAAGATAGAGAGAAAAATCTTAAGATTGGCAACAGGTCCTAATCTTCAATCTATCAACAAAAATTTTCCACTGAGGAGATAAAGCTAACACAACCACACAAGCCTTGTGCACTGTGTCTTGGGCAATATCACACCTGGGTTTTTGGAGACACAAAGTCATCTGTAACAGCAGTTTTCCAGTGCACTTACCCACACTGTTGTTATGYAGCAAGCAAAGCTCTGAGTAGGGGCCAAAAAAATTCAGCTTATATATTTCAGAAATGCTGATTCTAAAGAAGATCTTGCTTCTTATCAGCTCACCATGAGAAAYAGACTCTCAAATACACTTATTATTCGAATAATGGTAAATTGCATATAGTAAATCATGACAATATAATATTTAAAGGAGCTAGGGGAAGCAACAAAGAAGTTAAATCCTTCTGCTAATCTCGGTATGATGAGTCTGTTTCCTGCTTCCTTCTTGTGTTTGCCACTTTCTTCATTCTAGGTAACATTGCAGTTCTCCATGCAGTTCTGATCATTATCAGTCTTCCCAATGATTYACCACATACTAGGAAAATGTTACCTTGATTCTTCAGTTAACAGAATAGGGACCAAGACCATCAGGTCTGTGAAGCTAAGTTCTTTGCCAAGTATTTTCTGCTGGAGAAATACAACTTCTTTACATTAAAAACAAACAAAAAAATCTCAGAGGATAAAGTAATAACCAAGTGAAAAAAAAAAAATCGCTTCACAAATAACAGTACAAATAGAGCAAGGCTGCAAGAGAAGGGGAACGGATCGGTTGCAACCCACATAACTCCAGTTGGACTACCATCCAAAAGACCTTTTAAGTATCAAAACAAAGAAGTGTCTTGATACAGTACAGTGTGTTCATTTATCCTCCATACAAACTGCAAAGTCTCTCATCACAACACTATTACTCAAGTTCAGAGAGCAACCAAACAATTCCTTCTCTTCATTTCAGAATATTCAACTGAATTACAAGCTCGCGCTAAGGTAGTCAAACATTTTCCATTGAAAGGAGAAGATTAAAGAAACATGAAGAATACGTGCTATTAGAATGATGATTTGCTAAATGGTCTGATTCTTTTGGCAGAGCATCTRGGAGCAGGATAATAGTTATCCTGAGTTGCACACAGGAGTCAGCTGGAAAAAAAGGTCAGTATAGTATACAGAGACCAATTTTCATATTATCTCACTTTCTTTTATTTATCTTATTGTGTTTCAGATAATGCCTAAAATGGATAAAATCAGCTAAAGGTCAAAACACAAAAGTAAAAATATTTATAATGCCAACTCATACATTAATACATACCCAAACCTTCCGATTCAAATAGGCAGGTATCATCCACCCCTACATCTCTGCACCACGATAAGAAATTTGCTGTGTTGTCTCGTGCAAAAAAAGACCCTGAAGGAGCATTGGCTTTGCAGGGAATCTTCCGTACYGGTAAGGTCTGAAAAACAAAAGCTTTCTACTTAGATACATTAATGTATATGCATGRTGAAATCAATAAGCAGGTTTTTCATAGGTGAGTGTCAGTGCTGTCAATGTATTGACTCRTTATGAAAGAATTTCTAACAAAAACCAACAAGAAATCAAAGGCTCAATCAAACTGGTGGTTACCAGTTTTCATCTGAAACAATATCAGCAACTTTTTCCCAATTTGGGACTTGATGTTTTGTACCAGTTCACGGAATTAAAATATATATGTACATACTTACGATATCCAAATGTAGTACGCATTAAATTTATACTTATTATATATAAAATGGAGAGAGACTTCAGACGAGGAATTGAACTTTCCCAAAATTACATATGAAGTCTAGTTTCTGATGTCCGCTATTTCATTAACTTTGACGTCAGATATGAGAATCTGACCTTAACGGAATAATTATCAGAGCGATTTTCTTGCTTGCATTTTGCTTGTCCATTTTCCAGTGCATGGTACAGACATATACAACAAATGCTCTAGGGTTCAGTTGTCATATGAGGTGCTCACATGAAAAATAACTGTCATCCACAACAAAAAAGGAAGAAAGAAGAAAAYATTGTTACTCCATTGCTTTAAAAAAAGCTCCAAACTATGGAGAAATTCAGCCCCCTTGTTGATTTGAGTGTGCTGTTCTACTATTACACTGATTTATGAAACATTTTCTTCTCTAAGAGTCAATAGCTAGTCCATAGCAAGTGAGCTGAGAAGTGGAAAACTAAAATGTGTCCTATATTATGCTCCAAATTCATTTTTAGTAGCCTACAAATTTTGGAAACATGAGGAAGGGAATAAAGAAAAGGTAAGCATATGCTTATAGCAGTTGCTGGTAGCATATTGATTTCAGCTTTAGATTGTTATAAACACTTAAAAATAAACTTAAGTAAAACAAAAAAAAGAGTAAAAAATTAAAGCTTTTACAGGGGGATCAAGACATGGACAAACTTTGCAGATCAGATCACAGGAAAATTGTTAAATATTATTTTAAAACCCTCTCCATCCTCCTTTTAAGCTGTATTTTATAATTTGTGGGATTTTTTTTTCTCTTTTAGCAGTGATGTCTTCTCCTTTGGGTTGAGGTGGCCAAACTGCCAAGAGTTGACTTGCAGTTAATTAAAACCACAAAAGACCTCAGTTCCTTACACACCAGCGTATTTTTATCTATTAATACTGGACTTATTTCTTATATTGTACAAATTGCTTTGAAAGCTAAGGAGTATCTGTATCTCTAGGCAAAGTCACATCATACAGTAGAGATGCTTCACATTTCCAACTCTGCCCTCTGACTTACAATCTTGAGGAAGAAGTCATGAAGCTTTGGCTCATCTTTGATCTAGCCTAGAGCCTTTGTAGGAGGATTTAATTGGACTGTGGAGAAAAATTGATAAGCTGGAGAGAACGTCCACTTTTGTCAAATGGACACGCTCAGTTCTGTGGCAGCCTGTCTGAGCGAGTCTGTCAACATAGGAGGGATTTTGTTTCATCATTTTCTTCTAAAAATCTTAGAGTATAAAAAGGTTCTGGGAAATGTTTCTCCAAAACTTGGCCTTTTGCWTTGGCAGATGAGCCAGGAGCCACACATGACCGCAGCGTAGGAAGGAGCAGTGTCATCACCCTTCAAGGAGCAGTCCCATCAGAGTCGTGTCAGGGAGTCAATGGCAACTGCCTGCTACTAATCACACATGACAAGGGGCTGAGAGTCTGGCCCAGGTCCCTGCAGGAGACAAGGCTCAACATGCCTGGAGGGCCCAGCCACGCAGCCCAGCAGTCAACACAGTAGGGAAGGCAGCATGATCAGCCCAGGAGTTCCCACAGTTTTCCCCAGGGACATGACCGTGCTGCAGTATTAATAACACCTGAAGAAATCTGCTCTACATGCTTGGTATCTTCTCRCTTAGGTATAAGGCTATAGCTGAAAAAAGAAGTGCTTTCAAGGAAAGCAGTTCAGGGCAGACAACGGATACATCAGACAGATTGCTAATCAGAAATGGCAAACACGTGAATTTAAATAAAAAAGTGCTGGACAGAAAAGAAATACAATATCAAAAAAGCTTGAGATCATTTTATGGAAGATCTACTAGTCAATCATCTCCAGCATCATAAGATTTCACTGATATATAGTATCTTATATATCACATCATTTCCCAGAAACTTAGGAATTTGCTGAAGATGACAGCAAAGAGAAGGCCTCTCGGTGCCCTTGGTTCAGTATAATCCAGCAGATCACAGATATCTTAAGACTTCTATTTTCTTATCACCCAAGAAATTTTCTTACTCCCTTTTAAACAGAAGTCTCATTTTTAATATTTTGAAAACTATCACTGTAAAGCTTTCTTAAGAAACATTTCAATGCACAAATATTCTCTCTCCATTTCTGTAAGGGGCCTGAATCCCTCAAAAGTGCTTTCTAGCAGACCCTTCTGAAGTAATTAGGTTTCCATATGGCAGAAGTGACTTCTGTTGACATAGTATAGAATAACCACAGTTGCTTTGAAAGAGCAGTGCCCACAATTACTCCTATCACGTGTCGCGGGAACAGTTCCCCAGTCGCACTCCTTTTACAACCTTGTCTCGTGGATGTGCATGCATGTGGTTTAGTGCAGGATGTGAAAGCACGAGTGAAACACATGACGCCATCCTGGAAAAATGCTGCCAGGTTCACTTCTAACCCAAACGGGACTCTCTCACGCTGGGGCTCTGAAATCACACGGAAAAAGAAATATATTTATCTCTTTTTCCCCCCTTCTCCAAAATGGAGGTCCACAAATATGTGTTAAAAAAAGCAGCGGTACTTGATCCCTGAGTGCAAGATACTTGAACTGTAACTTGAAGACAYTCTCATTGATAAAACAAGACAGAGGTTACTTCAGTCTGCTTTGCAGCACCTGTATTCAGATATTRTGAACAGCTCTGCCATGAAATCCAGATAAAGATGAACTGGAGCAGAGTGCTGTGTGCAGTTCTGGGCTCCCCAGCACAAGAGGGACGTSGAACTTCTAGAGAGGGTCCATCARTGAGCAACAAAGATGATCAATGGACTGCAGCACCTATCATATGASGAAAAACTAAGCGAGCTGGACCCRTTTAGCCTGGAGAAGACTGAGGGGAGATCTGATCAATATGCCTKRGTGTAGAMTGTAGGGAAGATGGGGCCAAACTCTTCTCTGTGSCRGCCAGTGATAGGACAAGGGGTAATGGATACAAATCAAAACACAGGCAGTTCCATCTCCATGTGAGGAAGAACCTCTTTCATGTGAGGGTGACAGAGCCCTAGAACAGGTTGCCCAAAGAGGTTGTGGAGTCTCCTTCTCTGGAGACCTTTCAATCCTGCCTGGATGCCACCCCGTGCCCCGTGCTCTGGGTGTCCCTGCTTTAGTAGTGAAGTTGGACTAGATGATCTCTAGAGGCCCCYTCCAACCTCAACCACTCTGTGATTCTGGGGACAAGAAATGAAGTGATATAACCTGTGAGGGAACTGACTCTTGGACAAGCTGGACTCAGCTCTCTCCTGCCCTTCCCCATTTGCTGCAGCATGGATTACTTTCCAAATATAACTAAGGGAACAACAATCCAAAGTACATACTCAGTACATATGGAAAATGGATGTGGTGAATTCTGAATATAATTACATGCAAAAAAGTGGAAAATGTGACATTTTTCACAAAAAAAATCAAAAAAAAATTCCATAGCTCAAAACCACAAAAACACGGAAATTTTGAAGGCTTTGGAGAGATATCAATAAAAATCATAAAACTTGYCAAAACTCAGGACCAGAAAAAGCCTCCTGACTGCCAAGAGACACCATTCTGATGGAAGAATAGGTTGGAGTTCAAGTTTAAAGATCATGTGTTGATCAGATTTTCACCCAAGCAATCACTAAAGACCTTACCCAAAGCCAAAAAACACCAATCAASCTTCTGGATTCTAAGAAAGCATTTGTGATCACTTTGGGATATCTAATAGGTTTATGATAAGGCAGCAAAAGTAAGCAACATAATTAGGATTCTATATCCAGGTGCAGGTACAACATTAGTTAATTTAACAACAACATAGTTGTAGAATATAAAATTTTTTGCTCATGACATAGCTTTAAGTGACAACTTGCTAATTATGCAGAAAAAAAGGAAACCATTGGCTAGCATCCCAAGAGGATAGTGCTAATAATTAGTTAAAAAAAGCAAACCCTTATAGCTCTAACAGGGCATCGGAAAGCCAATGAATACAAAAAAATTGCTCAATTTACATACTTGGGCAGTAACACACCAGTCAACAGAGATAACCAAAAGGAAGCAATGTCACAAATTGGCAAGGCAGAAGTTTCATTTGCTAGCTTAAATACATATWAAAAAAACCTTGAAGTTGAATCCAAAGGCATTTCTACTTCCTTATATAGAGGCAAAAATCAGGATGCTTACCCTAGAAAATGACATCTATCTAAAGTCAAGCAAAATGAAAGGTGCAGCRAAACATGACATGGAATGAATTTCTATTTAAGATTCATCAGGTATTTGGCAATTTTATCACTTAGAAATATCTGGAAAGAGCAACCAAACAACAGGCTGACTATTGGACAGAGATCAACAACTATAAGCCTTCTAACAGAGCAGGTAAAACAAAACTAACAGAGACTGACAAAGGGCCCATTGAAACCCATGTGAGATCTTGTCCTTGCTCAATGAACTTGCATAAGCGAGAATGGATTTAAGTCAGTAAAGATCAATGTATTAGGGAGGTCCAAAATTCCCAGACATCTGTATAACATATCTAAAGTCTACTGACAAGCTCATTTTTCTTAATTGTTTTTAAAAGGTCATTTAGAAATAATTCACAAACTTCAAGGATGTATGGCCCATGGATTAAAAGCCATTGCTTCCACTTATCTATGTTGTAAGAATGCCACTAGGTCGAAAGCAAACATTAAAGGGTTTCTAAATAAAGAAATAAAGAGAAATAAAAAAAAAATAAAAAACCAAATCAGCAAGATGACTTTGAAAGAGAGAGTGCAATCTAACTAAATAAGAACAAGAAAATAAATKTATTAAACTGTTCTAATCAGAGAAACTGAGACAGACCAAAGTAAGTTATAACAAAGACCTCTCTGCACTATTCCTGAAAACAAATGCTTAGGAACAAGTACTTCATTCCCATCCAATAAATGTTTTGACCATTTTTTCAGAATTTATACTTCTGCTGGGATTGACAGTTCATGATGTTTCCTAGCTAACATGCATGGAGAACAGACAGGTGCTGAGGTGCTCCCCAGTCACAAAAGCTGGAGCCGAACCAGCGCTCCAGCTGAGGCTGAAGAACATGACCTCCCAAATTTCAYTCTTGCAGGTTGCAATTTATGGGGAAAACAGGAGGGCTGCAGATGAATAAGTCATTTCACAACCATGCAGCAAGGTCTGTAAACGGGCATTCCAAATATATGTGCAAGCAGTAATTTTATCGTGAGATCTAAACTGGTCAWATCTAAACATTTTTAGGGGATGCCTTTCAAAGGTAACTTTTTGAACCTGGATAATCTTTTAAAAAAATATCATCCATGAAGTGGAGATGAGTCATCTCCATCACCATACAACCTGTATGCAATCAATACTTGCAAGTATTTCTTTGATTTATGGAATTACAGGAGGATAGCTTTTCACTGGCAGCCYAAATAACAAATGTAAGAACCTATTCAAATTCTTAGATGACACTATTGTTGCACTGGGTGTAATCTTGCCATATTGTGGTTATGGYTCCTCCTCTTCCTTTTCTTCCCCTTTTCTCTCAGTGATCAATCTTGTGCTTTATGATMATTTGAAAGATCTCAAGAAGGATGGGGAAACGAGGGTCCCAACTTCCTACAGTATTAGTTCCAAAAGACACTTTACCTAAAATGAGCCAAATGTCAAGGATGACTGAGATAAAGACCAGTGCAGTCTAAAGGAAAACAGATTTTTTCCCCCCAGTTGCTTTATCCATTTGCTTTTTGGATTTCCGGTCATTTAATGAAAAGACAATTTCTACATAGACGCTGAAAACATTCAGAGAAAATTCAGTGAGTGTAGCTCACTGCAGGGAAGTATGACCCTCCAAAGCCCAACATGTTCATTTTTTAGAAGAATTACAGCTTTGCCTTTATGATAAAGCCTCTGAATTTCTGTGAGTTTTCCAATTAGAAACCACAAGGAACTGCTAGAGTCCTGGGAATTCAAAGCTGGCGGAGAATTTAAAAATTTCCATGATTTGAAAAACATGTTGGAATGTTAATCTATACAGCCAAATTTCCAAACCAGCCTTAAGTCCGTCTCCAAATTTGTGAACAAAGCTTTATTGTGYATGTGGATTGGCCTAAAATGGTACAAGTATATAAGTCCAACTATATGTTTACTCAAAAAAATYCATTATATCGAACTACACTATATAGAAATGAATAACTATGCTTTGAAGTCTGACTAATGTAGTCTCCTGCATGTTATTAATATACTTATAGGTTGCTTTAAAGCCTTAAGAAAACACATAACAGCAATGTTACAATTCATCTAAATGGTAAAACTCATCATTTCKAGCAGCAAATTACAAAAAAACAAAAGGCTGTATATATCTCTCTCTGAGAAAATACACTATAACACAAGCTATAACACTTAGCTTGGAACAATGGYAGCATTTTGTGAAGATTTCCACTTTCAGAAAAAATTTTATGAGGAGTCTCCATAGTAGCACTCCAAAAAGAACAAATTAAKTATCTCTGGAAAAAAATCAGCTTTCTAATATGCCTTCTAATTAAATGATATTCCTAAAAATCAAGTAGTAGCACTTTTTCTTGACCTCAGTTTGAATCATTAGGCTATTATCAAAAGCAGGATCTAMCAGGCTTTTACGAGGCAGCCTACTCAACTGGAAGATGCCAAGCTGGCAATCAYAGAACATCTTAAATTTGCTCAGAAATCTCCTGTAATCATCTTCACAACAATTACCTGCTAGGACTTACAGAGCTTGTCCCTGTTGCCTTTTGCAGGTGGATCTCAGTGTGACTGCTAGAAAGTTGGGAACGATCGAGTGTCTGGATGATGGCGAGCTCAACACGATACGGACATGTCTGTGGAAGGCACGAGGAACTCGCTAGCAAAGAGCTTTGCAGTCCTGTGGCAATGATGCCTTCCAGATGCCTGTGAGTCACTCCTTCCCTCCTGCACCCGTGTCAGCATTCCATTACAAAAATGAATACCAAAAAGACAACGGTGCATTCTCCCTCCCTCATCTGAGGGCAATACYTGTACTCCATATGATTAGAAATTGGCTCCACAAGGAGAACAAGCATCTCCACAAAGTCTAATGCAGAGAGAGCCAACATGCTGCCCCAAACCAGAGAGAGTCCAGTCACAGCATAACCATATTCATCCAATTTGTCATGGAAGAGCAAGATTTATCAGCTAACAAAAAAGATCCCAACATAGTGAAGGGCAAATCAGACCTGCCAGGGCCACCTCAGCCTTGCAGCCTCTGCCCAGCTTGCCCAACCAGGGTCTAAGGGTAGCCAGATCCATAGATTGTAAAAGAAGACACTTTGAAGAGAACCAAGATTGGTGAATGAGGAAAATTATTCTAAGTACTTTCCATTCTGAGGTACCCTGAGGCATGAAAATGTACATCATCTTCAAAATAATATATAAAAATATACAGAGAGATTCTCTGTTGCACCTATGAATGTTCTCACTGTAACCATAAATACCTGATTCTGCTTAGAAAACTGGCAGTCTCTTATTCTCGACTGGGAACAGTTCATGGCAGTAAGTTTGAGAAGTATTACTATTATCAGAAAGACCTAATGAAAGGAAATTATATATCTACTGGTTTTCATTGCACAGCAATACAATCATTCATTGAGAAGAATGATTTCATTAGTTGGACCTTCTGTTTTTTTTCCCCTTCAGGAAAGAAATTTCTTTTGGCTCAATTTTTGCATTTTAGTATCCTGAATAATTTTATTGAACATCCAGATCTTGACAAATCAAATGTGGGAAGTTTCAATAGCTTCACTGTTGATTTTAGAAACTGTATATCTTGACCAATAAATTGTTAACTCTTCTCACTTTTAAGAGCCTTTCAAAAATATTGCAGTCTTTCCTACCTTTCTCATGTTTATTTAGGTCTTAAATCAGCTACTGAGTCTTAGAACCACATCAAACCCAGTCTGCCTTCTTGATTACTAGACAGGTTAATTTACTTGGGAAATGGTTATTTTCCTAGTTCTCCCCCTAATTTGAATAGTTCCATTGAAAAATAGACAAAAATTAGCTATTGTGACCTTACCTTACCCTCCATAATTTGCAAGCTGTCTTTTGTAAACAAAATGAGTACTTTAGCAATATCTGCACACAGCTCTCCCTTTTTCACAAGTTAATCTGTTATTTCCAATTATTAACAGATTCAGATTACATTAGTTTGTTTGGGGTTTTTTTGGTTTTTTTTTTTGTCATATAATTAGATTACAACTGAAGGAATAGAGCAAGAATATTAACTCATCTTTTGCTTTCAGCCTGCGAGTGCAACCCCAAAGCTGTTACTGACTCCAGACTCCAACTGGTTTGGGAAATGAGTCAAATCTTGGGCCAACAGTCTAGCTCAACTAACGCAGGAGTACTAGACTTGCTGCATTTGCTTGTGACCCTGTTGGAAAGCTGGCACAAGCTTACAGCTTGACTTCAAGCAGGAAATGAACTTAGGTCTCCAGTTCTGTTATGTTGTTCTTTAACCACTAGTCTCCTCTTTTGATATAGAGAGAATTTAAGTCAAATCCTTGGGCACTTGAGTCCTTTCATTTCCTGGGTTCTGCCTCTACTCACCCAGATACAAAATTCTCTTTAGAACAAGCGACATGTTTTCATTTACAAAGTGAAGAATTGCTTCGCATTTGAAAACAAGCTTCAGTATCAGACCTTCATTAAGGGCAATCTCTCCGAACCCTAATTTCAGTTTAGATTTTGTAAAAGTAACTTTCTGACTGCATACAGTGCACTGACTATGTCCAAGCATCATCATACATTTGCCTACAGAGAAGTCAAAGCTGTAACTGGCACCTGCACCTACCAAATATCTTATTACTTTTATTTCTAAGAATAGCTAACAAAATCTCTTGGTGTTAGCAACTATATTCATAGATCTAAGCACAGGAGACTGGTCTCAATTTCAATGAAAGTGCACATGCACATCCAAGGGAAAAACTGTGTTATACACAGTTTTATTTCAGTACATGTTCAATTTAATGTTTGAAAATCATCTTGATCTCAACTACCACTGGGTAAATGAAATTAAATGCACATTTGAATTAAATATGCTAGAGGTTAAGAAACATTTGCATCCAGATTTACTTTGCATTCACTCTTATTTTTATAGACCAAACCAAATCTAGATCTTTACTTCCTGAAAACAGGATTTACCGTTAGATTCAGTTTCATTATTCAGGAGTATTTCTAAAAGAGATTTGAGCTAAGATTAATCTGATTAACCTCTTACAACCTGGAGAGAAATAATGATTCAGCCTCAATCCGTTTTCCTTCAYTTCCTATGAAGACATGGTTTTGGAAAACATGGAATATTCAAAAACATATATTGAGATTCTAGTATGGTGGAGAGACTACTAGGCACTGTCTATTAAATGGTGATAACTATTAACACGCTTTATTTTTATTTTAAATTCTTAATTAATGGGCTTACTAAAATAATCCCAAGTAAACCTGCACTCTGTGCATACTGCACAGGCCTCAATGCTTTYGATTTGTTTGTACAGCTGTGAAATACTCAAATTAACTATCTGTCAGGAAAAGTAAAATACTGCCAGAAGAACAGGGAGATGAAATCCAGCCAATGGCAGAGAATTACAAAATGGCATCCTGTGACATGAATCACTTTCATGAAATAGCTGCTGCTAAAATATTAAGTCTAGGTGCTAGACAGGAGATCATTAGCAGCAGCACTAGTAGTTCCAGCAACTTACTGATATACAAATCTTCAAATAGCTATCAGTTCCTAGATGTTTTAGGGATATACATGATTATAATTCATTTAATACTGTAAATATCTCCAAAAAGGGAGAGGGGATGCTGCTCAAGCAACATGTCCTACTGACAAAATCGCCTAATATTGCTCTCCCTATTCAAAATTCTCACCAACACCATGAAGTTTTATCAGTCTGAAGCAAAGGATAAGATGTACACTGACCCCATATTCAGAACCATCAAGTTTTAGGACATGATCTAGCTACTTAACAATAAAAACATTTTGTCTTCTGGGATCTAGGCAAAGAACCTGGCACCTTAACATGCTTTGAAATGAAAAAAATGTTCAATTCTTCATCTTTGGAAACTCAAATGTTATTAAATCTATTTGAATTTCTAAATCTATTCCTGAGTGACGAAATCTCTCTCTGTATAGGGTTCCATTTGTTGGACTCTGAAAGGGTGCATTCGGAATATCTGACAAGATATATCCAAGTATCTATGAGTACTTCAGAGCATTCAGGTCAGAAGATCAATGAGCAGCTCTGAAAAAGTTTGGTGCCCTCAATACTGAAACCAAAGGAGCGTCTGACTCGGCTGCTGGTTTCATCCCAGAATGGGCAACTCTCTTTTAAAAGAAATACACACTTAATTTAAAACAATTTCTTTGAAGTTTGCCCATTGTGAAGATGGATTTGTCCATTTGCCCAAGTAGTAAGTTATTCATCTTCACAAGAAGCAATAATCCACAGAGTTTATGAATGATCATTCTGGGTCAGTCAAAATCCATCTAAGCATTTTCAGCTATATTGTCATATTAGGCTAGATGTGCATTTTTTTAAAGCTTTTAAGAGGTTTCTCCTACCTTATTTAGTGTTATCTGAAACGCAGTTAAAACTCTGAGAATCAGTAACACTTATCAAGGAGTCCCCAGCTGTGAAACGAACTCTTTGAGTGACCTTTACTACTTCATTTAATGCCCTCTAGGTTTTGCCGAGGACAGTTGGCCAACATCCACCAGGCCACTCACGATTCTGCAAACCTCCATCATCCCTTTCCACACTAACCAACCATAACCTACACAGTCATTCTCCATGAAAAGCAACTCCATTGATCTCCTTCATTGTCTTCCACTGAACCTCAAGCAGGACTTTTTGCTTTCCCTGCATCTTCCATTTTTATTTCCTTTTCCGATTCTTCAAGTTTCTCCCAAGCCACATTGCCAGTAGCTTCCTAACTCTTTTGGAAACACCTCTAGTATCCAAAAATGTCTCCTGAGGGTACCAAAGTAAGGGTTTATGCCCCTTCTATCAGGAGAACCTTATGCTTCAAAAGCACAGCCTTAGTTGACACTTTCTGATTTACTTCAMACTCAAAAAAAGCTGAGGCCAATCTACAGGGTGTCCCAGAAAGCTGAAAAAAATCCAGTTCTCCCCAGAAAGGCAGTTGATGTTGCAGTTCTGTTAAGAAGCAAGCAACAGCACCGATTTTGAACAGAAACTTGCTGTACAAGTAACTCCTTCAGAGCTGAGGAGATGGTCTCTCTGCCCCACTGTGGAGTACTGCCACGCAATCTTAAGCAACCAGTGTACAAGTGATGAGTTGACACACGTAAAACTAGTTTGCAGTGTGTCCTTGGATGTGTGGCAAGAACATGCAAGCAAAACRGGCACAAGTTTAAATGGCGGTTCCTAATCTACAGGACACATCAAATGGAATAGGGTACATCATCTTCCTCTAATCATGAGGAAACTAAAACTATTTTCAAAACCCACTTGGACACAATCCTGTGCCACATGCTCTAGGAGACCCTGCGTGTGCAGGGGGGTTGGACTAGATGATCTCTACAGGTCCCTTCCAACCTTAAGCRTTCTATGAATCTATGATTCTGTGACTTTATGGACACTTGCCACCTAGGAAACAGTTCCCTTATGAAAAAAGCTTTGCTTGTGAGAACAGCAAATCAGGCTTGTGGAAGGACTTGGTAGGATTCACCCTCTCCCATGATCTATATTCTCAGTCCTATYTGTGTCCCTCACTCAACTGCGGCCTGGAGTTGCCTGCAAAATAAGCCTCCTGGAGCCATTCATTTTATGTCAGTCTACTTCTGTCTCAAATGAATAAATAAATAAAAATTCAAGTTATACACATGCATAAAAGAGTATGCTATATCTCTTTCAAGGGAGGCTGGACTCTACAGACCTTCCAGCTGCCAATAAAGTCATTGGCAGCAGGGCACCTGCCTGGAACAGAGTGACTTCATGTGAACAGAGAAACAGCCAAGTGGCCCCAGATTTCCACATGGATTATTAACACACTGCAAAATAATGATTGTGCAATTCCTACTACGCTAAATTTCATACCGTATAACGTCCTTTGGCACCACAAGCCATATTTTCCAACATGTAGCCTAGGACTGTTGCACAGGGAATTACAACCTAGAAGGACAAATAGTTCACTAATAGTCTGCAATGACACACACWGCTATTACTCTGCTATTTCTTGGAATTCTTGCTATACCAAGTAGGAAATAATAGACATTGAGAAAACAGCAGTGGTGCAAAAAWTTTCCATTTAATTGCATTGCCTGTTAAACCAGTTTGAAAAATAAAAAGTCATCTCATCTAAGTAATTACAACATATGGGATTACAAATGTCTAATTGGCTTCTAACATAACTTAGGTTCAAAAAAAGAAGGTTGCCTAAYTGAAATTAAGGCAGTCATTCTCAGCCATGTAAATTAATGCAGGAACGTATTCATGGGCAGAACACAGACATCCCAAATGTCAGAACATTTCTGGTTTATCTTTCCAAATTGGAAGCTCTCTTAAAATAAGTCACCATCAGAAAAAGTTTATGATGATACAAAACAAAAAAAGTAGTTATCTCAAAAAATCTATTGCTTGAATTTCTAAATATTCACTATTGGAGCTCTTGTCCATGCTGCCTTTACTAGGTGTTATCAAAGTAAAATTTTTAAGAATTCTGTGTTAAATGCACACGGTTTCCTGAGATGTCAAACTTCAAGAAAAAAAGTTTTGCATATTCTCAGTGATTGACTGCATTTATCATCTTACTTTCAGCTCTTTCTTGCCTATTTCTTTTTCCCTATTTAAGGAAACAAAATGCCTCAGTCCAGGCAATTTTTTCTTCTTTCAACAAGAAAAATAACTAACTCTGCTGCTGCTGACACAAGGCTGTCAATAATTTAATTTCTCTTAGAGACAACTTACAAGATCCTCAAAATAGCAGATGCAGTTTGTTTTGTCTGTTCTCTGGTTCTTTTTCCCCGTTATGTATTGGACTGTTTTAGCCTAACAKGTATCAGAATTCTACAATACCAATRAAGATWTAGTCTTGTYTGAATTAATGTAAATGTTGATTATTTCAACTACCTTCAACTCCCCAAAATGACATTTGCTGGGTTCTTTAATATCTCCCAGTAAGACTGTCCTATGAGCATAAAGGGAAAATACACAGTTAACAGGAAATAAGACTTTTGGAGTAATTTCTATTCCGTATCCTTTAATGGTCTGCTTTCTGTCTCCACACAAGAACAAACAGTTTAGGGGTATGTTTGCCATGAGAGTCCACAGAACGGGATGTCTAGTTTTGAAAACCTGAMGCTCATTTTAATTGCTCAATGTTGCTCAATAACAAGGATATTGATCCAGGAGCTGTTGGCCGAGCTACACATTCAGCTCTTCTGATCCTCAAACATGGCAAGCGATGAAAAAAATCAAATTGACAATTAAGTTGCTCTAATATTTTCCCTCAGTCATTTATGCTTGCATTACTTGTAGCCTAAACTGTCTTGTTTCAGTTCTCGTAATTGCAGTTTTCATTTCTAATAATTATTTTTAATAGCTATTTTGCATGACTTTTCTAAACAGTAAAGAGCAGTACACAATAGGATCTTTCTTCTCTCCACATACAGACTTGCAGGCTGCAAACAAACAAGACCTTAAAAGTCTTTGCAATATCTTTCCCATCTCACGTTTTCCACATCTCACCTCATCTCTGCAGCTCTTCTCTGAATCCCTTTCAATATCCCAACAGGATCTTTACATTCTAGACACTGAAACCAACTATCAAATTTCACTATTATTTCCCAGAGCTATTCAATATTTCCCCTGTATATAAACACAAGGACCACATTTTCTCTAGTAGCTACCACTTCACACTGCTAGATCTTTCCCAGTGTCTTATCCTCCACACATTACAAGTATTTTTTTGRGCAACCTTCTCATAAAACAATCCTCTCCCCTGTAAACAGTATTGCACATCACCRGCTTTAACTATATAGCAGACATTTAGCTTCATTAAGTGGTGATGTAAGTAATGGGGAGGAGGGAGGGAGAAGGCAAGAACAGAGGGAAACAATTTCCATATTCCAGATATGCAGAGGAGAAGGTTTCAAGGATGGAGGACATTGTTTAATGATGTTCAAACATCATTAAACAATGTCCTCCATCCTTGAAACCTTCTCCTCTGCATATCTGGAATAGACTGAATAAGCAGATGTGGGAATCAGAGGAAGAAAGAATATGTAGGAATACTATGTAAATAAGATCAGATCTGGAACACAAGCAAAAGATTTGGTTGTGCCCATATTTGTTGTTTTTTTCGTCCTTCTCGTAATATGCTATTTTGGCTCCTTTTGACCTTTTATTAACAGTACAGGGAAGCTTTCTACAGTGTGATATAATTTCAAGAAAACAAAATCATCATCCTGATGTTAAATTCTTTTTTCTGTGTAAAACAATTACCTCCCTGTTCAATTGCAGTGCCTCCATAAACAAAGCCTCTCAACTGCTCAAGGACATCCAGCACCAGAACCAACACCTCACATATCAATAATACATGCCAGAACATTTACCAACACTTACTTTGCCAGGCTTGTTTGCATCAAAGCTGTTTTCTTTAAATTTCTCCTGCAGGGTCTCAGCTAACCGGCAAAGCAAGGCACCATTATCCAATTTCTCCATAAATGTTTCTGCTGTTATTTCTCTACCTGAACAGCAAAAGCAGAAAATTAGCATGGCAAAAATACAAGTTGAACAGTGCAGACAGCATTTGTAAAGAAAAAGAACATGACCTAAATGAACCAAAATCAATAGAAATCTTTAGAGCTGTATTTGAAATGTGCCTTAACTCAATAACTACTTAGAGCACTGGCGTGTAATCTCACTATTCTGTTACTGGTAGAGGTAGAGCAAATTAGCCAAAGAAAATTGCTTTCTTGGGAAGGATAGATGTTACCTGAAAAATTATTCAAAAAGTAAAATAAAGATGCAGASTGTGGCCAAATGTAACTCAAGGATTTTAACAAAATGTTTTAAAAAATTGACTGCAGCCGGCAAATGGTTGACACTAGCTTGTCAATTTAGTTAGTCAGTCAGTGTCACTAATAATACTTTTATTGCAGCTTGTTTACAAGTACATTTGCAAAGAAATGAGGTTTTTTAGCATTATTATTCAGCATATTATTTATCATCATTTAGCATTTTGGTCCTGCAAGAAGTTGACAAAACACTGCAACAAGCTGCTTTTAAAGAGCTTTCCAGAGGAAAATTTGAAAAACAAACCCTTACATGAGGTACTCACTTGCAACACAAAACTTTTACACAAAGGCAAAACCAAAGCCTGATTTGCTAATATCCTTGTGCCTGAATATTGTGGTCTAGCTGCTACAAATCCTCTTTTGCTATTGCCTCTCTGACCCAAACATCTGCCCTGAAACTGCCATTACATTTTCCTACAGGAGACATCACGGGAGACAAAGTCTGACCTGGCTGGCCATGCTAAATGAGAAGAGAATCATTTACCACTCAACTAAACTTCCAGCATRAGGACAGCATCTCCAAAATAAATAACAACAACAACCTATTTCTGCTTGAAGCTGCTCTGACACACCTAGTGGAAATGCATCCTCTCTACAGTCACTTTTCTGAGCAGTTGCACTTTTCCAACAGTCTCAACTTCTAGCAGTGTCAAGAGAGCATCAAGGACTAATTCTTGCTCTTCCTACTCAGATAGGACTTTTTTCTCCCCTCTCTATGATATTTGACGTATGACGTTTAGGAACTGGAATAAGAGTAGCTCATTTTTATAGGCAGTTGGACAGCACTTGTAAAGCAACAATTTCCTATGGTGCCAAAAAATCTCAATTCATAAAGGAGAACCATTCCCTCTCCCATATCCACTCCACCTACCAAGCCTGAGCTTTTACCAACAGCAACAGGAGACATCTGCCCACTGCTGGTTGAGTGGTTTTGCCACAGATTTGTGACCAAAAAAGCATCTGACTAAAGCATTTTTTCAGAAAAAGAATCAGGAATTTGTATTCAATAAGAGGTCTGGAAACACAGAACACTTACCTGATTTTTCTAACACATTTCTACTCCAGAAACATCTGTTGGAGATTTTTCTCCCCAATTTTCTTCTTTTTTTGCCTCGATTCTCTGCGATACAGCCTACTCTGTAGCCCCCTGACACCAAATTACTTCCCTCGCCACCAGCTGAGGCCAGGACTGAAGCTAAAACAGCCCCCAGACACAAAAATGCAGCAACTTGTCACTTCAAAAGTCTATATCATCATTCTAGTCTGGTTTTCTCAATTTTAATAATAAAGCATTTTCTATTTCGCCCCATCAGMATTTTTGGCAAAAGCTATAAAGCCTTCAAAGCTGAAAAACTACCATATTCTAGGAATTTCTCTATTTTTAATCCAGCATTGCTTTTCTTTTTTATTACAAATTCATTTTCTTTTACAACTATATTTCTMATATTTTTACCCTAGTGAAGGGGTTTCTTTTTGTTTTGGAAAGCACAAGGATACACAGGATATGCTGCACTGGTAAAAGACTTGCATTCTACATATCTACTCTGTGCTATGATTTATAGATGTGTTATTTTCCCAGTCAAGTCTTACAAGAAACCCAAAACCTATTTCAAATTATGGACTCTTTAAGCAGATATGGAAAAACAGGCCTATCTCCTRCTGCCTTTTAACAATGCATTTATATTATTTTTAACGCTGAATCGCTTTAGTGGTTTGGTCACTACGTATTGTGCATTAAGTCAGAGTATTTCAGTTCTGTTCCTCTTTTTATGAAAGCTGAAAGAATGAGTTTTGCACTGAACATCTGTATCCAATGAAAAATATATTAGGTGTCAGCTTTCAATTCGCTGTATTTTATGGCTCCAAAAGGTGGCATTTCTTTGCTAAAACAGACACTCTGACATATTTAACAGTTGAAATGTATTGATTCAAATGAGAGCAACGTTCATAGCCTGAGGAAAAAAAATGTTCTGTATATTTGTATGGAAAAAACATTAAACTCCATTAAAAATGCATAACTCCCCCTGTAATTACAAGAAGGCAGTTGCAATGTTTTTATAGAATGGTAATAACATTATATATAATAAAAAACATTAAAAGTATGAAAAATAACAGGAGTATAAATGCTTGCAAGCGCTAGTTATGCCCTCTTTTAATGCAGCAATCGGATGTCTCTTAAAAACAAGGCCCCGCTAGGTCTGAAGGCCTCTTGCTTGGGAGCAGCTGTCCCTAAGGACACCCAGTCCTGGGGGCCCTCGTGCAACCAGACAGGGAGGTCTGGGCAAGAAGGACAGAATGAGTATGGAGGGATACAAAAAGCTAAAATAAAGTATCAGGATCCAGTCGACTTCTCTACTACTGCAGCATTTAGCGCCTGCAATATAAGACCTTGAACTCAGATGGAAACATTTCACACGCATGAAACCCAAATGCATCAGCAGAACTGGCTCCATTCTGCTCTGAAGCCTATTGTGTGTGCTAGAATAGCTAACAGTGAGAGAAATAGTTTTGGTCTCATCCAGGCACCCTCGTTTCCTTGAAAAGGAACAAAACAGCAGTCCCAAGGGCACACTCCTGCTCAAGAGCATCATACAGCCTCTCTACCAAACGAGAAGCAGTGCCAGCGTCAGCAGAATAACTACAAGTGTCCTGAATGCCATGATATTCAGAGATATTTAAAGCCTTGATGTCCCCATTGACTTGAGCAGAAGACACAGATGTTGAAAATATGGGTCCTGCTACTGCATCTCTTGGACACTGCTAAATGCAGTAGCTAGTGCAGGTTTTGCTCTCATTCAAAATGTAAGAAAGTTTTCCTGGAGAAGATTTCCCAGCCTTCCTTCCCCAGACTTCACACCTTTCGTAATGCTCTCACCTCCCCACTCCTTTCTATGATACTTTTGCATCCAAGCAGACCATCCTTGCCTGCCTCAATGGTCTTCATCTACCTGCAATCACCAGTTTCTTCCCTATGACGCCCCAACAGCCCTGTTAGAAAGAGGCTGCACTGCTGAAATCTTGGAGCTTGGATGCATCCCCATCACTAGGGCACATCTCAACCCTTCAGAGGGTAGTTGCAATCTGGGAAGTTGCAATCTGGGACACTCCAGAGCAGTAAAAAGGCAGAGCTGTAGGCAATAGCCCATGGGGAACCAAGACATTTTTGCTCTTGGAAGCACATATGCTAGGTGAGAAAACACTTTCCCATATCTACCAGACAAGAGAAAAAGAGAGCCCAGCCAACAGCAAAGCCAACTTGCTTTCAAAATACCCTTTGGCCTCCTCTAGAAGATCCATCCAGTCCAACAGTGAGAACAGTGAGCCATGTGAAGGCTCTCCAGGGAAGAAGCACAGAAGTTTCCAAGGTCATGAAAAGGATGCTACTAGACTAATTACATAGTTATTTTACAAAATAAGCAACATTTTTCACTGCTGACGTACCCCCACATGTTTTGTTGGCATTGTGCATACTAAAATCAATGCCAGACAAGCTGATGTTTTTGTTTTCAATCCCCTTGGGTCAAGGTTTCTCCTCAACCCTGGCACTGCAAGGATGTCCAGGCCGAGCTGGGCAAGCTCTGCAGCAGGGAGGGAGGGTAAGACAGCAGGAATGTAACTCCAAGGTGCTACCAAATGTCCCCCCTGGAGCAGGCTACATAGATACAACACGCCTTGAGTCAACCCCCTACTCATTTGATTTCCAGGGTTCCTTCTCCAGATGAGAACCCGGACAGCTAAAAAGATATAAAATCTGTTCAGCAACTGGCCTTCCAGCAGCTCTGAGTTTCTTGGGCATCACTTCAAGAATAATTAGCAGAATGCATAAGAATTAACAGCAAGTACTAGAAAACAATGTCCATTTTAAAATAAAGAGTCTTTAATTTTCATAGTTACAAATTCTTAGAAAGYTTTGGGGTTTTTTGTACCCAAACACTGTGTATCTCAGTCTCTCAAACTGCACCTCAAATAAGTTCAAATTCCAGTTGCAGCATCTAGCTTCTCTCTAACATCAAAAGACCTTTATTCATATCAGGAAGTGGAATCTTATTTTTATGCTCCCCCATTTGCAATTCTGAACTGAAACTAGGATTTGCTGGTACAAAACTGCCAGCATTTTAACTGTTGTAACTGGGCATATTCATCTCCTGACAAATTCCAAAACACCAGCAGTTTGCAAAACAACTAGCATATAAAGAGGTTCAGCCCACGTTCCTGCCTGAAAGATATTTTGTTATATTCAAAATCTACACTATTTTGAAAAGCTGGCCACACTCTGAATGCCTGTCATTTGTCTTCATCAGTTCACAGTACAAACAAATGAACAAAGTATAGACAAAACAGAACATGAAACAATGTGGTTAAGAAATAAAATACAAACTAATATGCTTTACAGAGTAAATTCAGCAGTTTTATTTTGTTAAAACTGCTGTCCCAGAACATATATTTTGTGCATCCGTATCTTGGTCTGCTCTGTGCTATCTGCAGACCTGTTCAAATGAGAATCTACTGAGCATTACAGCAAAGTATGTTATTCCCCAATAAGAGAGGAATGAAATATGTTGAATGTTCCTCTGGATACTGAGAAGGAGAGAATAAAGTTACAGGAACTATTTGCTATTTACAAGAAGGTAGTGACATGCTGTAAATTCATGCTACTTATCCTACAGCAATGTGTTGATGTGCCCCTCCTCCTGTGAAAGCCAACCTAAATTACAGAATAATTAAAACAAATTTGAGGACTGAGTGAATACTTAAATGTGTACTCATTTACTCTCTTTCACTTATTTTGAATGTAAATTTTAAATTAATTGACTTATTAATTTGAATAACAAGGTCTACGCAGGGATTCAACCACTGCAGTATCAGCCCATTAAGTCTCCTGAAAGTCTGCAGAGACAAGTACTTAGAAAAGAGGAGCCTGGATGTGAGAAGGTATGGGGGATTGCACTGAACAACTGCACTGTGTAGGCTGCTTAATTAAAGGAAGGCTGTGCCCATTTAGTTCTGTTACACAGTTTGGTGTCCATATGAAAAATCAGGTTTTTAATTATAGTTGGCATTTCAGAACCTCCTGCTGGTTGCTACTTTCTTGCTAAAAAAAAAAGTGACCTCATTCCTAATCTTTTCACTGTGAGAACTCTGCTATGAACTGCAGACAAGCTCCTATTTGTTTCAGAAAGGCTCCCCAGAACTCTATTGTTTAAAATATTTAAACAATATATCAGGTCCTTAACGGAGCATGTATCTTCCAACTCAGAAAAGAGTCTTTCAGATTGCTGTCTGCTGCTCAAGGCAAATGAAAAAAGTCATAGTTCCTAGATTTTCTTCGGGCATTTCCTAGAGACTTTTTGAAAACTTTCATTAATTTAAATGGAAGCACCACAGAAAGAACACGTAAATTGAAGGCAATACATATGAACTACTACTGGGTGTTTCAAATACGGTAGTTTCAAATACAGCTTTTGCCAGAAGGATACTCTCTCTCACTCAAACTTCCCAAAATAAAGCCTCCCTTGAAAACATTCATCTAAGCTCTTCAACAAGATGACAGAAGAAGTCCCATGTAAATATCTATGGGTTGCAATTTTAAACTATTTTAGTTTGGTAAAATCAATTATGTCTCATCATTAATAACCTATAGGAATTACTGATCCAAAAACCAAACGTAGTGGTGATTTTTAAATTTTAAGTACTGTTCAGTGAAATTTTGTGCAAACTGGGGTGAAACCTACTAAAAAAAGCTCCTTATTATCAATTACCCCTAGAATAGTTTTTCCTCTGTTTAATGAGAGAAAGCTGTTTCCCATTAGGATAGGTATTTTTTACAAATCCTGTATTTCCTCAATAGAATCTGAGAATCCTTTTAACTCAACTGGGAGCACACAAAAGCCATTTTCCCTGAATGCTTTCACTACACAGCAGGTTATTTACTGGCTCCTGGTTTCTAAATCCCGCCTTCTTCTATGAGTACTATATCCCATGGGACCGTCCTTCTTCTTTTGGGGACATTCTCATTTGTGTCTCTTGACATCCCACTGCATCATTTCTGTTGGTGTTGCCTTTCCTTTAGTCATCAAATCCATTTCTGCTACTCCTACCAAGACCCTCAGTTGCTCACAGCAAAATTCCAAGTCCCAGCGGTGACCACTTGGTCCAACTCACAAGCTTCCCACACCTCTCATCACTCAGAGCCTTGCTTGGGGCAGCTGCTCACCATCACTGGGCTGCTGGGGCAGCAAAGAGCTTGGTCACTGCTCCTTCCTTTCCAGGTGGTCAGCATAGAATCATTATGGTTGGAAAAGACCTTCAAGATCATCRAGCCCAACCATAAGCCCCTGAGACCATGACTGCTAAACTATGCCCCTAAGTGACTCATCTACACATTTCTTGAACACTTCCAAAGACGGTGACTCCACCACTTCCCCAGGCAGCCTGTTCCTAAGCTCAACTACCAGCCTGCACTTAGCCTTTAGGAGGTCTACCAATAAAGATGAAAGATGAGCTTGATAGCAAGTGCCTCATCCTCCAGCATTAATGCACAAAACACAAGCAGGAGAACATTTACAAGAAAAYACGAGGAATAAACATCAGGTGAATGAAGTTCAGTTCTAAAGCTCACAGAAACACTTAGAGATATCCCACTCGTGAGCTTTGCAGTCACTATTGACAGCTGCATGAGGTAGAGTTGGCTAATTGCAACTACTTGCATTTCGGAAAGGAAAAACACCCAAAGCACCATGTTCCCAGCTGACCGTGCAGGGAGCTTGCCTCCTGCCGAGTGCGACTTGTCAATAGCTGCTTGTGATCTTGTTTTTAATCTTACCCAGTAGGTTTGTGAGCCACAGGGCCAAATCCTCTTTCATCGGCAGCAAGTTGGCCTCATGTCTGCTGGCAAGCCAYTGGCTGTACTGATGCATATCAGAGAGGCCAGGCCCGCGTGCCTTGGGGCTCAGAGCCGTGCACATTGTCTATCCACTTGTCCGACCTGTTTTGTCATTAAAAGAAAAAGAGAAATTAGTTGTACCAAATACAACTTTGCAGTTTCTCTTTCCAGAATTGAAATAGATAGTAACGTTAACTACAATTGCAAGAAATCAGATGTCAAACAGATGTGGATCTAGCACACGGGTGAAACAGAGGACTGAAGTCTTGTTTTGTTAGCAGATCACACTGCAAGTGATTAAATTGTGTGGATAAGTGTCAGCTTCACTCGTACTCACCAAGCTACACGTGTGGCCAACACGCAAGCAAATATTCTGCAAGGAATGATTAAAATCACGTCAAAACAAACACGCTACACACAGCTAGTGACTCAGCACAGCGCGTTTACCCAGCATCGATTCAAAGTAAATGGAGAGCTCCAGAGATTTTGGGATCAGGCCCAAGAAAAACCTTTTAATAACTGAGCCACATTACCACAGCAAGCTTGCTGACAATTAGCAAAYGGTCACCACATGTAATTAGCCTGCTCTACTCCTTTAAAAAGYGTTAAAATAATTTAAAATAATTAAAGGCTGAAGAAACATGGAAAAGCATGCACTGAGTAACATTATKGCACAAGAGGGCTAAGGAAAAAGGTGCCTTTCTCAAGGGAGCAGCAGAACTGGACCCCGAGGTCTGTAGCAAACAGCTAGGATAGTTTCTGGCAGGTTGCATCCCACTGAAAGGCTGGYCAAAGAGCAACCACAAAGCTTTACACAGGTGGCAATAGGGCTTTTATGATGGGAAATTTTTCCCTGGATGCAAAAAGTAACCACTTTTCTATAAAATTACACTGCAACCTCTATTTCCAAATATGTAAAATGCTATTTGGGATATTTCAACTTTTGCATTAAAATGCTCCAGCATTTTGTAACCATATTCTGGATAACTAAGTTCTTTGTTAGCAGAACACCTGCTTCGRCTCTTGCTTAACCCCTGTTGATGACTATAATGTAGCACCTCCCTCCTTATCCCAAATCCTGAAGCTTTAGGTGCCCTTGAGATACTTGGACTCAGATTTCACTTTGAATACATTTCATACTCAAATCATACCTTTTTTTTCAGTTAGCATAAGACAAAAAGAAGAGACTAGTTTCCCATGTATAAAAACACAGATCTGAATCAGATTTTACATTTTCCAAAACTGTAAAAATCAAAAGGCAAACACACACACCATCAAATTTCTGCTAAAGGCAAGAAGTTTAAGACAGACCACAACATGCAAGTATAGTCCTGTTCTGAATACAGACTGTGCAAAAATGTCAACTTGAATTTATGGTTTCCTGGTTGATTACATCTAAGTCATACTTACTTATTTTATTCAAGATAAAATAATAAAAACAAATGATTTACGAGTTCAAACTGGAACATCACTCAAAATAGATTCCTTCTGTCTCCAATGATAGTAATAGTCAAGGAGTTTTTATAAAAACACTATATGTAAAGATACTGTAAATTACCCCAAATTGTGCGGCTTTGTTCTTCAAATTATTGATACATGAAATTATTGATACATATTGATACAGATGGAAACAAGATGGACAATTGACTTGTCATCTGTCTTTGAAGAGCATATGGAAAAATCAAGTATAAATGTCTGTCATACACCTTTTTTCCTTCTTCTCCTTCTTCTGAAAGAGAGCCTGAAATTCCTAAATGATTTCTGGAATCTATCAGCTTAGTTAATATTTGAGACCCAGTGTTGGAACTCGTTTACTCCCCTGTATCATTCCTAAAGTAATATTGGTAAAAAGTAGTCAAAAAATGTGTCTCATTGCTAAATGCTCATTTGTGTTACAGTAGGCAAGTAAAGCAAAGTAAAAACAGAGCATTTTTTCCCACTTTGATTTTTCAATAATTAACAACTATGCAACTGAATGTTTACAAAACAAAATCCCACGATTCATTTCTTTATATACACACTGGAAAAATATATCTGAAAAAAGAAGCATCTTTGTTCCAAAAGAAACCATCAGAGAGCTCGCTGCTGCTTTGGAATTAATTTCTTGGAGGTTTGTGCCTGCTTTGAGCAAGGGCTCTGATAAGGTGACCCCCAGAGGTCCCTGAATTGCTCTATAATCCCACACCTCGAAGGATGCACATGGTCACATCCCAAAGAGGACCCTGGAAAGGCTCTGTCCTGAGGACCACACCACATGCCACACACTGCATTGAGCTCTGCTAACAAGAAAACCAAGTCCCCCCCCTCTCCTCAGCCGCCTCTTGACATCCAAGACCACTTGTGTGATGAGGTGCTCCAGGAAACACAGAAGGCAATATTATAATAATATTCAGGTAATATTACGCACATTCAGCTCTGAAGTACAGGGCTGACTCCAAACGAACTTCATGCTGACCTGCCGCTTGTCTTTTCCAAACCAAATAGCAAGGCTGTAGAAAGTCTGCAGGAACTTTGTGCAGTTGTAAGAGAGGTGAGAGATCTGATTTGGGGAGGATGCTTCAGTACTGGAGCTTAGCAGTAACTTTGGTAGTAGGAAAAGACAGGAGTCCTACATATATACAGTCCTACATATATACATATAGTCCTACAATATCCTACATAAGTAGGATATTCTGAGCTTAAAGTGGTCTTAAGGGGACATAGGCTTTCAGATGGAGAAAGATGGGAAAGATAGGAGAGGCAGGAAGAATTTGGAGGTGACAGAGCTGCTAGAAGCCCAGAAGGATTTCTCTCTGCTGCAACTACGTCTGCTTGAAATGATAATCTGAATTTCACTTCCGAAAGAAGAAAAATTGCCTTTTTCCTTTCCCACTTCACTGAAAACTTGCCTCCTATTTCAACAAAATACTGCGCAGCAACAATTCTCCCTTTAAATATTTAAATAAATCAGCATTCAAGAACAGAGCACAATCAGTCCCAATAGCTCTTTTTGGCAATTCTAGAAAGGATATGGCAGACCAGCTACCCACGTGCACCAAAGTTTTCAAACTCTTCATTACTCCTCATGCCAACACTGAGTGACTGTGAACTTCTAAACCTGAGCCTCCACAAGACCTGAGGAATGAGGTAGTCAAACGTCATTAAAATGTTCACCCACTTCATCAGGCAGGTTCTGCTAGCCCATACACCAGTGACTAAAACATCTCAGATACCAGCTGCGCTCTTCAAGGCAGGTCAATGGAGGAAATAGAGCAATGGTGGCTGCAGTCATCTGCCCCGAGGTCCCTTTGAGGACACGGCCCTAAAGGCCACACCCTTGATCCATCCTGCAACCACCATCTCCTCACCATTTTGAAATCCCCTAACGTATTCATGAGCTAAAATTTACTGACAATTTGGCTACGAGGAACTTGATTTTACCATCTTTAAATATCTCACATTAGATAATGTCACACTTTTCTGTAAGTGACCTAGGTTGATATCAGATATGCACACACGTTTTCAAAACTCACCTCTAACTGCACTTCTCAAGAAGCCATTTCTTTCCCCTACTACCCTGCAGGCAGACAAGGACAGGTCTTTAACTCCTCTACATTCTGTTTTGTTACGGGTCATATTTATGCAGCACAAGTCTCTTATTCCACCTCTCTGTGACAGGAAGATATCTCCAATTCTTAGACCTATTGTCTAGCCAAAGAATCCAATGTGGGATCGTTTACAGTGCACCCAGTGACACGTAACAGACTTAACAAACCAGAAGGTTGTGTTTCCCCCGCTTGCTTCCCCCAGACAGTGAGGGTTTTCTTTTTCTTTACAGTAGCACATTTAGTTTTCTGTTGTATTGTAGCTCACTGCCTGGATTTTGCCAGCAGCATAAGCTGCACTGCCCACTGATTGGTGTCAGTGATAGCAGGTGAGAGCCACGAGAATCAAACAACTCATCTTCTGTCATCCCCCTGGCTTCTACTGAGCCTACCTAATAGGACAAAAGGAGTGAGGAACAATACTCTGTACAGAAAATAGAGGAGAGGCAAAGATTGTTTTGTCCAGAAATTAAGGCTGGCCATGCCATCAGGCCCTCCCTTGCAGTGGGTGACCCCTAGATTCAATTCCATTTCCTATTCCAGCATCCTTCCCTACCTATGAAATGTTGGTAACAGCACTCTTCACTCCCGAGCATTACCAAAAGATTGAATTTACTACATATAGAAAAAAAATTATATATGCGCATGCAAATACTTGTGCATGCACATATATATGGAAAATTCACACACTCTGGCCTGCAAATTAACCGAGCAAAACACARAGTTCCCTAAGTTAACCACCCAGTTGCAGTATATATGCACACACTAGCTTATACTAAGCAGCTGCTGGCTGCAGCGCTCTGTGTAACATGAGCTTCCTGACTGCCCCAGTCCTGTTCATCATCACATGGGCATTTAGGTTGCAGAAAGAAATAAAGATAGGGCTGTTTAGGGCTATCAGTCAATCCATCCCTGACACAAAGGGTGATGATGACGTCCCTTCACACCACCTTGATGCAAGTTGCCCTGGCCAACAAGATGTGTTTTGGCCACCTGGCAGCCAAAGCAGAGTTATCCAGGGATGAAGATGTTCAGGGTTGTCAGCTCAGGGACCTCCTTGCTCCACAAGGCTGCTACAGAAGACGGCAAAGCAGCGCCCCGGGGCTTGGATTCTGAAATGCTGTTTCTTAAGATCTTCGCAGACCTGATGCAATCAGGCTTTGTGCTCGTGGACTGAGGTCTCCTGGCAGCTCACAGAAGGAAAACTAGAATGAGAGGTCCACACCACGCAGGGAGCTGCGCAACAGGGGAGAGAGCGGCCTAGACGAGAGCAGCAAGGGCTTCCTCCAAAGCACCCAGAGCGTGAACATGAGACCGCGCACTGGCTTGGACAGAGGGGTATCGGCTAGAGCTGCAGACAACCTCCCGCTGTCTTGGAGAGAAGGTAACGCTCTTGGAAAGCAGCCATGCTGCAAAGAGAGGAGACAGAGGATCAAAAGCCAGAACAGAGCTCATGAGGATCTGGCAAGAGTCTCTGCTGGATCTCCCTGCTAGTCCTAATCATCTCATGCAGATGGAAAAGAACAAACTCGGTGCAACGTTCCTCGAGTCCGAGTGGGCTGAGTGAGGCATTCCCCCCTCTTATTGCACGCCAGGCGTAAAAAGGACATTTATAGTTTATTTTAATAGATTAAGCTGCATCCGAAGTGCACATTTGTGCAACGAGGCTGCCCCCAAAGCAGGGCTCGCACTTGTGACCACCACTTCCACACGTTATGTGCCAGCTGCCCCATGGCAGAGCCAAGCTCACCCCTGAAAACCTACTTTGAGCTTTCCTACCTCAAGGCTGACACATTTTCCAGACTTGGAGAGCGCAAGTCCATCAACTGCTCCTCGATTCACTTTGCTTTCTCCACCCCCTCCATATACACGCGCTCAGACATGCAGAAAGGGGAGGGAAGGAAAGATATATGAACGTCTTCCTCTGAGAGCCACAGAGGTAACTAACAACTCCTGTAATTGATATTTTTAACGTCGGGAAACAGTTCCCAGCGGCAAGATCTGCTAGACAGCAGAATAATTTGCCCAAGTGAAATGGTAAAATCTCCCCTACTTTAAATACTTTACATGGACTAAAAGAAATAGCAGAAAAATAAAATGGAAAAAAAAAAAATCTGTTACTCACTGGCAGATGTGACAGTCAGTCTTTACCACCTGCAATTTCCAGTTTCTATAGGGCCATAATTACTCATTTTCTCCTTTTCCTTCTGTCACAACAACCAGTCACATTTGAAGCTGTGACTGCCACGATCTCCCCATCCCTTCAACAGCTTCCACAGCAGCTCGTCCTCATTTGCATCATCCTACCCCGCTGCCCATAGCCACAATCTTTGTTTTCTCACCTTCACAAACAGGACAATAAAAGGTAAGCTCACCAGTGCAGCAAGCACAGATCCATAAGGAAACGCAGTTTTTCCAGAGATTTTATTATCTTTATAAGCTCTCCCCCAAAACATTTAGCCCAAGGTTTCTGGAGCTGGCCCAGAGGAGCCKGGAGCAGCAGGGGGAGGGCACTGGAGGGAAACCACCATCTGAAACTCATTAATCAATTTGAATTTTTAAGGGCTTACATCAAAACGCAATCTGCCCCGATAAAGTAAACTTTAATCACAAGAAGCCTTTGTCCTTTACAGCACGAAGGCACTCGCTGCAAGGTCGCTCGGCACAGACCAAACCCAGAGGAAAGCCCAGCTGTTCTTTTCAGGACTGTGCATAGCAAAGGTGACTGCCTTGTCTCGAGAAAGCCATTATATATATATACACACACACATACACATATGTAAGTCTTCATCTCCACCAAATAGGAGAGCACACACACACTTTCAAAACCAACATCACATCTTAAGAGACATCTCTACGYGTCTCTTATTGCAAGGGCATCACATATACAGCATCCCAGGATAACCCACAGGCTGCAGGGCTCTGGAATCCCATTTCCAAAGCTGGTGTTTCTGCAAAAGAGCTTAACCAAGCACTTGCAAGCAGGGCAGGGACTTCCAACAGAAAGTCTGCCACTTGGAAATATATATTATATATATGTATTCACCCCCAGGCATATCAGAACGGTTAAAAGCAAGAACTAGCTGCTGGGGGATAGGGCTGAGCCTTCCTTATGTCACCACCTTCCTCAGCACTCACTCTTGCTGGGTTTCCARTGAGGGTGCCACAGTCTGATACTGCTCTGACCGCCTTTGGGGCCATACAAGAGGAATTTAGGAGCCAATTCCCTATTAAAAACAACAAMAAAAAAATCACAATCCACATAAAAATGTTACCCTCAGCACAGCACCCACTGCACAGAGAAGCGGCTGTGGGAGGTTTAAAGCTGGAATGAGAGGAGGGTATTTCCCCCTTTCTCACACCAGCCCCGTGCTGGGGCAGCCCCTCTCCTGAGCCTGGGCAAGCTYTGGGCACCCCTAAGAGGCGGCAAACCAGGCGAAATAAATAAATAAAACGCATAAATAAATGGGAGAACCCTCGCAGTGCCAGCGCTCCAGCCCCCCAGGCGTGACACACGCAGCCCCGCCGCACTCACTGGTCGCCCGTGCGTGGCTCCGCGTGGCCGTGGGCCGCTCCGCGTGGCCGTGGGTCCCTCCGCGTGGCCGTGGGTGCCTCGGCAGCCGCCCCGCGCAGTCCGGCAGCAGCCGCGCTGCCGCTCCTCATACTTCTGCCCGCGCCGGGAAACCTGCCCGCGCTCCCTCTCCCTCTTTTTTTTTTTTTTTCCTCCTCTTTCCCCCCCTCCTTTCCCCTCTCGCTCCCTTTCCCAGAAAGCGGCTCCCTATATTTCAGCAGCGCCTGAACGGAAGTTAAGCACTTTTTTTTTTTCCCCCTCTCCAGCTGAGGCGGTTGACACTGATTTTACCCTTGCACTGCTGACCTAGCACATCTCCATCTCCCTCCATACTTTTAATTTCTCTTTAGATTTTTATTATTTTTTTTCCAGGCTACAGCAACATCCTTTGTGTCTTGGTGGGGACGGGGGTGGGAACAGATTTAATTGCCTATTGCTTGGAAAATAAAAACTCTCATTTGGTGCTACCCTGTCCTGTGCTTTTAAGCTAAAAGCATCCACTGCTCATAAACAAGCCACTCTTGCATTGCCTTTTTTAAAAAAATTGATGAGGGATAGGTAGAGGTGTTTCCTGGCTCTATGTTGCCACTGTGTTTCACTGTTTTGTTAAGAGAGGATCTTCCCGGCATGGGGTTTGTTGCTGTATTTCACCACCACCACCAAAAAGCCCCTCTTGTGAATTCAGTAGCAGGAAACAGATTGGAGATTCCCACTTCTCTCCACACAGGGACATAGGTTGGTGCCTCGTGATGCTCCCTGGAGGTATCATGTCATCACTTCCCCCGAGCGTGCTCCCGTCCCACATCACACTTATTCTCCCCCACAAAAAACACTCAGTCTACTTCATTAAACAGCCCTGGGCCAAGCACATCACATATATCTGCCCTTAAGTACTTGTCTCAACCCAGTTGCTGAAAGGCACAGGGAGCCAACCTGTATTTTTGTTTATTTCCATTCATCCCTCTGCACTCTGATCTGCTGGGAAAACCCCATCTGCACAACCAACAGTGGGCTATTTCTCCGTTACTGCGCTGCAATCTATTCCTCATCTCTGAGCAGGTGTCTAGCCCCGGCCCACCAGCACGCAAACCTCCTTGCTTATTTATTGCCTTCAGATCCTTAGATTACACTGGTTGGAAGGACTATTAACTGCTGTGTTGAGTGCTCCTCAAATTAGAGSATTTCACCAGCCATCTGACATAGTTACTAAGTGCACAGAGCTCTGCTGGGAACACATGAGCAACAAGGCAACAGTAAGCGAACCTTCCAAAAAACACTCTCCGACTTGGCAGGACACAACTAAACTTGACACGCAGGTAACTAAAGAGGATATTCTGCAGTGCAAGATCAAAGATTGTGTTAGAGAAACTTCTAAACCCAAGCCAACCTTAAAACACCAATATACTATCAATTAAATATCAAACTCATCAGTGTTTTATACAACTATATAACCAGTATACCTGAGCACTAAATAGTAGGTCTTGATAAGATTAGAGGGCACTGGTGAGGGACAGTGAGCCTGAGGACCAGGAATGATCAATTAGGTGCTGACTGAGTAGAGCAAATCTCTGCTGGTTTCYTCCTCTTTTGCCCTGAAAGGATTATACAATTAAACTGCTCAAGGCAAAACTAGGGAAATAAGAAAGTAAGAATACATTTACAGCAGACACTTTTTTCATGCTATAGATGTCATACAAGTTGGAGTTCAAAAGACACGGCGGTCAATAGGAACTGCTGCCACATGACTCAAGAGTGTGAGAAGGGGAGAACTCGGGATCCTGAGCAGCCACAGGGAAGGAAGGCTGCACTTAAATGATCTAGTGTTGTCCCAGCTGGGGGGGAAAAATCCACAGAATATAACACACAGGACTGGGGGGAAAAAATCCACAGAATATAACCCACATATACATCCTACTTCCATTTTTGAAGAATATGAAATTAGAAGAATCCATAAAAAGGTAAAACATCAAATGAATTCAGTCACATGAGATTTCCCTTTTCACGAATCCCACTCTCTGGGATAGGAATTCCATCTAGCAAACTGCARTTTTGCACCTGAGGAGCTTTTCTCCAATCTGCAGTGGAATATCCATTTTAAAGGCCTACTAAGAAGCTCTGCAGACAACTACCACATTATAAAGCAATGTCTTTTGTCCTTCCACCTCAAACTTTGTGCACTAGAAATGTCATTTCTATCCACATAACTATACATGACTAACTACAAATCTCACTTTTTTTTTCCTTTGCTGTTGTCCAATACGAAGCCATTCACTACAACTGAGACAAGCTTGGTCACTGCAAGCCTAAATAAAATCACTAGCAAAATAATTTAAAGAATAAAAACATTGAGGTCCATGTACACCATCATTTTGATCATCCAATTCCTACTAGGTTGCTGAATTCAAACCCATCAATCTATCCCTTAGATTTTGCAACTGAAGTCACAGATTTCACAGCTGGGAAGGACAAATCATTAAAACAAGGTAATATCTAAGGCCAAAGAGAAGCACCAAGTTCTAGCTAGCAACAGCACAAGGAAAGCTAATAGAAAGAGAGGGATTCAGGAATGGTAACAGCTACCTCCACAATGACAGCTGACTTAAAACACACCAACTAATTAACTTTTATAGGAATTAACTGGTAGATGCTGTGCTTTGGAAGACAATTCAAAGCCACCAACAGTTCAGATGCAGATCCAATTTTTAGTTATTTATTTGGAAATAAGCACATTTTCCAGACAAAGAATGCCAGAAATCCATTTATCCATTATTTAAGCCAGCAGCAGTTTTTTTTAAATGGGAAATGTTTTAAAATACTCATATGGCCATCCACCTGCTCCCCTTCACTTAACCTTTCAAAGTCTTCCTTCTCCAAGCACTTATCAAGGCTTCCCTTAAAATCATTAACACTCTTGGCCTCCATCTCACTTCCCAGTAACTTATTGTCCATGTTCATTGGACTTACAGTGAGGCTTTTTTGTCAAGTTTCTATTTACAGTAGCAACCTAGGGCCAAACTCTAGGGCCAACCAGTGTCACTGGTGGTAAAACTGCCCTTAAAATATATATATAACTACCTCCAGTTGATAAATCTTCCTCTAGAAGAAAGAACAAATATTTTAAGCCAAATTTTCAGCAGTCATCCTAAATCYGGGAGAGCTGTAAATAAGTACAGATCTGTACTCTGAACATAAAAAGGATGCAAAGCAGCCTAACTCCTCCAGCAGAAAACCCAAGTCCAATCCAGAAGCAAATATTCTGTATGTATCCATGATCACTGAGTGGTTGATCTATTTGAGACAGCTGTGAGCCTACATGAGACAAACCTGGCCTGCAGTACATGTATGTGGCCACCCCACAAAGCAGTCAATTCCTGTGGCTGTCTCCCAGGTTGAGCTCTATGCACAAAGTCCAAAGCAGTTCTACCTCCTGTCAAATGATGCATACTCACAAAATGGACAACTTGGTAACAGTAAACTTGAACAGCTCCATCGCCTGGACAACCATGAAGAAAGAGAAAGGGGAGAAAATTGTGTGTTCACTTTCACTAGGGCTGGTCCCCAGGAACTACAGAGCCCAGATAGGGCTGACAGCTCTCAAGAGCAGCCCTTTAGCGTCCCAGACCCTAGGGAAATGAGAAGGGACTGGAGAGAGGAAGACTTGCCCCAAGTAGAGGAAGACTTGGTTAGACAGCACCTGAGGAAACTCAACACCCACAAATCCATGGGACCCGATGGGATGCACCCAAGGGTGCTGCGTGAGCTGGCGGATGTCGTAGCCGAGCCGCTCTCCATCATCTTTGAAAGGTCCTGGAGAACGGGGGAGGTGCCGGAGGACTGGAGGAAAGCCAATGTCACCCCGGTCTTCAGAAAAGGCAAGAAGGAGGAGCCGGGCAACTACAGGCTGGTGAGCCTGACCTCTGTCCCTGGGAAGGTAATGRAGCAGGTCATCCTGGCTGCTGTTTCCAGGCACATGGAGGACAAGAAGGTGCTCAGGAGTAGCCAGCATGGGTTCACCAARGGGAGATCATSCTTGACTAACCTGATAGCCTTCTAYGATGGGGTGACTAGATGGATAGATGAGGGCAGAGCGGTGGATGTCATCTACCCGGACTCCAGCAAGGCTTTTGACACCGTTCCTCACAGAATCCTCCTGGGCAAACTCCAGAAGAGTGGGTTAGATGAGTGGACAGTGAGGTGGATTAGGAACTGGCTGAATGACAGGGCYYRGAGRGTGGTGATCAGTGGTGCCGAGTCCAGCTGGAGGCCTGTGGTAAGTGGTGTCCCCCAGGGCTCAGTCCTCGGTCCGGTCCTGTTCAATTTATTCATTAACGCCCTGGATGAAGGGATGGAGTGCTCCCTCAGCAAGTTTGCCGATGACACCAAACTGGGAGGAGCAGCTGATAGCCCTGAGGGCTGTGCTGCCATCCAGAGGGACCTGGACACACTGGACAACTGGGTGACGAGTAACCTCATGAAGTTCAACAAGGGCAAGTGTAGGGTCCTGCACCTGGGCAGGAATAACCCTAGACATGCCTACAGGCTGGGGACTGACCTCCTGGAGAGCAGCCCCACAGAGAGGGACCTGGGCGTCATGGTGGATGACAAGTTGACCATGAGGCAGCAGCATGCCCTCGTGGCCAAGAAGGCCAATGGGATCTTGGGGTGCATTAAGCAGAGCGTCTCCAGCAGGTCGAGGGAGGTGATTCTGCCCCTCTACTCAGCCCTGGTGAGGCCGCACCTCGAGTCCTGTGTGCAGTTCTGGGCTCCCCAGTGCAGGAGGGACGTGGAGCTGCTGGAGAGAGTCCAGGGCAGGGCCACGAAGATGATTAGGGGTCTGGAACATCTGCCCTATGTGCAGCCTGTAGAAGAGAAGGCTGAGAGGGGACCTAATTAATGTAATACATCAAGACAGGGAGTGAGGAGGGGGTTGGCCCCTTCTCAGTGATAAAACTAGAGGAAATGGCTGCAAATTGAGGCACCAAAAGTTCCATGGGAACTTGAGAAATAATTTCTTACCAGTGAGGGTGACAGAGCTCTGGAACAGGCTGCCCAGAGARGTGGTGGAGTCTCCTTCTCTGGAGATCTTCCAAACCCGCCTGGACACCACCCTGTGCCACATGCTCTAGGGGACCCTGCGTGTGCAGGGGGGTTGGACTAGATGAYCTCTACAGGTCCCTTCCAACCCTAAGCATTCTATGATTCTATGACTTGCTTTCTGCAGGTTCAGCTGYCTTGCCACACTGCCCTCACGGTTATTCTAGTCTATCTGTTGGTTTCTCAACATTTTCTTCCCCCAACCTTACATATTCTCCATCAGTATTTCCATTTGTCCTAAGGTGGTGGTCCTCCTTTATGAGTTATTATTTCAGGTTTATTCTTTTGCAGATTTTTTTACCCTCCAACTGCTTAGTTCAAGCAGTCACTCTGAATCTCATGGGAATGCCTTCATTCCAGCATTCCTTTTCTTTYTTCCATTACAGGGGCATCACTGAAGCATTCCTAATAGCAAGAACATCATTCCTTGTGCACCGTGTTACACTGCCAAATGAAACAGGGTGAATGCCAGCTCATATAACAAGTTATTCCTATCTTGAGGAAGGGGATGCTGCGAGACCTGGTTTCTTTTCCCAGCCCTGCAACTCACCTGTTGTAAGAGTTATCAAGCCATTTGAACAGTCTTTAATTCAGGTTTCCCATCTGTGAAATAGGCACATGCAAAAAAGTCTCCCTTTTTAATATGACATAGGGTAGTAGCAAGAGCTATGTCAAGATGGGCCCAATTTCTTAATTCACAGAAAAGCACTGCACATATTTCCCATTTCTGTCTTTTCTTCTTCCTTCCTCCTGCAATCCATGTATGTGGTAGTATGTTCTTACAGAAGGGAAGGTAGGTAGTCTGGGGACAATATTGGCTCTTACAGTCACCTGCTGTCCTAACAAAACCAGAAACCTGTGTGTGCTCTCAGCAGAGTTGTTGCATCTTTCAGATGCTTCTGCTTTCCAGGCTAGGAAGATAACCACACTTACCTCAAGAGTTGAGGCAAGAAGCACTTTTTGGACAACCTGATGTCACAGACTGAAGATTCTGCAGAAATACTGGATCTTACTTTCCTACATCCTTAACTCTTTTGCAAACACTTGTCTTGCTGTGAAGTTGCTGGTTTCCAGAATCTGCTTGTTAAAGCCAGCCTTCCACAGTCAACAGCTCTGTTGTTGAACAGCTGTTTCCTTGAGAAAGACCTTCTCAGTTCACAACTATCCAAAACATAGCAAGTGTATGCAAGACAGAAGACTTTCATTTAGGCATTCAGAAGCCCTGTTCCAAGCAATAATATGCTCTTGCAGACCTGCACAATTTTAATTTGGGGGCTTATTACTTAGCATAGACACTACTTCAACACCTACAGTCTGCAGATCAGCCTTTTCTAGCTGGCAATGATACCTCATCCTTGCTGCTATCCATACAATGTTAACATAAGCAAGTTGAGGTTGGGCTGTTCAGAGTTTTTTGTTGTTTTACTAGCAGGCTTCTGTTATAAGTGAAGCATCCTTGCTCTGTGCATTTTTAGCACCAAGTGTGGTGCACTTGGGACTTGTGTGTCCCAAGTGTGTTCTTTTGCTCTTCCTCTAGGAGGGCCTTGACAAATCTGTGTTTATACTATAGCTTCTGCCTTGTGCAGGGTTTCCTAATCAGAGCTAGCTGAAGCTCTGCTGCTTTCCTGGTGCCTGTTGTAGGCCCAGTTACAAAGGACAATGAGGCTGGTTACCCAGCTCACTTCATTAATGACATATGTTGCTGAAACACACCAAGTGAATTGCAGAAAGATCAAATTTCAGGCCAGCCTTGAAACCAGATGCCCAAGAAAAGGGCATCTGGAGAAAGCCACAGACAGAAAGCCAGTGCTTTACCTTGCAAACCTAATGGGCCTACTTGCAAACAAGACTCATGTCCAAATCCCTAGAAATTAGACAACATTATATGACATCTTTTAGTTGAGTGTGTTGCGTACTCTTAACCTGCTGCAAGTCCAGGCAAAGAGCTSATAAAAATATCAAATAAGGAAATTACAAATGGGGGCTGAGTGAGAATCCTGTAAAAAATTTCATAGGTCTAGTAAGTGAAAAGTATTAGGAACAAAAGACATCAAAACTGAACATTCAGATCAGAAATTTGAATCTGAATGATAGCATAAGGTGCATGGATGCTAGTGACTTCAGATGATATTCATTACAAAATGTTACTGAAGCAACAAGGTTTATGCTACTGTAAAAAAACAAGCAMGTACAAAGAAAGGCAGGCCCACAGATCCTGAGAAAAATCACCTGAAATCTCTGCTGGAAGAGATACTGGAACAGCAAAATCTAACCAAGACCTGCAATTCTGCAGCGTTTAGCAGGGCTCTCCTCTGGGACTCGCCACAACTCGTTGGATTCATTTAGGCAAAGCAGCAAGTCAGCAGACAACAGACATGGTCTGCACACTGTGTCGCTGCAGGAGAACCTCCTTAAAGACCAAACATACTACATATAACTTGAGCACTACATGGTTAGCGTGAAGCTTAAGTCCATATGCTGAAATCATTACCAGGTGAAAGCTTTGCAAAAAAAAAAAAAACCAAAAAACCCCACACATTAAAAAAAAGGACTTAGAAACCAGGAAGAACAAAATACTAATAGGAACAGTTATGTCTTCAATCAGAGAAGCAAACAAAATAAATGAGATAATATAAACAAAAGGAGAAAAAAAAAAATCTATCAACTCGCTCTCAGCCTGCCTGAGGAATCACTGCAACCTACGAGGCATTCTCAACATTTCCCATTCTTAATCTTTAATAAAAGACGATCATTTATATCAAAACTAACATTTCAATTGATCCTAAATTACTTTACTGGGTTATGCTGTTTGTTAGGAAATGCCAGAAAGTCATACACAGTAAAATTGCCTTTTGAGAGCCAACACAAACCAAGCAAATAGATCCATATTTCATTTGCAGATTAAAATGTTACACAGAGGTTACTCCAGTGGAAAACCTCAGTACGACCCTCTTTACTACAGTTTGTAGCATCCACTTGCTAAGTCTGGAATACTGAGATATTAGGAACACCCAAATTATTTCATATAGGGTATCTTACCATTTTCTTACCAAAACCTGGTACCACAAGGAAAGCAGACTTTTCCTTTAGGCTTCTTAATTCTAGGAATTCAACCTCTCATGGATCCACACAGGTGAATTASAGATTTTTTTTCTGGATTTGAGAGTTATGCAAATACCCTACATGCTGCAAATGTCATTTCTCTTTCCCCATCAGTTGTTACTCTTTTTAGTAAGCTGATTTCCTATCTTGTTCAGAAAGCTGGTGCCACATGCCGGGTACACAAAACATGAAACTCAAAGAACTGGATCTCAATAGAAACCACAGCAGTTTTACTCTATTATGCATCCTATTGAGCAACTGTATCAGTTTCCCTAAGATCTGCTTTCAAAGGACGCTATAAGGATAGATACCAGAAGCCAAGAAGCACTCTATTTCCTGAACTATGTAAACAAATAAAAAGTCCTTTAAGTTTGTCTTAATTAGGGAAATAAAGTCATTTCTATGTCCCACATTAGTATCTGCTTACTTTGGCAATCTCAGTGATGGAGAACGTACCAGGATGGAGGAAAGTAAAATCTTTTAATCATTAATGAGATTAACATATAAGCCCCCAACCCAGAATATTCACTGAAGTAATGATTTCTACCATCCCAGTCGCCTACATTTGCTTCACAGGGAAAAGGATGTTAATATGGAAAATTGAATTCCTTTGTAAATATGAACCAATGAGCTTCTTAGCAAAGACTGAAAAAATTTTATGTATATATTCTGTGGTTTCCATTTCCTTGGCTTTATTGTTTTTATGTAAATTCTCCCAGGACATTTCAGGTTATATGTCTGGAAAGCCTAGCCATCCAGCAGAGGAAAGGTTGAGAGAATAATGAGAAATGTGCTGGAAGAATTCACATAAAAGCTTTGGAGACATGAAAATGGAAACAACAGATACTTAAAAACTTATTGCTCAAAGAAAGAAAAGTCTACCCAGCCTGCATATGTGTGTTAATGTGTCTATCTGTATATACACAGGCACACCTATTACTTCTAAGGATACTGGACAGAGCTATGAAGGAAAGACATAAGTGAATCCAAATACTTAAGATGGTCTCAGGGTACTCGACAAGTAAGGAAACATCGAGATGACTTAGATTATTAGTACCCAGACATACATATAAATAGCTTGGCAAATAGTTATCTCGCATTGAATTTTACACAGATTTTTACATACATAAAGAATATAGCCAATCTGACAGGACTTCAACATGAACGGGTGTTTATAACATCTCCCTGTACTCTTGTGAATGACAGCAAGTTAACTGTCATGGAAAGATGCAGAATCTAATAGGAAAAAGAATTTTTGCTGTTACTCTTCAAGGCCTGCGTTTTGCTTCAAAGACTTTTAAAAATGACTCACCGTTAAGTAGTAAACCTGCAATGCTTGATTTGGCTTAGCCCTAGGATGCTTGACTTTACACAGGAAAGCACCATTAACCAAAATTTCAGAGTGTTTCATTATTTCATAACTTTCAAGGTATTCTGATAATACGCTCCGTGAAACAGATACCTCTCATATTCTTATTTAGCACTCTAAAAACCACAGTTCTGAATAGCACTAAAAGATGCATTTTTACACCTGATCCAATAATAAAAGTACCTAAAATAAATACCTGAGAATTTTCCTGGCTTCGAGGAAAACAAAACTAGACAAACATGCACGGCAACACCCCGCTCTGTACCTGCTATAACCACTATCCTGATGCAGAGGGCACTGCAAATATCAGGTAAAATGCATTAGCTGAAACAATATGAAGGCAGGACTAGTTATAGATTTAACTGCACTTGGTTAGGAGGTGACAGAGCATCATTTATTGGGGCTTATCTGGGCAAAAGAAGCTTTAAGTCTGGAGCTTCATCACCTCTAATTACCTGTTCACACGCAGAAAAAAGTGGCACAGTTTGCTACTCAGATTTACTTATTTCTATTTTCAGAGAACTGAAGAGCTAAACTCTAGCTCAGCAACTTTGCTAATACATTTCCGACTCACATTTSAGCCAAATGCAAGAGACTACAAAGCAAGACTTCTTTGCAGTTTTGTAATACTAGGTATTTCGAGTAAACAGGGTGCGTTTCCCTGTTATTTTTAAGGGAAGCAGTATAGCAACGTTACAGCAAATACAACTTCTGAGAGGAAGGTAAAGGTAAAAATGGATCCCAGACCTCTGGCGCGACTGAACAATTTAGCTTCAAAACTGATCTTACTGCCAGAGTGAGTTTTATTGGCTCCACAACCAGAGTGAAGAAACTTACTCATTCCATAAAATTTCGTATGAATCTTTCACTAGAGTTCTCAGCTTAGATAAAGCAGTCCAATAACTCAAGCAAAATACAAGGCCTGCAAAACCATTCTGTAGTACTTCACCAAGAAGCAGGTTTGCTTTCAGGGAGCTGCGGAAATGACTTCCCCGATTCTTTTTTGACTTGCTCAACAGCTTGCTTTGCCATGGATCCTATCAATCAAAAACCTGGGCTGGAGAAGCATTTAATGCGGCCTAACACAACAGTACATGAGTACTTTCCAGTAATCTTTCGTTGCTTTAAAACTCCTTTTGGACGGGAAAATAAAGCTAGAATTAAGACACCCAGCACAGTCTGAAAGTAGCCACACTCACAACATCGGAGCGTAAAACTGAGGGTAGAAAGGGAATTCCTGCAGGGGTCAGCATGGAGAGAGACCTATCACTTAAGAATCCTTTGGTGTAGAATTAAGTGTAATTCTTTCATATGCTCCTTGATTTTATCTTAATGTCATTTTCAAGTTAGCGCCAATATTTCTTCAGGGGAGGCTCTGCTTTTCCTTATAGGCATCAGCTGTGCCCCATCATGACTGGAGACTCCAGAATACAGCTGCAATGCCTAGAAAAGCATGAATATCTTGKTTTTAGAGCCATTTTATTTCAGAGGCCAAACCATTGCCCCTCAATTAAAAAAAAAAAAAACAAACACCCACAGATATTTAAACTTATTATCCTCATTTGAGACCAAAACAAGTGTTGAAACATSAGGGTTTTTCCCTAAAAATCCAGTTTTCAGTCACCTCAACAGAGAGCCATTACAATACACAGGCCATCTCCCTTCAAATATAAGAGTACTCCAGATACTGCATTTTCCAATCCAATTAGATTTCTACTACCTTTTTTTCTATTTTTTAAAAAAAATGTTTCTTRGTGCTGCAAACAGGGTTATTTGATGGCTTTCGGGCGCAATGTACACATTCATAGGACATAAACCTCCAAAGACAACCAAAAAAAGCAGCYCAAAGAATCTCTTGTGAGTTTCCTGACACAAAGAGAAAACCCCCCTTTTCTTCCCAACAACATATATCTCTAAAAATACCCCTCACCAGGGAGTGTATAAACAGATATGCCAAATTATAAACTGTTCTATTACCCTCCAACCACTTTAGGTTCCAACCGCCTTAGGTCCCCACTGSTGTTTTATTGCATAAAGCTTCCTATACCCCACGTATTTCTGACTGCACTGAACTAGAAATCTTACATGCTCCAACAGGGTGAATGCATGCTAGCTTACGGTATACTACAGGTGATAAGCAGATATTCACAATAACAAAAGCAATCACTGCAAAGTTATTAGTGTAATAGCCTACAGACATTTAAGGGGTTTTATGTTCACTACCCAGGAARGAGTTAAGACAGGAACATCCTTCGGGCTCCTCACTTTCTCTGCTTTGCTTCACTATTGCTGTAGAGAGAAGGCGAACGTTAAGAAAGGGCCACCCAAACCCTGCAGTTGATGTTGGGGTAAAAGCCTGGAGCCCATAACCAAATCTGAGCACACTGCAAGGAGATGGTGGGGGGAAGGCCAYAGGAGTTCAGTAGCTTCATACACGTACTTAGGCTCTTCATAATGAAGAAAACCAACAACAGAAACAAGCCTTAGACCTCTCTCTTGCTTCTGACTTTAAGCAGGACCCCTCCACAAGCAACCTAAGGGAAGCCACCATGAAGAGCCCATACACAGCCACCAGTGCAAGCAATTTCAGCTAGGTAAACAGGAGCCCCGCGTGCTCACGAGCCCCAGGGGACCCTCGAGAGAGTTCAGCAGGACCTGGCCAAAGGCGGAAGAGGCCGCAGTGACGCTCCTGAGGGGTGAAGAGGGGCAGGGGCCACCTGGACGGTGCTGGCAGGGGCTCTGTGCTCCTGTCTCCTGCCTTGAGGGGATGGGTCTTTCTTCTGCCCTCCTTGTGGGGTTCTGTCTTCCTCCTGTCTCATTTGTGGGGTTGTGTCTATTCCTGAGGATGAGGAAGGAGCCTGGCACCCCTTTCTCCCCCCGTGTGGGAGCTGCTGAGGAAGAGCTGCTCCTTCTTCAAGTAAGATTAAAGCTATCATTTTTTGTGTGTGATGTAGAACAGGAAGGAAATAGGGTGAAGGAAAATCCAGAGGTGGCTGCCCTGGGGCACCCAGCCTACCGTGGGGCACCCCGCATCTCCATGGCTGTGAATCCATCTCGGGTGCACGGCAGGGTGTCAGCTTCAGAAGATGCTTTTTGTGGAACTTCTTCTTTTTTTTTTTTTTTCCTTATTTTAACCACTTTGATGGGTACTTTGGTGCTACGTAGCTCTTWAARCTGTTACTTTTACGCCGTTTTATTTCATTGYGCGCGRCCGCCCTGCGCTTCCGGCCATTGCTCCCTCTTGCTAGGGGCGCGAACCCGCCCGCCTCTCTGGCCTTACCTCCGCGGCGGATTGACGTCGCTCAGGACCAATCGGAACCGATCACCTCGTCCTCGGGCGGCGCGGATTGGCCGGCGGCGCGGGTGGGGGCGGGCCGCGGTTCAAACGGCCGGCGCGGAGCGGCCGTTGGGGTGGGTGGTGGCGGTGTTGCCGCCATCGCCATGGAGGCGCTGCAGGCGCAGGTAGCGCAGCTGCCCGCGCTGCTCGCCSTGTGCCGCTCGCCGCTCGTGCGCGCCTGGGACGCGGCCACGCTGGGCCGGGCCCTCGAGTGGGCCGCCTTCTTCCAGCACCTGCACGGCCGCTTCCGCGCCCGGCCGCGCCTGCGGGCCGCGCTGGGCCGGCGCCTGCGGCAGGCCCGGGGTCCTGCGCTCGCCTTCGGCCACCTGGGCCGCTGCTCGACGCTGCTGGCGTTGGCGCTGCTGGAGAACCGCGCTCTGCCGCCCGCTGCCTGCCGCCATCTCCTGCAGAGGGTGCTGAGCCCCGGCGCCGCCGCCGAGGGCCCCGGGCTGGCGCTGCTCGCCCGGCGCAAGGCGGCCTCCCGCCTGCTGCCGCCCGCCGCGCCRCAGCCGCGCGTGAGGGCCGAGGCGCAGGCGCTGCTGGCGCGGCTGCGGGAGCAGCAGCAGGAGGAGGAGGCCCCGGAGGGGCTGCCCTGGCTGGGCCCGCTCCTCGAGCAGCTCCCGCAGTCCCACGCCCTGCAGGTGGTGGCGACAGCGCTGCTGGGCGGTGACGAGGCCTCGGGCAACGAAGAAGGGCCGATAGGAGGAGAGGACGACGGGCCCGCGGCCGCGGTGTTGCTCGCCTGGCTGCTGCAGAGCCCAGAGCGCCTCTCAGCTTTGTGCCGCCTGCTCCCAGGCTCTCTACTCGCCGCCCTGGCCACTCGCCATTCCCAACTGAGTGCCCCTTACTTGGACCTCCTTATTGCCTGTGGAAGCCGCTTGCTCTACGACCCCTTGCGTGGCCAGTGGGGAAGTAGCTGCCTCGAGCAGGCTGAGTTGTCCTGGGAGGAGCTGAGGGAGCGTTTTGAGTGTCTTTGCCAGGCGCCTGCACCTCTCGGGGGACAAGCCTGTGCTACCCTGGAGCTCCTGAAGGCGCAGGATGGAGACTATGATGTCCCTGGCCTCAGTGTGTGGACTGACTTACTGGCAGAAGTAGAGAAATCTCTGAGGAAAGAAGTAATGAACCCAAGAGCAGACTTAAAGCTGTTGAAAGGCAAGAAGCCAGCTTAGCCCCTCTGTGCTTAGGGTGAAAGGCGAGGAGATGTGCACTTCACTGTGAACTGAAGACTCGAGGTTGATGAGACTGAGTGTGCTATTTTTGTCTGCATCTGACGTCCATTAAGGAGGACCAGTGCTCTTATGTAACTGTATATGTACTGTATATGTCATCAAATAATAAAATGAAAAAAATACCTTTGGTTTCAAAAGCAGAAAAGGTGGTTTTCATCTTGTGATGCAGAGTATTGTTGCCAGGCTATGCAGTCATAGCTGCATCCTGTCTTTCTCACGGCTGCAAGTCAACCAAATGCTCAGAGGAAGGTGGACTCTTCAGGCTAGAAAAACATAAGCTGAGGATTTCTTTAGTAATCCTGTCTTTGCTGGGTCATCAGTGTTGGTGGGTGTTGTGCTTCCATGTACCTTATGTAAGGATTTAAGTAAAGGTGAAAGAAAGCAAAGTCTACTGAAAAGCTCTGAGATGGGAAAGCATTCTTAGCTACTATATTGTATGCTTACATGCAAGCATGGCCTAGGGGAAAAACAAAATAGTAGAAAAAGCCTACAGTGCTCATTTTTTTTCCCTCTTTTTCGTGTATGTTGTGTGTGTGTTGGGGCAACAAGACTTTCTTCAGGAGATTCAAAATTTGTCTTTGTTTGCAAAAGCTGGTGAAAAATGAAGAGAACAGCTTGATCAAGGAACTTTCTATCTTATCACTGTCCTTTAAAATGAGTGTTATGATACAGAAGTAACAAGTTCAAGTCAGCCTTATAAAAGAACTGTGTAGAAGGGAAGAACCAAGAAAGATGGGAAATACATGCCAAGGCCACAAAAAGGTCTTTGTTAGTTCTGTGGGGGGAATCTGTCAAGGAGCTCCTGTTCTTGTTGGCTTGAGATCAACTGAGAGTTTTTTCATCTGTCACTACTGAAATCTCAATGAATTTAGAGAGATTTAGAAGGTGCCCAGGTTCTGCTTAAAAACTTTTAAGACCACAAGACCCCCTGCGTGAGGGGTGAATAAAAGGACTGAAACTAGAGTAACCCAGAGTGTTACAACATGCTCTAGATGAACCTGTGTGTGCAGGGGGATTGGACTGGATGATCTATCTCTAGAAGTCCCTTCCAACCTTAAGCGTTCTATGAAGAGGTGCTAGTGTGCACAGCTATATCAGAAGACACAAAGGTACACCATTATTTTGTGATCAAGTGTGATCTCTTTGGAGTTTGTTGGTGTCTTTTGCAGGGGTAAGGGAGAATTACCTGTTAAAGTGTGTCAACACAGCAGTAAAATTACGGAGATCTGTGCATAAACCTATCTTGTACTTCCTAACATAGGGCTGTACCCCTTTCTGGGCCTTGGCAGGGTCAGCCTCAAAAGAGCCCCTTGTCAGTGTACTGAGCCAGTATTTCTGTGCTATTGAAAGGCGTATGAAAATTGTCCATAAACTTTTAAAAATGCTTGAAAGTATCAAGTATGAAGGGTGAGCTTGTGTTGTCTAGCCGTAGGTCCCCATGTTATGTAGTTTTGGCATTTGATGTGGAAATTTTCTGCTTCAGCTTACTCTTAATGATTTTGGCAGGCACAGTCTTTCTTGTGTGTGTGTCTGCTAGAACACTTGTTGCTATCAGAGGTTCCTGAGGACTGATAGACCCAGAGATACTTGTCAGTCATTCTGCTCTCCCTGGTGCATGAAATAGGAATAGCAAATGTTGTAATAATAGTTACATGTGTTACAGTAATAAACATTCTCAGGGTACCATTTTCGGGGTCAAACAGGAGAGGCAGAGCAGAAGCTACTGACATTCCTCCCTGAGGGAGCTCCAACTTTAAGAACTGTTTTGTTCCCAGGTAACTGAATCTCAGACGTCTTGGTGATAGTTAAGGTTGGTTTGGCTAGGCAGGTATATTTCTGAAGGCAGTCAGCATGCCGCCAATGAATTAAGGACCTTAATATGCTTTAAATATTTAAATAATAAATGTTATGCTTTTAGGGAGATTATACCTGCAGCATTTGCTTTTTGAAAAGCTTAAGCTTTCACTTGCATAACTCTGAGTAATTGAGGGCTACACTTTTAAATTACTAAATGCACCTACATAGTCTTCTGCTCTAGCAGTTAGGAAATGAGAGCAGCACTGCAGTGCCTTAGTGTGATATTTAAAATAAAAGTGTGTGGGGATAGAACTGGCCAGAAAAGCAAATGGTAAAAGGCAACTTAGCCKGAGTGAGGCAGAAGCACCTGGTTATAGCAATTCTGCAAAAATGTTCCCATCTGTCCAAGATACACACACATCAATTGGTGAGAGATGCCAGATCGGTGATTGCCAAATTCCAAGAGACATATGGCATTTATTGAACGAAAAGCAGCACTTCCCAAGCCCTATTATTTCAGGATGCCTGGGGAGTTTGCCAGGTTGCTGTGTGACAAATGACACTTAATGAAAATTTTTCGGAGTTCCCTTTCTAATAAAGGTGTAAACAGGAAAAGGTGTGATGTCTATAATCTCTTTCATGAATGTGCTTGGCTGTCAGGGTTTGTAGCCCCAAACTTGCAGACTCTTGTCCCAAATAAGTTCAAGTGTTATGGAAAAAAGATATTAGGAATGACAGATGGCAACTGCTTTGCTTCCCCTCCCCTTCCCTCCTCTCTTACTAATAACAGGAGACACATCTTGACTATTTTCTGTATTAAAAATGATGGCTGAAGTGTGCTATCATGAGAACAGGTCCTTTTATATGGATTTTTTTTAATATCTCTTRCAGAAGATTTGTAAGGATTAAGAAATCTGCCTTCGTCATTTAGGAGGAATTTACTTGCCCAATAAATAGCTGAGACCTATAAATTTGACTACTACTATGGCTTCTTTAATGTGACCTGCTAAACATATTTAGAGAAAAATAAATTGCCTGCTTTCTCAAACTTGCAGTATGTGGCTGGAAACTGGAAAAAAAAAGTTTAATGAGGTAGAATAAATTGTTTAGGAAAAATATTAGCAGATTGGCACTATTTGGATGGAAGTAGGAACCTGCTGGTGATTGAAAGATACCTGGTAAAATCTAAGTCATTGGTGTTTATGTACAGTCTATTAACACAGTGAAATTAACTTTCTTGTTCCCCACAAGGACAGAAACTTAATGTAGTATTCTTTATGACAATGAAAAGACACTTTTTTAGTGTGTTAGATTTCAGATTAAGAAATCATGGATGATGTGGGGATGGCTTTTCACCTATATTTAAAATTTCTGAGGAGGAGGCAAAAATACCTGTAACAATGAACCAGACCAGAAATAAAGAAGCAATTAAGATATATYTTTCTCAACTTTCTGACTGGAAAGTTGTTAAGCTATGACCATCTAAATGCTGCTACTTAATACTGAATTGGTGCGCCTACACCATGTTAACTCCTAGTGTGCCAATACCTTTGAGTTATTGAGACTGTATTCTGCTTTTCACTACATTCTGGAGTTTTTTCCAGGTCTGTTCCCACATGGAGATCTTTGTCCATAACTAATCAATATGGATGGAATTTCCTTTAGCTACAGTCTGTGAGTCATTTTGGGGTGCCATGGAGCAGGGCAGCAGAGCCACTTTGTGCAGAGGGTTTGGGCCCCTCATGGGAAGGAGCAGCAGAGCTGGTGGGACACTTGGAGAGGTGGAAGGTACCCCAGGACTTGAGACCTTTGCACCATCAGTCATCTGAAAAAAAAAGCCCCTGGGATTTTTTTGGTCCTTGGAATGTGAATTTTACCAGCCATTTATTTTAACCTGGCATCAGGTAATAATATAAACTGTATCGCTTAGCTGTCTCTATTCACAGACCTGTTTTATTAATAATATTAGGTATTCMGCTCTTAAATTCCTTTTCTATTACATGATAAATTCCTGCTCTATTATGTGATCAATTTACTGTAACTCCTAACAAGAACACTCTACCAGAAATGATAGTAGTGTGCATTGACCAGAATATAGAGATCCCATTCTGCAACTCCCCTTGAAATATCCCTTCCTATTAGATTTCTCCCTTTGGGAAGAAAATCCAGAACGAATGCTCAGACATGGCCTATTCCAAAGGGCTAATTCCAGCATCTGATAAAGCATTATTGAAGGTTTTGGCAGTCATCCTGGGTTSGAAATCCCACTGCGAAGACTCAGGTTGAATGTTTCCCTAAGATTTGTTTCCAAGAATGAAATATCAGCCACTGCTTCTACCTGCACATTTGTATAGTCATTTTCCTTATGCTGCATGTATTTTTTTTGACTACCCTAGCAGGAAATATTATATAATTTGTGATWTTTTTTTTGAGTGTCTGAATGTAGTGCTTCTCTAAACATGAACTTAGCAAGTAAAGAAAATCACAGGGTTCTCGAGTGTATGATTTAAAAATATCAGCTGTAAAAAGTCAGTAATCAGCAGTTGCCTGCTGTATGATCTGATTGTCAGTAAAATGCACAGAAATGCTTGTTTTAATTCTGAATAWCAGGAGAAAATGGGTGCTTTTGCTCCCATAGAAAGAGTTAATGAATCTTCTTGAAATACTATCAGGCTGAAAAGGAAATGCAGCCTACACTTCTAATAATTATAGGCAGCAAAGCCATTAATATTCTTATTAATGTAAATGACCTAGGTGAGAACCCTTGATTTCTCCCAGGAATTAACTGGATATGATCAATTCCTGAAACAAGTGTGACCCTGAGGGTCGTTCATCAGCTGCTTACTGTTGCAACAGACCAACCTTGCCCTTTGAGCCCAGAGAAAACCCTGTGCTCTGGGAGAAAAGGCTTTAAGATCATTATTCTATGGACARTTGTGGCCTGTTGGAACTCCTGGCCTCATTGCTCTCAGTGTTGAAGACTTTAGGTATCTTTAGGTACTGAAAGAAGCACGGAAGTGCTATTTAGATATGTCTAGATATTTTTGGATTCTCACTTGAGTGAGAAGAAAGTGCTTGTTGCTGGGTTGTGCTGGTGAAATTATCTGAAATTATCCCTCCTTCCAGTGAGTGCAAACAGTGAGTTTGTCTCCAGTTTTTATCGGACTCCTGCATTTGTGTTTCCTGGTTTGCCTTCTCCAAATGTAAGAAGGAAATGTTGCATCTGTTGCTCATACATCTGAAAGCTGTTCAGAATTAGAGGTAATATTCATTAAGGCAATGCAAGGAAGACACAGAAATTGGACAAGACAAAGGGAGAATTGAAGGACAGAATTTCTATAATGTGAAAGCAGAATTTGTTACTGGTCAAATTCATACTTTCATTTTTAAATGAAATTATATGTGAAGCTATTACATGAGTCAAAATGGTCCAAGAAGGAAAAGGCACAGAAAGCTCGCTGCCTGCARAGGTAGCACAGGCTGAAACTGTGTCCACGTCCTTATTCATAGCCACAAAGCTCATAAGTCATCTATACTGTAAATGCATAGGCTTCCTTCAGGCACCAAGGAGATGGATATAGCTAGAGAGGTGGTTTATGTAGCCTAGAGGTTAATATAGGTGGTAGCTATATAGTTTCGGCCAGCCTTTTGCAGGCTCCTGATGACTAAACCTGAAGCTGTGGTATCTGTGAGCAGAAYATGGTTTAAAACTGTTGGAATCCATCCTGTGCAAGAAGAAAAATGAGTTTTGTCTGGATCAGGCTGCTTAATCCTGCTTCCCTTTGAAGGTGCTTGGGTTTTTGTCACTGACTCCAGCTGAGCCAGGTGGAGCCCATATCACTTCTGTTCAGCAACTGAGGAAGGACTGAAGGTGCAACTCTGATAATGACCCGAAACGTTTCTCTTTGCGTGTTCCACCTCACAATTTCTAAAACTTTCTGGGGATGACATGCACTTTATATCTGCTGATCTGAGGAGCAGGGGGGAAATGGTCTGAGCTTTCTTGCCTGCTGCCTTCCTAATGTCAAAAACACATGTCACTGGCCCTGCCAGTTCAAGACTCTTGTTGGACGCATGGAAGAAATTGCTAAAGGCCAACAGGAACCGTTTACAGATTGCACCTTAGCCAAACATACATGTACACRTGTTGCCAGTCAGCAGACACAGGCCTGAATCTGGAATTACTCCAGTGAGTAAGCTCATAGTAAGCATRCACTCTCCACTAATTACAACAGGAAAACACTGGCCCCTGTGCACTGCACTGACAAATTGCTCCCAGTGGTATCTGAGCTATTTGCTGTTGTCATTATAGCCCCTAGCAAAGTCAGGATATTTGAAGAGTATGGTTTCTGCAACCTATTATATATATTATATCCCTATTTATAGTCCAGTTCCATGAATAGAAAATTCCAACAGAAGAACATTTGCTATAGAAATTTTGGACTAGGGAGCTTTTAAAGGCAGTTGTGTTTAATTTATGGGCCAGATATTTAGAAAAAAAAAAAAAAACAAATCTGTTTCATTAGCCTTGCAGTTCCTCATACAGCAGTGTAAGTGCAAGAAAGTGCATTTTGATTTCTCATATTCAGACATATTCTGTGTTTGTGTTGTATTATAGCACAGTCTCTAAATGCATGCAGTTTTGGTTTACTGTGTTTTGAGCAACATGGTAGTCCAAACTCTTGGTAAAGCTCTTGTAAACCAGACTTGGCCYTGTGCTTCGTTCAGTCCTTAATACCTTTGCCAAGCCAATACAAAGCAACAGGAATGTGTAGCATGGGAGCAGCACCCTGGTTATTGTTACTTTGCGGGAGGCTCAAGAACACACTTGAGTTTTCAGCTTTCTTAGCAGGTAGCCTCATCAAGATRGGGTTTGTGTAGTGAGTTTGACATTGCAAAGGTTGGAGTTGTTGGTCCTTGTGGTTTTCTTTTCTGCCTGTACTGTGCAATATCAGCTTTTTCAAGACYGCAGTGATTGGATCCAGCTACAGCTAGTGGGCTCAAGAAGGGCCATGGTGGCCTGTAGTGTTTAAAGTATGAAGATATTTTGATCTTTGAGTTGCCATGATGTTTCATACATTATTTTGAATATTCTTGTATGAAACCTTGACCTATAACTGATCTGTGTTTTTGAATGCGTCTGTTTCAGAAGTAATCATGTATTGCAAAGTTTGTGTAATAGTTGTAGGACRTGTTTATTTTCAAGTTATCAAAGATTATGCATTTTCCTGTGAGTTAAGTTTTAAAGTCAACATCAGCATTTGAAGTCTGAAGCCAATAAGGTAGGATTTGAAGTACAGAGAAACTAAATGACTTGGTCAGAGTGATTTAGGAAGCTTGGGACGGTGGGATACTTGATGCAGCTATTTAGAGTTGAATTCTTCTGTCTTAGCACAAATTTATCCTTTAAGAGAGAGTTAGATGTTCCYAAACGTTTCACAGCAGCCTTGGTGTAAGGCAACCTTTCAGAAAATGCAGCTACTCATTTAGTGCTCTCAACAAAACTTATCACTGTTGTGAACTTTTAGGCTGATTTCTTGTTATTTTTCTACCAGCAATGCCAACGCAAAGAACTTGAGATGAAGCAAATGGAAAATAGTAGGTTTTCCTTCCCCAGAACTAAATGCATTAGTGGCACGTTAGTGTGATGAACTGAAAGAGTGACCTGCCCTGAAGGAGAAGGGGAAAGCAATAACGTTTGCCCCATCTGTCAGAAAGGTGTAGGAGACATTTCTTGTTACATAATGACTGTCCCTTCCCTTGAAATATTGTGGGGATTAAAAAATAACTTGCATAATTTATAGGCACCATCTCTATTGCAGGAGCATACATTTCAGTTCCCACAGACGGCTTATACTAACATTCTGAGCCATATGTATGGTTTCTGCAGGTAACATAATACTTTCAAATTATATGTGCTATGAGCCAATAAAATTAGTATGGGGCACTTATGCAATAGTCTCATAACAGCTAAACTAACAAAGGTTTATAAAATACATCTCTCCTAATTTTTCATGGACTGGTCATTGATTTTTTTTCCCCTTAGCTTTACTAATGAAACACAGTACTAGAGGCAAACTATTCCTAGCAAAAGGCTGATTTGGGGACGTATCTCAAATTGGGTTCCTGTGTGGCTAGTTCTTGTATGGCCATTTCTAGTATTCAAGAGCCAAACTTGGAGGAGATGCAGGGCAGGACTGCAGCAGAGCTATGACAAGCTGTACCTGCTACATAGTCTTGGTTAGTAATCCAAGTACCTTCACTGCTCACTTCCCCAGTGGTCCTGGGCCATTTCATTGCATTGTTGCCTTATTGYTTTGTTTTCTTTGAGTGCTCTAGTAGTACAAAATCAGCGCCCAGCCTTGTTGTTTTGTCTTGTATGTTATGTAGACCTATAAGTGAGTCTAGTTTGGGAGTGGTTGTGCTAGAGCAAAGCGGGTAGGTAGCTGTGTGGGAACGTCGGTTTGGTCTGAGCTGTGTGTAGAGGAGTAGTTTCTTGCAACTGTAGTACTTTATGCTGTCCTCAAGTACAAATGCCTTTTGGGATGCATTTTATTTCTAATGAGCAGTTTAGCACAAGGGTAGTGGGTTTGGGTCGTGCGGCTAGCAGAGGAGTTCTTGAAGTTAGTCCATTGTAGAAGTGCATGAGCTGGTCTGTCTAAAAGATTTRCTCATGTACTCATTTCAGATGTAATCAATTGAAAGACAACTTTGAGTATGTCTTGCCAAATGATTTTAAATGATTCTAAAGTGCAATCACTTCAGTTAAATCCTTTTCCTCCACTTTTTTCAAATCCCTTTTCACCATTTGAAAGCCAAGTTAGTTTTCATCTGGAAGAAATGCTCCTTACTCTACAAGGTTATTTGTGAGGGCTACAAATTTAAAAAAAAAAAGGGGGAGGGAGAGAGAAAATCCTGATCTTAGGAGTAGACCAGTTACCACATCTCTTGCTGGGCAGTGGAGCTGCTTGGGATGCTGGGTTAATCAGCTGAAGACTTTCAGCCTCGATACTTTAATACATCAYTTGAAAGGTCATGTTTGACATGTTATATTTTTGATTTCAAACCTGGAATTTTATAAGAATTAAAATTCTATAACTAAAGGCAAAAGTTCCTTACCTTTTCCACTACTAAAATTTGTAGCAGAATTTCCCAGCACAAGGTATGTCTGCTGAGAAGCTTTCAACTAGTTCCTTAGACTTTCTCTTGCACATGTGCATGCAAGCACTTGAGTAACTGTGCTCTGAAACTTTTCCATGTTGTAAAATCAGTAGGTGGTTGCTGTCAGCAGCAGCATATTTGCTTTATATTTTTCTGCAATAACTATCAGCCTAGCAAGGGGGGGAAAACCCTTCTGACTAAACCACTTGCTCCATTCACACAATTAAAAAGAGGAATAGACTGGCTTTTTGTGGTATTAAATGCATAGGGCATGTTGAAAGTTGTGTTCATTTTCAGGAGCCATRTTACTTAATTGTCTAAAATGTTGGAATATTAGCTTTTGGACTTGCTAGATAAATTATGTTGTTAGTATTGCATGTTGTATAACATTTTGCCTTACTGTCATCAGTGTTTTTTCTTAACAGAACTTAGCAGTGATAGAGATGTAAGGAGAACAGTGCTGTAGAAATACAGGGTCATTTCCCTGACATGCGGAAATCCACATAAAATTTCTGTGGGCTTTTCATTGATTTCAGTCTCGATTTCTTGTCCATTCCTTCACAAAATGACCCTAGGTTGTTACTTATGTTTTAAGGTCACCTGTTTTTGTGCTTTCCTGAATGTTTAGTAAATCCCCTGAAATCMTTGGGAAGAAGGGTCCTTGGGTTCTCAGTGAGCAGTGTTTCCATACTATCCAACCGAAAATGTTGAACACACAACATTAAATGAAACATTCTTCCTTTTTTTCCCCCTAATGTATAGGCTTGGGCTGTAGAAGTTTTAGGATTAAGCAATATCGTCTTTTAGAATGATAWAGACCCTTCCCAAAATCAAAATATTATGCTGGTGGAGCAGCATAATCCAAGAATAATCTGGACTGAACATGATCAAGTTGCAGTACACCAAACAAAAGTAAAATTTCTTCTAACCTTTCAGTGCAAAACGTATTTGTGGCCTAAATAATCAAGTGGCAAGGTTGCTTACAGGAGGTCTCTATACTATGACAGAAAAGTCACATGTTCCTTAGTGGTCGTGGTGTCATTAGCAAAATTTTTGTGGTTCCCATAAAGCAAGGGTGATGTCAGCCAAGTTATTGGTTTATTTTTCCAACTCCTTCCTGAATCTTTTTGTATTTTGACAGCGCTGTAGTGCACAGATGTGCCTGAGGCAAGAGCGCTGCCAGTGCTCAGCTGCCCTCAAGGTCCTTGCCATGTCCTGGAGCAAGAGATGGAAGGAGCRTCCTGTCCTGGATTTAACTATTTAACTAAATGTCCTGGATTAGTTATATAGTTATAGTTAGTTATAACTGTGGATGTTAGGGTCTTCTCCAAGGTGGCACTAATGGAGGATGAGCTTGAKCTGCCCAGGTGGCTTCTGGCTTGCTCTTGTTACCAGGCTGATCACAGAGCTTCCTGATGCCTCTTGGGCCACCTGGCAAATCTGAAATATGGAGTAAAATGACTGAATGTGCTACTTAAGGCTACAGCAGTGGCAGAGCTGCTGGTCCAGTGGTTGGACCCCAGGCCTGTAATGTGCRATGGCTGTAAATGCAGGGCAAGAACCGAGGTTTGTGCCCTAGTTTTTTCAGCCAYTTAAACTAACATACCTACAGCTGAGGAATCTTAATGCAGGAATTTACTAGGTGGTTGATGATAGGGTTATTACCAGCCACTGCAGAAATCTTTAGGGCATTTAATTATTATTCCAGTATTCATGATTTCAGTGACAAATGGAAATTGAGGTCTGTTAAATGTTGCTTGTTTTATTTCCTTGGGGTCTTTACCAAGAATAGTAATTCATCTTTTTTTTTTTTCTTTCTGTAACCCCCATGATGAATTCCAACATTCATATTCATTAATTAAAATGTTTCCTTCTCTGCTTATTTTAACGTGACGCACAGACTTGATTACTTCGGGCCTGAGGATGTTTTGGAAGATGGATGGTTGAGCTGTTATAATTTGCTATATGGATGTTCTCTGAGATGGATTTCAGTGGCAAGGCCTTTTTCCCTAAAGTATTGTCATAATTTTGTAATGATTTTTGTAATAAAAAAAAGAAGTGAAGAAGGGTAAAGGTCTGTGCTTCCCTAGGTGAGGAAGGATGCCCTGTAGAAGAGATGACAACGTAGCTATTAGCAGCAATGGGGAGTTGGAAGATTGGAATATTTTTAAGTAACCTGTAATTCCCTCAAGCCAAATGGATGGACCATGTGGTCAGAGCCCCTAGTATTCTCCCTCGCTTACAGCAACATAATAAATGCACGTTTTACATTACATCACTAAACTCACTTTTTTTCTTATTACTTCTGCAGTGTTTTGGACAATTTTACACAGATTTACATAGAAATATTAAAGTATATAGCATTTTTAATATTAMATTCTCCTGGAGTTTTCAACACTTAAATACTTTTACATCTGAATACAAAGGCTATTAGACTATCAGGTGTGCAAATRTCTGTAGTAATGAAATGACTTGTGAAAATGGTGTGTGAGCATCGACCTGACAAAGTGAGGGCCTGCAGTTTCTTCATCTTCCGGCTCAACYTCATGGGGCATTTTGTTGTTGCTTGTTGACAGCTACAAGCTGGAAGGCCCCTCCATGGTGATGGGCACCGGAGGTGGGTGATGCCCTGGGAATGCCGGGTGGTGTTCCTGGGARGCTCCTCTGTCAATTTAAGAAATACAGCTTTAATTCATTGCATGAGTGTCAAACACTGCAATGCCAAAGTTATTTGAGGGCCTTTTTACATGTCTCCTGCTTGCATAAGTAGCGCTGGTCATAATATAACTTAGTGAAAATACAGTAATATATTACCTTACAATCTTCACCTTTGCAGACACTTATATTCTTATTGCCCCAAATCCTTCTTCTGTTTTCTATTTCATGTTATGTCTTGGAAAAAAAAAAATCCTTAAGTCAACAGCAAGACTGTTCTTWCTCCACAATAAAAATATTAGCCTGGGAGAGTATGATGGTGGTAATTTACCTCCAGTACAGCTCCAAAAAATCCCCTGTGCACACAGGCATGTAGATGCTTTTAGCAAGAGGCACTGGGTTTAGCTGCCTTGTTCTAATCAAGTCTAACAGGATTGAAATGCGTGGTTATGAGCTCAGTGTTGAAACTGTGTTAGCTGGCCATGTTTAACGGAACAGTATGATTTCAAAGGTTCTAGTGTACCTTTTAATAAGATGTATTTGGAGTGTTAGGTTAATGACAGAGCTATAATCTGGAGAAAAAAMCCCAAACATCATTATAACAAACCAAAGCGTCATTAGATTGCAGTATCTTGAATAGCGAAGCTGCTTTGACATAAATGTTTAGGTTTATGATGTTTTGTTGTACATGCTTATATATACATACATGTATACACATTGTATGTGTGTAGTCAAAACATACTGTGTTTCTAAGTTATAGGTTCTGGCACTAGGTTCTGATAGCCCTTATCCATGTGAAGAACTGTGGACCAGACATCTGAGGGCAAACTCATGGGTTTTGGTTGCCTCGGTTTTTGACAGTGTACAACAGAGCATGGAGTCTGACTTTATGGCAACATTGCTTTTGTTGTGCTTCAGGTCTGTGTGCTTCCCTTTTAACCTTCTCCTTCCTCACCAGGATTGCAGCATCCATGATGTATGCCATAGCGCTTGGGTAATTTTGCATTTGGAAGCACAAAACAGAGCTTAARTCATCTCCTGGGGGTTACTAGAGCACATCGTATTGTGGCACAGGTCCCACTGAGCCTTATCACATTGCCTTTTTACTTGCTGTGGATTTTTCTCTTTACAGGRAGTGATTATTTTGCTAGGTCAGGCTTTTAAGCTGTTTGCTGAAGATTGGAACACAAAGATTAGAGTAGTTGGATCCTTAAATACATCAGGAATGTCCTTTGCATAGACCTTGGGAAGAGACTGGGAAACTTCTTAGTCTAATGGGTCCAATCAGTGATTGTGGTTGTTCCACTAAATCCTCCTAAGATTGAAGACCAAACYTGAACCTGATAAAACCCAGTGAAGTTGGAGGCGAATTTCAGACATCTTTTTCTGACTTTTTTTTAAGAAAATGACAAAGAGGCAAAAACAGTAAATTTAAAGAGCAGATTTSTCCTCAATGGCTTTAAGCTTTGGAGTTTCCCTGTTCCTTGCTCCTCAGGTCTGAGTCACTTTGAGAGAYGAATTATCTCTGTCAACTTCCAGAAATCCATCTTTGGGCTCCTTGTGCAGCTGAGTGGAGGGCAAACACAGTCACTGAGGGAGGTTTGTCTGGATGGGCTGCAGATTTTCTGTTTTTTGAAAAAAAGTTGATCTTTCAGCTGTTACACTTTAAGATCTCCAGGTGTCCTGTGCTTGCACAAACATCTTAAAACTGAGTTCCCTGGCACACAGCTAGGTGAATGTGTGGTTAGGAATGATGTATGCCCAAGGAAAATATGACTAGCATCAGAACTTTTATTTGTGGAAGTGATCTAAACTTACTCATAATTTTTCATCATTTTTAGTGTGGTTGTCCTTTAATAGCTGATGATTTGGAACTATCTTATGTCATTCTGACTTTGATCGAGCCATGTGTAAAATATATACTGGCTGCTGGTGTACAAGTAGGTGTTGAAAGAACATGAGCAGGTTAGCTGGGGAGTACATTGTAGTACAACACAGTTTTCAGTTGGGTCAGTTCACTGATTAGTTTGTGGTTTGTTTAGTTAATTTTTGAGGATAGCAGCTTGTTGTGGAGCCTGCTCTAGTAAATGGTATTCCTAGTCTTCTTGGGTTGTCTAATGGACTTTTCAGTGGTGACACTTCCATGGGAGAATAGAGAACCTGGCTTCTCCAGGGTCTAGCTGTACTGTGAACTGAACTTCCTGCCCAATTCTCCAAAACTTGGAAAAGCGGGATCTATTTTTAGTGTGGATACTGTAAAAATAGCTCCATGTTATCTTTTTGTACTTGTTGGCACAGGCAGTTGCATATGGGTGATCTCTTGGAGTTGCCTGCTGCATCTTGGCATGTTGGAGCGTGTTCAACATCCCCATCTTCTGCAGATTTCAGGCTCTAACATAGTGCTTGGTTTGGATATCCAATTGCAGCGCGTGCTTTTAGTGCATCTACAAGGTAAAATATGATGTGTTATTCTGGAGCTATGTTGTCTACATGACTTGCTTTTTGTTAATTTGAAGGCCTAACCCCTTTGGGCAGAAGAGTTGCTCTAAAGTTTCACAGCATTGCACTCCGTGATGGAGATTAACTAGGTGGAGCTGTGATGAACTGCATCCTCCCTGGCACRCGGTCAAGAGCCTCGGGTTTCTGCTTTAGCAGGTCACAAACCAGCTTTAGTTTTGACTAATGATGTGGTCAACCTTTCCAGACTCGAGATATCTGCTCGCAAATTGCGTTTCCCCACCTCCCTCAAGCAGCACTGGGGTTGGTAATTCTTGATAATATGCTGAGCTGTGGAACTACACAAGTGAATTGTAGGCTATAGCCATGAGAGAAACCTTCCTCTATCAGCTAGYAAGTCTTTCTGCCCAGGCAGCAATTGATTTAATTTATAAGTTGTGCATATATCCATCTATTTATAAGCTGATTAATTAATTTGTTAATAGATGTGTTGATCTATTGGGAAATTAATTTGATTCTATTGTTTATTAAATGGTCTATTCATTTGATTGAAGRAAACAGAAAATACTGACCCATGCGTAATAATCCTTAAAACTAATGCCATCTCATTCTGTGGCTTATACCTATGACCAGAATTTACGTGTAAATAATCAATTTTTTACTACTTTTGACACAGGTACTTGGAAAGTACTTGCAGTATTCTGAATTTTTCTCACTTTGTCTAATGTTTTCTATATAAACATTCTGCCAGATGCAGAGCCAATGCCACTCAGCATTTGTTTGATTGGCTCTCCGTTCCACATCTGTGAATTTCTGTTCCTGCTATGCCCTCCTAGTCTCAGGACAATTTATTAACTGACTGGTCAACARCCTTTCGTTCAAACGTCTCTCTCTCTGACTGTGAGACTTTGGAGTTGAAGCTGGGTAAGGATTCACAGTAAAATAATTTTATGTTGCAAGGCCAATTTAAATGGTCAAGGATTTGTATAAGCAAGTGCAATAGGCACKGTTATATTTCTAAGTGCATTGAAGGTGTTGTTATAACTGAAGTCTGAAATGCAGCAGGAGTTTTGTGGTGGTTTGGTTTTGTGGTGGTGCAGGATCTGAGAGATCTTTGATAACTCGGTCACTTATTTTCTTTACCTGTAAAATCACAGGAKCACAGAATGGYTGAGGTTGGAGGGGACCTCTAGGGATYATCTAGTCCCRCCTCCCTACTCAAGCAGGGACAAAACRTTGATAAAACTTTCACTGTTCCTTAATGTCGRTGAGAACCTTAAGACTTCTGTCCTTTAGACTCTTTTGCAGCAGCCAGAGGATTAGATACATTATCGAAAGAAAAACAGATTCTCACATATAAGTCCTGGAAGAGCTTTTAAAAAAAATCACCAAGTAATTMAAGACTCATGATAAAAATCACAAGGTTTGGCAACAAGGATTCTCAGTGAAATCAGCGGGGAGTCGAGTGGTCCACAATTCCCCACTGCTGCTTTTGAGTCCATTAGAAACAGCTCATCTGCTCGGAGCAGTTTCATTCTGGTTTTGGATCTGTGAAGTTGCACTCTTGACCATGATGCTCTTAACCTTTCATRCCCTGAGAACTGTTCATTCTCTTATATTTTTCCACATAAATTTATAGAACTTGGGGGTTTGTTTGTTTTAAATAGGGCAGAGATATGCTGTGTTCCAGGTGAGCCCTGCGCAGGTGCCAACAAGTCCGGCTGGAGACCCATCTGTGCCCCCTGAGCAGCCTGATTTTTCCCTCTCTGGATTCTCTAGTTTCCTCCTGCTGTCAAAGAAGTGAGGAGGGGACTGGAATGAAGTCCAGAGCATGGGCTGCTCTTTAATTAACTTATCTGCCTGTCATTTAAGCTTTTCTCAGGGGGGTTGTGAAGCCTCCATGGTTGGAATGCTTTCGTGGAGAGGTGCTTGGTGCTTGGAAATACTTGAAGGCACTCTAGAAACTGCTTTATTTGCCAAAGCATACTCAGGGTGACTGGTAGCTAACAGAAATGATTGAGAATAAGGTATTTCATTACTAGAGATGCCTTTGTGGGTTTTTTGCTGGACTCCATTGCCTTTACAAATGCTGCTCTCTAAAACCTGAGAGACCTTCAGTTTGCAAACCAGACAATTGCTATTCATARGAGCAACTTTCCAGCCAATAAATACTATGGAAGCCTGGATTGAAAGGTCACTACTTTGATGGCCGATGAGAGTCTATTTTTTCATCTTATTTTTTAATGGAAGTAGGTATAATGTGGCTCTGCTGCATAATGTGTTTTGCTGGGAGGCGAAGTGATGCCGTGGAGAGCTTTCTCTGGAGGCCTATTCTCCTGGCTGGATGTCGAGGACAGGCTTGAGCATTAAATGGCTTTAAGCTTGTCAAAGAAAGGTTATTAAAAATGTTCCTGCCTTTCAGTCTCCAAGCTCCATAGGCACAAAAATGCAATGCTGTGGGGAGTTTTTTCTATTTAGTCATGTCATTTGGCATTTTGCCTATAGCTAAAAATGAGATACCATCTGTTTTAGGCTCACTAACAATTCTGTACTGCAACTGACTTGAGCCTGGTCGCTAGTTTATTGTTACCACTTGAGAAATCAACTTGCTTTCTGCTAATAGCGTTTTTGCTGCTACCTTTTGTTAGGCTTCTACATCACAGGGATTTCTCAAGATGGGTGTTTCATCAGAGCTWTAATTTAGTATCAGGGCAGGTGGCTCTGGATAGGCAAATTCAGGAGGTTTTTCCGAGGCTTTCAGAGGAAAGTGAGACTGGTGACACCTTGAAAAGCCATCACTTCTGTGGATGTGCTCTTAATGCTCTCGGCATGGAGATGCTTCTCGTTACCAAACCTGGTTTTGTGAGCTTGCCCCAGCAGACTGTATGAGGTTAGAACTTTACTAGGCAGCTTTTCAGCCCGAATGCTTTTTTTAAAGCTCCAAATGGTTTTAATATCTTAAGYGACATTTTAGTTAGCAAGCAGTGCAGAAAGGTAGTTTAAAGACAGTCCCGTGTGAGGTTTTTGCCAAARTCTACTTGCTTATTAAAGAAACCTTAGGGTTTTCTGTGGTTTTTTTTGCAAACAGCACCCTTTTTGGATGGTTTTTAAATCCTTGAGCCTGCTAGGATGTTTCAGTTCAAAAATTGGCTGTAGTGCTGGATGTGTTAGATCCAGAATATTTCCTTGTCTTGACATTGTAATATCGATGGTAATGGCTTCATGATGTTGTGATAAAATAGGAATAGATGACTTTGGGCAGGAAAGGGACGGCTGTAAATTCTTTGGATTTAGAGCTTTTAAGTGATACCTTTGGAATCTTTCAGCAGCACTATTTTTCCATTTGGTTTTCCATCCCAAGCTGTATCTYTGCTAATGGGCTGATATAACAATATAATTCACAAGGATAACTTTGTAGGCAAATTGCAGCCCTGGTTATGAATGCTTTCAAGAAAGACTGTTTGGAAAAGCAGGTTTCCTTTTAGTTCTGACAATTTTCAAGTATCTASTTGGGCAGCAGAAAATGGAGAGGCTTTGACTTGGATATGTCACCTTTTGACTTTGGAAGACCCTGTCAACCTTATGTGACAGTTTCTCCTTCTCACAGTTTTAAGTTTTTCTAGCTTATGATTTTTTATGATTTTTTTTTAGATCTTTTCCATTACTTAATTTCTAGAGTAATGGTAATGTAGTTCTGTGTGTTTTAAAGCRGACTTTTGGTGGCCCTGTTGCTTCATATTTCTGATCAAATCCAAGCTTTACTTCTCATGTTGCTGATCATGCACAGATAAGTTGCTACATCACATTTCCAGGTCACATTGTTTTTTGTATGTGCTAAGGATACTAGCAAATACATAGATTAAAGCAGAAGTTTTTAAACAAATGTGAGAAATGGAAATCATGAATATGTAGATTAATTCAACTGTCTTCACTCATCTTGCTACTTCATCTTTTGCCTTTCTGTTTTCTAGGAAAAAAAAGCTAACATGGAAAGCTTTAATTTTGCAGAATATGGAATTTGCATTTTTAATGTGAAATCACAGGGAATTTTTTGAATATGATCGTGATGGCAAACCCATGCCTCTTCTGTGATCGGCTGACATAGCTTATAGGTATTGACTGAATGTCTGCATAAACTGTCAGCAGGAGCCTGTAATGATAATTTGGTAGGCCAAAACAACTCGTTAACGTGATTCAGCTCATAGTTTCCTGTAAGACACTCGTAAAAGTGAAGCATTTAATGAACAACTCAAACAGGGAAAGAGAGTAAACAGTCGTATTGTGGTTCAGTCTGAAAAGGAGGCTTAATTTTTGAATGATACATCAGAAAATATTTTTGATGACYAATGATAGACCCCGTATTTTTGAGCAGGTTCAAGGATCTGAGATGGGGCTGAAAAAATGTAGTAGAAAACTTGAATATAAGAAAGTGATCTGTATCCCATGAAAAGCCTATGATAAGGATTTGAGAAGCTCCAGCAAAACCTAATCAATCAAGTGGAATGGGAAAACAGAGAAAAGGAAGAGGGGTAGTATCTTTGAGCATGAAATTCTGGCTACTTTGAACTTTTGAGGGAGCTGGCTTTTTCATATTTGTTTAATGCTTTTGTAGTTCTTATTTGCTGTTTTTCCTATTTTCCTTCCTCCTGGCTATTTATCTGTGCTGTGCTGATAAAGGGATGCAGGTACATCCTTGACTGTCTGTGCCATTAAATGGATTGGGCTAGATTTGAACTTAAAGGTGTTTATTTTTTTTAATCCCATGTATTCCTGTGGCCTCTAGTTAGAGTTACTGTAGATTTAGGCTGAGAAAACACTTGCCCTGTGATCTTTTCCGCTGTTCTGCTCCCTGTGCTGGGAGATGGTGAGATAAACACAAGCAGGAAGTCTCCCAAGGGAAGATTCTTAACCTTTTTTTAAAAATTTTTTCTTCTGCACCACTGTTCAGGGAAGTGTGACCATCTGGCACTTTGTGATTATTCATTAKGAGCTCATATTGGTGCTTTTCCTTTAAGAAGAAGGCGGCGGGGGGGAGCATTTTCCTACTAGATGGAAGGTAGAATTAATTTTCAGTGGGAATTCTGACCTTTCTGTGCCTTAAATTTATTTATTTGTGGAATAAATAGASCATTTTGGTCATGTTTTTCCTTTTAAAAATGACTTGAGAGTGAAAAGTAGGTATCAATGATCTTTGGCTTTTCTYCCTGCTACCTCAAAACCTGAAGCATTTGCTTGTGTCTCCTGTCACGTGTTGATAGGGACACATTTTCCCTGCGGGAGAAACTCAAGCCTATGGGTGAGACCGTTCAGGTAGGGCAGCCATCCAAAGGGCTGTCCATGCAGCCTGCGCTTTCTCTTCAGTGCTGCTCAGTCATCACACAATGAAAGATTTCCCTTTGCTTAGCTCAAGTATCAACCTGTTCTGGCATCTCTTACAGATTAACATCCTCTAGGTATTCGCCAGCCCAAAATGATGCTGAGCTCAATTAGTGACAGACCTTGGTCTGAGTGCTTCAAATCCTTTCTCCTCCCCAACCCCARAGGAGAGCCTAGTGATTTAGAGACACTTGGAAATGACTGTTTCTCTGAACACAAGTACTCGGTGCTCCTCTGTGAAAGCAGCAGCTTTCAGGGGTATTAAAAGAACCTACTTTTGAGCTTGGGAGAAGCAAGCAATTGYAAATGATGGCTCTTGAGTTGTGTTTTGAGGTAAAATAATGTGGGAGTGGTGGTTTTCAGTGTGGGAAGTGTTTTTTAGTTTATTTTGATATTTTTGCTCAGTACCAAGTCAAAAGCCAGGTAACTTGCTGTAAGCCCCTGAGAAGTCTGACTCATTCTCCTCTGGCAGTCTGGTGACCTTCCCTGAATTGGTGGTGAATACCCTGAGTTGGGATTTTTTGGTTTAGTTTAAAAGAAAATAAAATTCTTAAGGTAAGACTACTGCCCCATAAAGSTTTCCTTCTCACTTAGGAAGAAATTTTTGCTATAAACTTTGAAAACGAAACACTTTTTTGATCATGTTATTAGGTAAGTCGATAGTGATCTCARTTTAGATGTATGAGAAGGACACCAAGAGCTGAGGCTTCATGTGGGCAAGGTCTTCAGGCCACAGTGGGAGTRCTGATACTGTAGTTTTTGCATGGCCTGAAGCAGGGGACTTCTGATATCAATAGGACATCAATAGRCTTTAGAAGAACTTTTGGTCTTTGCATAGCTCTTTATTCGTATTTGTGACAACAAAGTGCTCTAATACTCTACTCCTGAAAAGAACATCATAAAACTATGTCCTTCCTGATGTAGCAGGTGGAAAATGAAATAATATAGAATGGCACACAAAAGGCTGAATGGTAGAAAGTCATTATTACTTTCCTACCTGAAATATCRTAATTTTGTTACAGATCTTAAACATGTTGCTGTGTGTGAACACTTTTAAAAAGTAGCAGTGGAGAAATATATATGCTGTTCTATATAAGTAGCATCTTACTACTTAGATTTCAATAGATWTGGATTCACTGGATTTCAATGAAGTAGAGCATTCAGTATGTTTAGGGACACTGGAAATGAACCTATGCTGGATAAAGGCAAGTCATTAGTTAGAATTTGTACAAATCCGAAAATGGGTTAAAAAATGTGCAGTTCTGGCCCAGATTGTACTTGCTTTGAATGTAGAGAGATTTAGCATCTGAATTGTGATTTAGATGCAATTAATTCCTTGCTCTGGACATGAAGCCTTGATGCAGAAGTTGATAGACTTTGCAGATGTTGCCTTACCGTGGCATTTTTAAGCAACAGTAGACAAGGAAGCCATGGTAAGGCAACATGTTTTTTCCACTTGAGAATATTAGATTCAGCACAAGGACTTACTTTTACATGGTTACATCCAGAGTGTAAAAACCTATTCTTCCAATATTTTAAGGGAAATAGGCACCAGAAATATTGTGAATCTCAGCGTTTTGCCACTAGAGTGCACCAGAAGGTTTGCTTGCAGCCTGCCAGTTCCTGCAACCTCTTTTGCCTTAGCTCAGCTCTTATGTGCTCTAAAACAGCAGTCTCTAATAAAATATCTGCATAGCTTTAACCCAGTTTTAATCAATGTGTAAAAAGGACATCTCAGATACTAGGTATGTCATATCTGAAAGCAGAGCGTAAAACATAGGCTTCAAATAGTTAAGATAAAGTGTTCCCTCCCAGGTTGTTCTCAAGTGCTGCCTGCACTTGCCTCTTCTGTTGCTAGATATTTTGGGGCTCGTTTTTTACGCTGGAACCTGTTTAGCAATTATGAAGTGGAAAACAAAGCGTTATTAGATATTTCTGACAGCTMCTCCCAGCTCAGAATTTGAATTAATCTGGTTGTATCTGTGCTTGAGCAGATTTCAGGTAGCAACTGTATTTGCTTGTTCTAAACGGGTAGTTCTGCAAGCTCTATTTGAAGTGCAGGCTGTGATGGAAAGTAACTTGAAGCAGAAGGAAATTGTGCCCAMCTTGAAAATAATAAAACTTGCATGGGTTTTAGTGTAGCCATCCTCGATGCCGGTGAGGAAGAGGGATCTCCAGGAGGCTGTTTGTGCCTTCCAAGGAGCTGCAAGGTTTCCACTCAGAAGTCCTCTAGGTCCTCATCAAAGGCCCTCTGGCGCTCTTTGCTTGTTGGTGCAGTTGACCTCAACGACTGCTATGTTGTGTGCTCYGGTTGTGTCAGGATATAAGAATACAGCAAGTTGTGCCCCTGAGTGCCTGAAAAAATGCTTTAGAAAGCAACCTGAAATCAAAGCAGTCTTTAAAAATGCCTTCGCAGGGAACATGCGAGCCAGTAGGCTGAATATGCGGTCAAAAAGGTGAGAGAAAAATATGGAGTGTGAGTCCTGACCTGCCAAACTTTAAGGATATTGATTTTGTGAGGAGAAAAATCACAAAATTCTCTGTGTTTCTAGGGTTCTAAATCAGTTGAGTTCTGCCATAATCAGTAGGTTGTATTTCTAAATTGAAGCCTGAATGTTTGATTACAGTAGAMATAAAACCTAGGCTATCAGCTGATCAAGAATACTGCTTTCTGGAGTTAGTTTCTTTGTATCTTCAGCTCTTCATTCACAAATAAAGAAACAGTGCTTCCAAGCATTAATATCACAGCAGCAACCAACCGATTTGCCTGATCCAGAGTCATAAAGGAGTCCAGAAGAAGCCCAAATTCTCACATTCCAAYCATATTTTTAGCAGAAAAAAACTGTTTCTGGTGATAACAGTAAAATGAGGTTGATATGGTTTTCCAAGGTGACTGAGTGGAATTTTGTATTTCCAGAATATTGCTAAAAGTGAAAGGTGAATTCTTACAACATGAGAAATGTTTTTAAAAATCTAAATCTCTTCAACACTTCCCATAGAAATGGTTTCAGTCTTTATGTAGTGTTGCTTTACTGATTGTGACTATGAACATAGATATGGAAGATCAGTTTGATTTAATTTCTGATGCACTTGGTCTAACTGTTTTTCCTTAAATCATACTTGACTTATACTTAACTCAGTTTGCATTTGTGGTAATAAATATCAAATGAAAGAAAAAAGACGAAGGAGGCTCCATTGTGGTAATTTGATTACTCTGRAAATAAAGCGCTGGATTACTGCAATCTAATTTGGAAGTGATGAAGTGCATGTGATGGCTGAGTAATTATTTCTGCACTAGTCCCTGTCCGTGGGGAGAGCAGTTATTGGACACTGCACAGTGTTAATGATGCCACAGTCTGACATTCGCACAAGCATGCAGAAACACTGGCCTTTCTGAGTGTGTTTGGGGACACCAATCTATATTATATGCACCAAAATTGATCTGATTTTGCAGCTTTTGCTGTTTCCTTGTGGAATAAGGTCAAAGCGTGACCTCAGGAGCAGAATGTAACCATGTGTTGTAATCACTTGAAGGAGGTATGGGAAGGGAGATGTTGCAGGTGTGAAGGATGGTATTGCTTATGATTATAGATGACTTAATTATGACTAGGCTGCAGCATATAGAAAAAATGCTACTGTGGATCCAAGATTACCAAATGAGCTTATATTGTGATGCTGAGACTATCCTATGTATATTTTAGAGGCAATTTTTACTAATCTGAATTTTTCTTCAGCAAGAATTGCCACATTGGACGAGTCTTTAACTACTACAAGAAAAGCCAAAATACAGCACAGACACTAGAATTATTAGACTAAAGTCTCAATTTTTATTTGCTTAAAAGAAATTGTGTATTGCAAAAAGGAGATAGCTGCAAACACAATGTCAAATATTGTGGAAAATGCACTGAATATGCACAGAACTTTTAACTTTTACTAAAACTAGGTGCAAGGGATAGAAGACCTGTGTTCACTAGGGTGAAGCAGAGTCCCCTTTAAAGAGACACTGAGCCTGCTCTCTTCTGAGGACTTTGCATTACTGCTGTTGCTTGGCAAGAGGTTAATTTGGTGACCTGTGTGTGATGGGGCCCTGGAGCTGCTGTAGCTGCCACCATCATCCCAGCTGGAATGGTAACGTAGTATGAATGGTACAAAGGAAGGTCACACCAGCCCTTGCTGGTGTTCTCCTAGGTGATAGATGCAATGGGCATCTATAGGTATTCTGAAGCATCTCTGTTGCCACCTTTTTCTGTAGCTACTCAAACACAAGATCTTGGGGGGAAAATATCAGTTTTAAGAGGAATTTCTTGAAGCCTGTTATTGGTAAAAGTGGAATAGAGCTGTAAGTTCAGAGTCCACATATTTCCTTCTACTATATCGATGTTACATCAATGATAGTATTGGTTTAAGTTAAACCTCATTTCAGCAAACACCGATCAGAATTGTAATGTAGAGGAGCTGCAAAAGCAAAACAAAACTTAAAAGAGATCAGTTCTTTTAGCAGTTCTGTGTTGAGTTATTTCAAGCCAATGAATATTCATTTTTTGATTTAGGATTAGAAACAGTATTTGTAGAGTACGAGAAATGTTGACTCCTTTGGAATAGCTCTTAAATGTTCCAACTGGCTCTGAGGCTGTTTAGCACTTGGAGCTGATGAGGTTAGAAATGGCTTGGTGGAACTGCTTACTGCCAGTGCTGGGCTCAGTCCTCTGCTGCTTCAGGGATTCTGAGCATTCATTAGGTTGAGTTAAAGGTATTATCAGGTCTTCCTGACCAAATACTCACTTGGATCCAGTAACAGAAAATCTTGAAAAGAAGGTAACAGTTGAACCTAAAAATAATTTCCTATGAGTTGTGTAAAATTCATTGCTCCATCAGTGGCTAAAAGTCGTCTGTAAGAAGGTGCAAAGTTTGTCCTGTGACTTGAAACCGTGCTGTATTTTTACAGCTAGTTTCCTGATTAGTTTTCTCTCATGTTTAGTACATGGGTAGACCTTGATTCTCAGTTGTAGTCTAATCTCCTGGGAATGTTTCCTCAGCAAGTCCATTTCACAGGGTTTTGCACCAGGCAGGAGAGTTCCCATTTCCCTTTTGACTGGCACTGTAATGGTAAGGCACTTTGTGGTTAACAAAAATACCATTTTTAGAAAGAAGGTGAAAGGTAAACTAGAGATWAGGAGTGATAAGAGTAGGAGTGCATATTGGATGTCTGTAATGCTTATAATCCATTAAAGTGTTTTCAGATGAAATACAGCRTATATCGGGTTCAGAGTTACTAATGAAAAATCAATTGTAAAATCTCTTTTTATCTGTATATGTATTGAAGAACTGATCAAGCTTTGAAGCCACTCGGATGTGTTATGACAGCAGATTTAAAGTTTCTAAGTAATCTTTTAAGTCACAGTTGTCAAATTTTGCACTCAGTTTTCTGTGTATACCTGTTTGGAAGTGAATTTTGTTTGTGATGGGTGTCTTTCTCAGGAGGGTGGGAGGAGGCTACTGAGTGACTTGAATTATATTCAGGCTGTACAGTTGAGTTTTAGTASTATAGACTTTCTCCGGTTTCCAGTGGTTGCTTCCATTATGCCACATGGCAGTGTCCAAGGGTTATGTGGTTAAGGGGTAGCGGATACCCCTGAAATTGTGAAACCCCTCAAGACACTSAGTAAAATCCCTTCTCTCCAGAATGCCAGGCCACAGCAAGAGGTTTGTCTCCTAAAGGGATATAGGGCCTGCTGTGAGTTGAGAAGAGGATTTGGGGATATGTCAACCTTAACAAGGGATTTTGGGAGGGGATTGTGGAAATAGGTAAAACGTCCTGTGGATTCTTTAAGAGAAGGATCAAAGATCCAAAGGGAAAGGAAGGGAYTGAGATGGACTAGAGAGAAACCAACAAGGGGAAATAGAGAAGGGGATAAAGTTACCAGATGGGGTAGGAAGACCTGCTTGCTTGATAGATTCTTGGGCTAAATGGCCACCAGCTATCCTGCAGTTTTACTAAATCCTATTCCTGGGATTGCACACTCTATCCAGAGTCCTCAGCTGCCAGCTTTGCAGTACAGTGGATTTGTTTGTGCTGTTATTTGGGCTCATAATTCTCCATTTGTGTAAATGGCCAAACTGGTAAAATACAAGAATAGAATTTGGTTTGCCCTCTGAGTAGTATCAGTTATTACCCAGTGATATGTTAAAATTCGTTAATGACCTTTTWGTAAAGAATTGCACTTTGTCAGTTGGTGTGCTAATGTGCAAGTGTGTATCAATCTCTTTAAATATTTAATGATTGCAGTCTGCATTTCTAGTGAGCTCTCTACTGCTTGCCTTGCACAAATGAACATGCCTTAGAGCTTTAAGCAAACTACTCATGAAACCTCCTTCCTCAACACAGGTGCTTTAGGTGATCCTTTTGGAGCAAAGGGGTAGAGCTACTTATCCAGAGGTCTCTTCTGACCTCAACCGTGTTGGGAATTTGTGAATCTTCATGAATTTATTAATAAAGTGCAAGTATATAATTACAGAATAATGTTAGGTGRTGTCTTCTCCTTACCACACAGGAGTTGAGAGCAATGTCTTGCATCATCTTGCAAGTTGATTTGTTTTTTCTGCTGTTGTAGGGGTTAGTGATGTTGGTGTTTAGTGAGATGTGACAATAAACTATTTCTGTGGTATGTATTTGTAAGGTCTTTCTTTCCATCACCAATTGTGGGCAGAAATACAAAGAACATAGCTCACGTGCTGGGTTTTACTCCCAATTCTTGGTGCTGTAGGTTCCTGTTCTCCAGAGGGACTAGGCAGTAGGCTTTTAGCTGGATGTGCAGCTATGGCAAGTGATGTGCGAAAAGCAGAGCAGTGTAAACTGGACATGTACCCTGGTTTGCCACCTGAAGGCCAGTGCAGTGAGAATCTTAGCCCAGGCAATGAATGTTTCACATCARGTTTAAACTTAGCAGGCAGAAATTACTGTGAAGTAGGCTGTTGGATTCCCACTTCCGAGAGGGGTGAGAATATTTGGCTGTTACTGTTCATTTGTGAAAGACACTTCTAGCCAAGCCTGGAAAAGCCATCATGTCCATAATGTCAAACAGCAATATATTCTGGGAGTCCTTTCCTATTGAGGCTATTAGAAAATGTATTAACTTTTTTAAATTATTATATTTAATTCTATCTTGCTATAATTGCCTTCTCCCTGAGCTAAAGAGGGAAAGGGGATGCAGCTTAGCGGAACAGTGTTAGGATGCAACACTACCTTTTATTTTGGAATTTGTAGGAATGCATCCAGCCTCAAGTGCTCTCCATATATAAAAGAGAAATTCAGGAATCATTGAATATTTTAGTGTCCTTTCTTGGCAAAGTTTCTGCTTAGTCTTAAGGGTCCCTAGGTACAGGGCACAGCTTTAGAGCTGTCCTTTCTYCTCTGCAGAGATGTTTGCAGTGCTGAGGAGGAATCAACCCTTAAAACTCTTTTAAACAGAGAACCTAGATTGAGTGTCCTAATGTAGTATGTCTGTGCTCTATAGAATTACATTTACAAGCCTGTTAAATATACTTTCTCAAGCCAGTTATGAGCCTAATGAGTTAAATTAAGCAGGTTTTACAGATGTGAACGAAGCATGTGGTTGAGTCCTCTGAGAGTCTGGTAGAGCAAGTGTCTGGTAAAGCAAGTCAAGTCCAGGCTTTGCAGTAAACTGTCAGAATGACGAGTCCTGCCCTTTACCACAACGCTGAAAGAGACTGTCCCAATTAGTGTTTCAGCTCAGTGGCTGCGTACAATGAAATGGGAGGAAAATCGGTGTTTAAGTAGAGACAAAAGTCAAGAAGTGAAAAGTTCATGAGGAAAACTGTTGTGAGGAGTTGGGAGAGACAGGAAATACTTGATGGCTTGACTTGTAATAGGGGAAAAAATCTAAAATGAAGTCCCTCAAACTCCTGCAGAACTGTTTTGATTTCTGAGAAAATGCCTCTTGTTTCAGTCTTTAGGATTTCAGGGACCCTTTTAATTAACTTGGCATTGGTATAGGCTCAATCAAAGCAGGAACATTTTGCAGATTTTAATTAATGCTGGATACATGTTTTATTCCAGAATATGAGATTTTATTTAGGATACTTGAGCTGATTTTCTTGGTGGACATGCATGGTGTAGCCACTTGATTCAGATCTAAGATCTAAATTTTTTTTTCTTTAGGAAAGGAAGAAAAAACTCTTCAGACTGAAAAACTCTTATTATAAAATCTAATATCGTTGGACTTCAAGTTTTTCCCATGAAAACTACTGAAAATAGAAGTAGAAATGATGGCTTTTAAAATATTTTTTCTCCTTTTAACTGTAGCTATTCCATCTCAAGAGCTGACAAAGTTACCAAGTTTTGCTCAGTTAAGCCACCTCTTGGTGTGCAAAATATTGCTCTGTCAGAACTTGTAAGGATCTTAAGTGGGTTTAGGTGGGATACACAATGTGTGTATTGCGATATGATGGATATAGTCAAGCAGCGTGGACGTGTCCATGGGGGGGAATGGTTTGTCCACTGGTTTAATATCTGGGCGGATATTTTGGATTTGCTGCTTAGCTTCACGTGGCCAGCTTGAAGCTTGGCACTATCTCTGCACTTCACTGGGCCGTTTCCTCCTGCTTCTGTTTTCATAAGGGAAACGAATGAAGTTTAATGTTCATCAGTGTCCTGTATGGTGGGAAAAGAGGAGTGGGCTGGGTTGACTGTTAAGGCAGTTAAATTGTAGAGAAAGCGCAGATAAAGTCTGGCCTTACCCAAACCCTGAGAAGCTGCAGAGGGCAGGTCCATGCAAGCTAACGTGTGGAATGTGGAGACATCACTTGAGGTTGAGACCGTTTCAGGGATTGTAACTGCAGTTGCTTTAGTTAAAAACATCAAGGAAATACCTTTACTCATGATGTTGGGGAGATAAAGGAGGCATGCTGTTGGGATTTATGCTGTGTGTTGGAATCTGGGACTTTTCCTTAAAAATAACCACCACAGTTGCACAACTGTTCAATCATAGGCTATTGATCTGGAGACGGCTCCCCTGCCTAAGCAGGGGATGGTTTGAAAGTGGGATTATTTGCGGTGCTTCTACCAAAAACCTGATACTTGTAGCTCTTGGCAGGTCCTCTCCTTCCATGCTTGCCCTGCCAAGGCTATGACTGCACTTTTTCCAGTCTGAGGATACAAATGCTAGCCAAAGGTATTGGGAACTGCAAAAGTCACAGGGCTTCTGACATCTATCCTATCCTACAGTGTTCTGATATAAAAATCAGGTGTGTGCAATTCCACGTGTGTGCAATGGCCACGTGTTAGTTATGCTTGTTAATGAAAACTTAGTTTTGGGGTAAACACTCTACTTGCCATGAAAATAATAATTTACCTTCCAGAGTTAAGTTTTGGGGCTGTTTATTGGCCTTGAGCAAAACTTCATATTCAGTTAGGTGAGTATAAATCACCATATGCGAGAATGATTAGTATATAGCTTTTAATATATCAGTTTTCAAGCAAATGTTTTCTACAGTTCAGGCTTGCAGCCTGTGAAATAGCATTTTTTTTTTAGATTTGCATTTAGATTTTAAAAAATCTATTCTTCTGAAGTGCTTGGAAAACTCAGACTTTTGGCTGACGTTAGGTATTAACAAACCAGACTTTCTTCTAGCTATGCAAAACCAGATGACTTGCCTTGCCTCTCAACTTGTGCATTGGCTCTCAGCCCCTGGAATTGTTGGAATGCCTGCTGGCTCAATGGTGAGGCTTTTATGTGCTGGCTTTTCCTCTGCAGACCGGTGCTTGTGGTGGAGTGTCAAGTGAAATAGCTGGAGAAGCTGCAGATAAGCATGTGAGCTTGCCTCGGGGCTGAGAGCAGGGAGGGGAATATCCTTAGCCCTTGGATCTCTGCAGAAAAGTTGGCTTTGGCTGCTGCACCATTCAGCTCTTCCTTTCACTGTCCGCGGTCGGTGGCTCCTTGGGTCAAAGGCTGTAGGAAGGCAGGTCAAGGAGAAGCTGAGAAGCACGGCTCGAAGTGACATACATCTTATTCAAGACAATTTGCAGATCAGTAGCATTCTGAGGTTCTAGGATGCATCATTGATGTGGTATTAAAGACCACTGAGGCTTAAGTCACTTTCTGAATGACTTTTTTAAACATTGAGTATTAAATTCTGCAGTTATCTTCCCAAACGCCTGCTGAGCCTAAATCACCCGGGGCCCCCAGTCCTCCTCGCATGACTCATCTTTAGTTTCTTATCTCTCTTCCCTCAGTCACAGGCACTTCCAGGAATCAGCCAGTTGGGCTCCTTTATTGGCATCTTCGCTGTTACTTGATTTGATCTTTGGGTGAGGTGCTGGCAGTGAAAAAACTTAGGAATTTGGACATGGTGAAAATTTCCTCTTTTCAAGACTGCTAAAAAAATGAGCTAGTCTCTGAAGTCTCTAATGTCTGCATTCAATATTTGTACCATGCTAACAGCAATTCTCTTAAACTATTTAAGCAATTTATTCTTTCCTTTTGCAAGTCAAGAGCTCTTTTCTTACAAGGTCAGTGTAGGCATACATATATTTGTTACTACTTTGTTGTTCATGGGATATATAGTTTATATACATCATAGTTCAAGTCACATTGAACACCCAATTTGTGTACTTTACTGTCAAGTCAGAAAATCGTGGCATATGTAGCTCTTGATAATCTGGATTAAAAATTTGTACTGCAAAAATTGACCCTTATTCCAGATGTTCAGTGTGGTGATGTGCTAGAAAGTTTAGACTGCATGGAAAAAATGCCCTACCTGTCATGAGACAAAAGGGCAGCCCTTTTGGGCAACCTGTGTGCAACATCTAGAAGCAACCTGAAAATGTGGTGGCATTCAGGGAAGCGAGCAAAATGCACTCAGCTTGCTCACAATTTATTTGCTCACGTGCCAAAGCAACTCTAAGGGAAAACCTGGTCCTAAATTTCACTAGCATCAAGATTTAGTTCTGCATCTCTTTCTAGTGCTGCCACTTTTACATGCAGCTGCTATACAGCTTTTCAGGTGTAAAGAAAAGCTCATTTCCCTTAGCATGATTAACTGATAGTAGAAGAAGATGCAAGAGGACGAAGTAGTGGTATAAAATTGCAAACAAACCTGACTTTTCTGAAAAGTTTTGAAGTGCTGTCTTGAAATTATTTCCTCAGATTTTGTCCAAAACGCCTAATGACTAAGCTTCTGGCTCCCAGCCGTTGCATACATTTAATACACATGTTCAGCATGTTCAGGTGCGCACAGTGAGTCTTGCTTTGCGCTAATGAGGTTCCACAGTCCCTCCCCTTTGGCTGCTGTTTGCACAGGGATGGTGAAGAATGGGTGGTTTGCTCCTTGCTGGGGTTTCTGTGCCTTGGTGGGTGCTCTCCGTGACTAGGCAACAGTGCGGGGACTTTGGAGGGGTAGCAGAGCTTGGAGCAGCAGGGCTGGCGAGGGAAGGGGCTCTGGGACCAATTAAAATGCCAGGCTTTTCCAGGCTGCTTTCCAGAGCATCTGTGCGTGATTCCCCATAAATTTAGGGAATTAAAGATCAGACCGAGGTAAACATTTCCATGCTTTGGTTAGTATTGTATTAGCGGGAAGGGATGAGATTGGATAGGAGCTTTCAGCCCGGAGGGATGTTTACAGCTCCCTTTTCATTGATTTGCATCCAGTTGCTCTGCTGTTGGAGGAATGTCGTCGCTATGGGCTATTTAAGTCATTGCCTGGCCTCAGTATTGCTGGGGTTTGAAGGCAAGAAAGTCTAGCTGCTGTGAAAAAATGCTACCTTTGCAAAAAAAAAAAAAAAAAAAATTAATTAAAAGGCTGATTTCCTTTAAAAATCTTTATAGCTTTCCACTTGAAATAAGAATTCCTTCTCAAAAAAAAAAATCTTTTTCTAATAGTCCCATGCTCAAACAACTCTGAAATGCTCTATCTTGGCAGATAATTCCAATACTCTGTATTCTGGCAGCAAATGCTAAGCAGATATAGCATATCTGGGCAGCAGATGAAAGATACTGATGTAGCCTTATGTCTTCATCTGCACAATAGTCTGTTCCCAGAAGAAAAGGGGTTTTGTTTCCTCCCAGTCTTTACTGCAGAGAAAGCAGGGCTCGAGCTGCTCCAGCACAGCAGCCTCAAGGGCTAAGGGACTGAAAAGGACTAAATCCAAAGGTTAAAACAACAGCAAGCAGAATTGCTTGGGAAAAAAGAGCTGAGGAGAGAAAAAAACCCTTAAAATTAGCACTGGTGACATGAGGACCATGTCTGTGCCTTACCTATGTTGTTAGATTCTGATGCATATTTCAAGATAATTTATTTCTTCAAACGGTCTGGGATTTTGCAGAGTTCTTTGAAGATGTTTAACTCCTTCAGCTGAAGGGCTGTGACTGTGGTACATGGCTTGGTCTGCAGAGACCACGAGTGGTGCATAAATGTCCATAAATTCCATGCCATTAAACTGAAAGCTCTGATTTAATTCACTCAAACATATTATATAGAATAATAAAACTTATATTATATAGAATAATAAAACTGATCATGAACTGTATAATTATGGAAGGAATTAGAGAAGGAAGGCGATGTCAAAAGCCCAGGTACTAGTAGGGACAAATGGCAGTTTTGAGCTGTTCAGAAGGCAGGAAAGATGCCAAGAGGAGAGGAAGGAGAATGTTTTTCAAACACTACTTTTGAACTTTGTACATTTTACTCAAGACTGGATGATAGATCACCCCTAATGTCAGGTTAAAATATTATTAAAGGTGCTGTCTTGCATCAAAGTACGTAGCAATGCTTTGTATTTTATAGATTAAGGGTAATATTGGTGATGTTTTTATAGGCTGAGCAAAAGTATCTAAAATTAGTGCTCTATGCATGTCCTATAAATGCATATTCCAGAAATCAGCAACCACACCTGCTCCGTCCTGGGTTCAGTTACTCATATTTGAACCAGGAGTCACTGCCTTAGCAGAACAGCAGGTCTTGGGAACTGCTTGTGCATTGATAGCCTTGGCTACTTCTGTTTAGGGTTTATCTAAGATGAGTCTCATGTCTTTACCTTCTCCCTTGGCTTTGGGAGAAGGAAATAATGTTGTACCTGTGCAGACGGGCTTAGCCCTCTGCTCTAGTTGATGTATCCTTTAGACTGAGTAACAGTATCTTTAAATTACTCTGTCTTTCCACTAAAAATACTCTTTGAGGGAATGGTCCTTGCATAGTGGTTGCTGCTCCTTCTCTTTGTCTTGCATAAAACCTGGGGAGATGAATGTCAAAAGGCAAAGGTGGAAAAAGGAATACTGACTTCAACACAGCTTCTTGGAGCCAGTTCATCTGCTGCTCGATTAGATTTCGGTAGGAAAAGTGATTTTGCAAAGCCCCTAATCTATTTTTAAGAACAGAGGCAGTATGTGCACTGAGGGAAGAGTACAGCTGCTGCAGAGCAATTTTACATACTGCCTCATTTGATTATGATTAAAACTTAACATTTTCACCCAAATGCTGGGTGAAATTGCCTTAGAGCAGCATCTGTATCCCCATTAAGCTGTAATTAACACCCTGAGTAATGAACACCTTGGAGCATGTATAGTGATTGCTTTGCTTTTTTGCAAGTAAAACTATTATCTTAATATATCAAGTAATAAGCACTTTCAGAAAGCTTGAAATAATTTTACGTGTCTTAAGGAAGCCAAATTGAATTCCAGTTTATACAATGAAGACTTAATTATGGATTGCCTTAATGGTCTTATTGCTTTTGTACATTTTATAAATTAAAAAGCTAAATATTGTTAAGAGTCACAAGAAGCACTGCTCATGTATGAGCTGTGTTTAAGTGTGGCAGTAACTGCACAAGTGCTTTGCATATGGTTCAAGAGGATGGGGCCTCTGCTCCTCTGGCTTGCTGTGCCTCGGAGCGCTCGCAGGGTGTTGGAGTTGACAGGACTTGCATAGAGCTGAAGCCGGTGAGAGTGCTGAAGGACCTGCCTGAAACGTGTCCTCCTGCCATGGTGGTGGTGGGCCATGCAGCTTGGGGAAGGACACCTTGGTAGCAGCTTAGATCACTTTTCAAGTGTGCAAATGTAAAGGAAAAAATGCTTTTAAATAAAGGTGACTATGTTGTTGAGGAAGGACGCTGTATTAACTTTGACTACCTCTGTGCCCATTACAATTCTGCATGGGTTTCCTTCTCCCTTTGGATGGCTTTGCACTGCTTCAGTGGTGCAAAACAGCCTCTGAATCAGGAGTCCTCAGGAGGATTTCCAGACCTTGCGGAAGCTCCAAGGGGCCTGGAGCTTTGCTCAGCCGTACAGGAGAATCACAGCCCGCTCTGCATATCTTCCAAAAGGTCAGTCCTAACTTACTCTGCAGTTGTGTGTGGTGGAGGGGAACCAGGTGTTGCTGGACATGTGGGAAAAGGAAGGGTGGGCATGTGCTTCAAAGCACATTGCTCGGTTTGGCGCATGCAATTCCCACTCGAGTCAAGGGCTTACCTGGCCGGAAACCAAAGCGGCTCTTTGAAAAGTTGCCTCTAACTTGAATAACTATAAAAGTGGATTTAAGCACAGATGAAAATGCTTCTACTGCACCAGGAACTGTAAAAATAAAGCTTCTCCCACTGCTGCCAGTGCATTACCCTGAAAGATTAGTGCAACACATGTGCTCACAAACGCAGCCTAGATAGTCTAAACTTGGCTTTAAACCTAGCAAACCGCAGTGCCGCTTTCCAAGAAGTGCTCAAGCTGTTGGCCCTAAAGGTGAATCACAGTCCTGGCAGGCAACCCAAGTCGCAGAGAGCCATGAAGGCAGCAGCTCCCTCCTTGCAGGGCCTCTCTGCTACCTGTCCCACGCGTTGTCCAACACAAATTCAGCTTCTGTAGGGTGTTGGAGAGGGGAGGGACATTTGTCAGTAACCCTGCTTGGAAAATCTTCTTGTAAAGCTGCCCAGATTTGGTCCATCGCAGGTGGTATCTGCTATTGGACCAATATTGTGAATGCTGATGGCAAGGAGCCAAAGCATGCAACTTGGACACCCCTCCCTCTGAGCTCCCTGTATTTTGGGAAACATTTTTTGGCTGAGATGATTTCAAGTGCTTTGGGGGTGACATAGGAGCAACTGAGCATGGTCCTAGTTCTCCGCTTTTGACAGCTGTTTGTTTCAAACTGGACTAGGATGTTTTCATATATCCCTCGAAATAGGTTAGAATAATCTTAAGATATTTAAAAACAGTTAGTACATTGTTCAGGGGGAAGAAAAAATCCTTTGTAGTTTTGCAAGTATTTTACCAATTTCCTCACACTATGCAGACAGAAAATTGAGTCAGAGAAGATGCAGATTCTGACATGGCAAAGCAAGCTAAGGTTAGGCCAAAAAGAGAGGTGTGTGAGTCCTGCACTGATGTCCTGTTCAGAGGACCAAATGCTCTCCCACTCTTCTGTCTTTGAAGCTGAGACTTAAATATGAAAAGCAACACAATTTTTGGGGGTACCTGAGGAAAAAGCAAAAGACCTTGTAAGAATATCCAGTAGAAAAACACTTCCAGAATATTCATTGAATCTTATGGACAGTATTAACTGGTGATTTGGTTACCAAAACATTTAGTCATCTTATGTTTGGTTTTACTGTATCATCTTTTTAAGATGCCTTGCAGGAATTCTGTGCCATCTGTTCCATGGAAAGGGATGTGTGTTCGTCATCTTCACACCTCCCAAATGAGCTCTGTGAGCAGAGTGCAGCAAGCAAGATGGCAAAGATTAATAAGATGAGCGTGTCTTTTTTTATTTTGCTTTATTCTATTTTACCTATCTATTCCTCTCCTTGTCAACCTTTCTACATGTGTTCTGTCTTCTCCATGTTTTGATCATGGAGTAGGGAAGTAGTGGTAAGACCCTCTTCTCTCTTTTGGATACCCAGTTCTCCCCTCATATGTGAAACCCAACAAAACTGAGCAAAACAAGGAGCACCATTGTGAACAAATATGCTGCAAAAGAAGATATTTATGCCCCAGTTCTCTGATATACTCCCAAAACACTTGCTCTTGTGTCCTCCTCTAGTCTTTGTCTTCATAGCCTAAATTTGTTGGGTAAATTATTAGCAATGAATTATTTTCTAATTGCAAAATGTATAGGAAAAACAATTGCAAAAGAAAAAGAGGCTTTACTGGCATAGCTTAGATCTAAGTTAGATCCTGAGAGCTTGCAACTCAGCTCTCAAAATCAATTTGAATTGATTGCAACATGATGCAAGCAGACTATATCCTGCAGAATCTGCACTGCAGAAATCTAGAGCTGTGTAGGTTAGTTGTAATTTTCTATTAACCCTGAAGGTTAGGAGGTATTTCATGTGAGATTTTACAAGTGATTATGCGAGATGACGTGTGGATTGGGTGTGACTTGAGGAAAGCTGTTTATCTGACAATAACAAATTTTACATCTCCAGTGGAATTAAGTTGCTGACCTGTCATTCATCACATTGTCTCTATTCCCTTTCCACTAACTGCTAGGGCCGTCCTTAGGGAGAGGATTTAACAAAGAAAAATTGCCATCCTGATGGGATTCTCTTAACAAAACACATTTGTGTTCTATCCAAGGCCTGAGAATGACACTATCTTAATATTTTTTAAATGTTCCTCTTAGAATTGGCCACTGAGTATGTTGTGACATATGGTGTTACTTGCAAGTAAATTGTGGGTGAGAAAAATGCCACACAGTAAGTGATAGTGATTGTGGTGAGCTGCTGAGTCAAATATAATGCAGGCTGAGATGATCATTATTAAAAAATTACATCCTTTCTATCTTTATGTTTTAGTAATGAATATCCAAGCTTAGTCAACTTAAGCTTTTCAGCTTCTGGAGTAGGGAAAACAATGTGAACTGTTGCAGTTAATGAATGACATTAATAAACTTATAGGAAGATGTTGCTCTGGAAATAGTGGCTTTTTTGTACCCATTTCAGTATGCTATAAACAAAAGTAGCCGTTACATGAATGAATGTTAAGTTTTTCTCCTTTGATTCCTACCTTTCCTTATCTTGCAATAGAGACAATTTGGAATTGGAGAGTTGTATGTCAAAACCTTTCATATGTAAAAAATATGGACATTGCTATTAAGTGTTACAACTATTAATTTTTCTATCTAGAACCTTTTTTAATGGAAGAAATATATTTAAATTCTGCTACCATAAAATGTCTATGATTTCCTTCTATCATAGCTTTCACTCTTCTTATATAGCAGGATGACTCAAATTTATCTATATAGAAGGCTCTCAGCAGGACTTTTATTAGTTATTACTAAGATCTTAGGGGTAGAGACCTCATCAGAATAGTTTGCACCCATCTTTTGGTTTGGTAAGCCAGGAGGTAGCAGGTAATGCTCTATGATCTCCTGGAGATAGGTGTTTTTGTTAAACTCTTAATACAGTTTTCCAGAGTTGTGGGAAGCAAAGTCATTCTGAGTGCAGAGAAAAGAGAGGGCACTGGAGGGGAGCAATATTTCCACCTGCTTTTCTGACTATGATGTTCAGAAATGCTGTGCTCCATTGCGTGAGGTTTTGGCTTTGCTCAACCAGAGCAACAAAAAAGGAAGGACAGAAAGGGTAGGGGAGAATGAACCTCCCTTTTTGAAAAACTTAAGGTTTTGTCCTCCCATTTCAATTAGCTAATGGACTTACAGTATGAAACCATTTTCACTATTTCTAGGCCTTTTAATCTTCTGAAAATTGGACTGTTTTTCCTGAATCTTGTGCTTTTCTAGCAAGACAGTGCAGTCCATGTGCTGCATCTAGGAGCACTACGCAGGGGCAATGTGCATGAAGGTGCACATCGGTTTTTTACCTCCTGTTGCCTAAGCCCCTTCAGTCAGAGTAGACCGGCTGTTTCCTAGCAGTTTGCGTGCTAGCCTGGCTATACCCTAGTGAAAGGAGGAATTCCAAAATATGCTGCAAGACCTTGATTTGGAAAGCGTGTTTGTTTGGAAGAGGCCAAGAAACCCGCAGGCTTTTGCTTGTTTTCTGCTTGCCTTGGGGCTCTTGCCTACGTTGCCGAAGGGAGGATGCTGCAGTGTGGGCTGAGGCTCCAGTGCTTTGGAAGAGAAGGAGTCTCAAAGATTAGTTGTTGTTGCTTGGCTACAGCCCTCGCTTTTCAGTGTTCCATGGGCTAAGTTGTGATGTTACAGAAGGCAAAAAGTGGTTTTTCTTGTCTTTTTTTTTTGAGAAAACACTTTATATTCAGAGCCTAGCATAGGGTTCATAAGAGCTTCTCTTAAGCGCAGACATACTAAAATATGCTGTATTGTCTCATCCTCTGCTGCTCCGTATGTACATTAAGGATCGCAGATGTCTGAGTACCCTCTTACGTAKGTGCTCCCTCTCCCCGCTTTAATCTGCTGCCAGCCCTCAAAGAGCCTGCACACACTGTGGGCTGGAGTATTGCCCTGTGTGGCTGCTGATATGGATATGCACCTGTGTTCTCTGCTCTAATCAACAGCTGCCCCCTTTATAACCTTATTTTGCTGTAAAGCAGCCAGCGGGGAAGCAAACCTTTAGCAAGACATCCTAAAGAACATCCTAAAGCAACATCCTGAGTCACTGTAACCTGGGTCATAGTGAATAAGAATTTGTGATGGTTCTTTGCTGTATTAAAGCACCTGTATTTTAGATGTGTTTCCTGGTAATTACTTTCAGGAATGTGTTGCTTTTGTAACTCTTGTGCAAATAACCCCTGCCCATTTTACTTTAGCTTTGTTTGGTGCTGTTTTAACACCCACTGACCCTGTGTCTCCATCTAGTTAAGGAGCAGATAAGGTCTGTGTGTAACCTGAGGTTCTGAGCCCAGGATGGTCCRAACTGGGGACCTGGACTCACCTTAMTACAGTTTGTTTGGTTCTTCTGCCTGGGTCGCCTTCCTCTAGTACCAGCTGGGGTGGCTGATGCTTCTGAATCATGGAGTAGCTGAGGGTGGAAGGCATCTGGAGATGGTGGAGATGGTCTAGTCCAGGCCCCTGCTCAAAGGAGAGGCACCGAGAGGACATTGCTCAGGACCAGGGCCAGTCAGGTTTGGAGCATTGCAGATGATGGAGGGATGGAGACTTCAGCTCCATTAGGCAAATTGTTCTCGTCTTTGACCACTCTCACATTTTTTTCTTTTTCTTTTCTTAMATTCAAATGGAATCTCACACTCCAGATGTTGCCTTACCGGGACTAAGTAGACGGGAGGAAATATTTTGACCTGCTGACTTCCTAATGCAGCCATCCACATGTATCAGTTTGGATGTAGTCTAATAATATTTGGCAAAGATCAAAAGGAAAATGTACCAAATGATGGACTATGCACAAGAACTTTAGACCATCTATTCTCTTGTACAAGCTCTTATGCTCTTTCTGCTGCCTCCTTTTTTATTGAGAAGCAGATCTTCTGTCATGCTTCTAGCTGCTTCATTAATGCTAAATAGATTTAGGGATAGCCAGCAAAGGTATTCCCATACCATTCCTAAAAATCCTGGTTTTAACTGCCCCATCACAGAATAGCAAGCTTTTTGACCTAATCCTTTGTCTTTGAACTAGATACACCTTTCTAGCCCATTTCATTATGCTTTGTGCTTCATTATTTTTGCAATGAAGGCTTAGAGTGAATTTCCTTGTATGCATTGACTAAATTAAATAATCCAAAGGTTTTRGATCACAGAATGTTGTTCCTAGTTGCTAAGCCGCCTGGCAAAGGATGCAACTGAGGCCACAGTAAAAACCGTCAAAATGGGAGACCGTGAGGATGTGGTTCTGGTTCTGCCTAAACCAGTAGCAAAAATCTGATTTCACGAGGGCGGGATTTTGCCTCACGCCCTTGTGCTGCTTTCCTAAATCTTTAATTCACTTAAAAGAAGCCCTAATGAATGGCAAATTCAGGGTGARACATATAAAGCTGCAGATTGTTAGATAATAGATTATTCTTCAGTCGTGAAAGCTGACTCTGAAATGTAGACGAACCATGCCCACCTCCATATGTTCACACAATCAGTCCARAATCACTAAGATTAGGAATTTTTTTCCCCTTTTTTCCTGTCTGAATCTTCTTTGAACATGATGGGCAATATTGAGAGGTCCCTGGCAGATGGGCAGCGGGTGTGTGTCACTGAAAAACTCAAATATAAATGGAATAAAACAGGCTCAAACATGTCATGCAGGGCCTGGCAAGCAGAGAGAATTAGATTGGGGTTTAGCAGGTACAGGATTTTGAACAGCTAAAATCTATGGSAAAATAGAGTTCTGCCAAATGTTAGAACAATTATCTCTATTTCCCCAGTAGTTTTATTTGCTTTTCTTAATTCACTGTTAGAGCTGAAGTTAAGGCAGTGCCAAATTTAATCTGTTTTACTATAGGAAATTTTATTAATACTTTTTTGCTAGAAGTAGAAAATATTTTAGTGAGACAGGTGAGTTAAACCAGGTTTTCCATCACAGTTTCTAAGATTTAAAATATACCTATTTAAACATCTCTTGCATAACTGAGATTTGAATGGTTTTGTTCCCATATGCAAGAACTTGGGATAACCATAACCTCTGTGGTAAACAGACCTTTTTAAAGGAAAAACGGTAAAACTGGAAAGCATTTTATCCATTAAAAAAATGGATTTTTTTGTTGTCTGCCTGGAAACATTTTATTCAAGCCTGCTTGCAGGGGAAGTTTTTGTGTGCTCCTATGCCATTAAAAGGACTAACATCTGTCTTTATCAAATCTCACAAACCAATTACATCATTAAGCTTTGATTTTGGTTGATTTTAGTGAGGGGTTGCTAATTTAGTTAGGTTTATTGCAGCAAAAATGAGAACTGCTGGGAACGATGTGAGGGAGGCAGGGGAGGATTAGTGGGAAATTTTCCCTTCTGAATTTTTAAGCCTTTTTATAGTTAGCAGCGTGTCCATGAAAGGTGGCAGGGAATTACCTTGCCAACTGGTGAATTTTGATTTCCCAGTGGAAATCAGCCAGGGAAGGGACAAGTTGAGGAAATGGGTGGAGTTGCCCTTTGCGCGGGGGAAGGCTCAGGGCTGCAATGCAAAATAAAACAGGCAAAYTGATGCTGTGTTTGATCGTGTTTGGTACCGTGGTAGATGAAGGTGGCTGGTTGTGCTGTCTAGGAGCACTAGGCATTGGGTGACACCTTCCAGCGTTGGCGGGGRTGAAGCAGAGGAGCTGGCAACCTGGCACCGCGTTATGTTTTATTGAGGTTATGTCAATTTAAAGAGCATCTGTTCATTAAGCAGCGCAGTGTCTCTACAATGAGCCAGCCCCTGGATACACGGAGTGTGTCTTCGGTTATTATCYGCAAATAAACCCTTGGTAATGAGGTTTGGGCGCTCTCGCTTGAGCGTCCCCAGTAAATCCTCGTCRGAAGGGAGCGCAGCCCATTAAGCGAGGCCGCCGCCGCCGCCACCGCGGTTGTTAATTTGACAGGACTGTGTCACATTAAGGAGAACAAACAAGTTTTCACCCCCTCAGCCATCCAGAACGGACATGGCTGTTACTCGAACAAGCGGATATTGAGCGGGAGCGTTCACCCTTTCCGACCCGGGGCTGTTCTGGGAAAACAGAGCCGGGGCCCACGGAGCCGCCGCGTGTGTTTGCGCACACGCGGGCCCTGCTAACGGCCCACATCAATTGCAAACCCTTTGGAATTGCTGTCACGTTAATGCTCCGAGGGGGAGATCTGTCACCGGTTCCCTGCAGGGGCCACCGAGCCTCGTTTATCTTGAATTATTTATTGGCCTTCATGCTTGTACCCAGCTGGTCAGATGGGGCTCTCAGGGTCTGCTGCCCCATAGCCAAAACTTCTCATTACCACTGCTGCTAATCAGCAAACAGTAACAGTTAAAATACAGTTAAAAATACAATGTTAAAATAATTGAATATATAACAACAATAACAATATATTCAATTATTTTAACATTGTATTTTTAACTGTATTAACTGTCATATTCAACATATTTGGATTTTTTTTCTTGCTTTCTTCTCAGGTAAGGGGCAATTTGGTAGGTAGTAGCATGTTGCTTGTGAGGTGGCCTTGCTGCAGATGGATACGGCATCATTAACCAGTTATTTCTGGAGGCAACTAAGAAAAGAGAAGTGAAGGAGGAGAGGGAGGAAAGGAGCTTTGCACCTGTTAATGAGAAGGGGTTGCGGGCCTGCAAGGAGGGCGAGAGCCCAAAGCTGCTTACTTCGCCCTCYGGGAAAGGTCTTCATGAGCTTAAATTAAATAAAACATGCCATACCTACCATATACTGTATATCATATTTTGTATCTTAATATATTTTCTAGTACTGCCATAAAGATATGAAATATGYATAAATATTGCAAAGAGGGGAGCATTAAAACCATGAGAAAGGTATATTTTGCTTGCAGTTTTAATGAATCGCTTGGAAAATGAAATATCTTGAAGTGTTCAGTTTCATGGAAATAATTTTTCCAAAGTGTCTGCTTTGTTACTGAAACAGCTTTCGCTTCCCACCTTTGGAAATGATCAAAGGAAACATGGTTTGAAAAACCTTTAAGAAGAGAGGGTGATGTAATGAAACTTAATGTTCTGCTGTAGCTCRTGGCTTGTGAAGCACCCCCTCTCTCAGAGTTTTTTTTTTGATCCCTGGTTTTGGGGAGATCGTTGGAATTCAGCTGAGTGGGTTGGATGATGAACAGTGATTCTGGCGCTGCCGAGTTAGAAGGGAATTAAAGATTCATGGAGCAGCGCCGCGGGATGCGGGGTGGGCAGCGCGACAGAATGCGCGATTAGTCACCGGGGACGCTTCTGCCGTGGATTCGAAATGATCAATACATTGCCTTTTGTCATGCCACCAAACTATAAATACATTAGCTCAGAAAATGGGGCTCTGCACTGCTAAAGTGTAGTATTATAGTACGTTGTAAGCATATCGGTATGTGGGTAAAGAAAAGCATTCATGACTGAGGTAAGCAATTAGCGCTTAATTGTAACTGGACTGTGTTATTGTTCCAGTTTTGCAAGAATGCTGCATTCTGATGAATATTTGATTTGGAAATTTTACAGCAGTGCTCCAAAACTCACGTGTAAAATTAGCATTGTGTCCCTTTAGTCAAGGCACATAAAATGGTTATTTACATTTACATTAAAAGCCGCATGCTAGTGCATTATTTAGCAGCTGGCAGCATCTCAGGGAAATGAAGACGTTGCCTTTGGACCATGCATGTGTGCTCTGGAAAGGAGCGTGTGTTGTTTTGGTTTGGTCAAGGCAAGCAAAATGCACAGAGGTCTGTTCTCTGGCCCAGTGGGGTATACAGCTATAGGATCCACTCTCTTATGGTGCTCCCTATAGAGGTGACCAAGGCTCATACCACTTGATAAGAATAATCCTTGGCCAGGGCTGTGTCTCCTATTGCACTGGAGTGCCTTGAGGATACAGGTTGGCATAGGCTAAGAATACTGTATATTAATAGAAATGCTAGTATTTGTTCCCTCAAAGCAGGGCAACGTGGGCACCTTAGAGCAGGTTTTTCAGGCCCATCAAACCCGGTCAAACGCAGAGCATCTCTGGAGATGAAGATGCTACAGCCTCCCCGAGCAGTCTGCTCTGGTCTTTAACTGCCCTTATGATGAGGCAAGTTTCCTAATACCTGATCGACATTTCCATTCTTGGAACTTTTGCCCGTCGCTGCAGTAGGAGCCACCCTTAACCCTCCCTTAAATCCAAAAGAAAAGGTTTCTCCTGCCTAGAGCAATCCGTCTGGATTGCCTGGGGTTATTCCATCCCAGGAGCAAAACTTGGCATTTTCATCAGATTCCTGTGTCCCAATTAGAAGTGTCTTGAACTTCCTAAGTATCTGTGACAAAGGGAAAAACCTGATCCTGCACTTTTTACTCATATGTTCATTACAACTGTGCCCAGCTATTGTTTTCAATATCAGAAGTGTCAAAGCATGTTCAAGTAATATGTCCAGCTTCAAGGGAAATAAATTATACTTGAGGAAGATGCCTCAGTCAGGTTCTCATTTCAACTGCTYTCCATCAGTTTGATTAAATCAACGCTGGGCCAGGCTGTGAGATATCAACAAGAGGATTTGATTAAACTGGAACTCTTCGGATGAAAATGAAATGCCTCTTCAGTAATAAAATGTTCCATGTTTTTGTGCTTTCGATTTTTATCTGTGTAAGAACTTTATTTTCTGTATTAGAGAGCAGAAGTAGTAATTCAAGTTTGTGGTAAAACTAAAAATGTAGTAGGGTAAAAGCAGCCCACTTGATGTGTCTGACTAAGAAAAACAAGTAGAAACTGTGAGCAGAGTTGGGTATGTGACTAATCTTTGGGGCTGCTCCTAGTTTTATAGTAGATCAAGTCCTGCCTTCTAAATAATTCTGCTTCTGCTTCTCCTTCGCTGGAGAGAATTGGTTAAAGGGCATGTAAATCTTTATTGATAAGTGTCTTAATAACACTCAGGAATTTGCAGTTTGAATGAGGTGGCTCAAATCTGCTGCTGCTGATGCTTGTATCCTCTGCAGCCTTTCAAACCCTGCTTGCTTTAGGGCTTCAGTGTTTTCTTTAGTGCCACAGTAGCCATATAAAACGCCCAATACCATGCTGAGGTTCACAGTATCCTCTAACCTGTTSTATTCACAGGGAATTGTGTGTTCTTGGGTTTTGGGTACTTACTGGAGTGAGCAGACTTTGACCAAACTATGGGCAGGTTTGTGCCAAAATCAGCACCAAAAATTATTTTTTTCATATGCCCTAAACTTAGGTTGGTGTACTTACCAGTATGGGTTTTTCTCTTTTGTGCATGGCCACGTCAGGGATATTAGCAATTTCTTATATCAGCCAGACCACTCAACTCCTGGTAATTTCTAAGACTTTCTCCTTGAGTACTGAAATATTAGTTTGAAAAATAAGAAAAAGTTTGCCAAGTACTTGGAAACTTAGGGCACAAACCAGGATATATCAAGAGGAATTTTTATCAGGGTTGATGCCATGCTGGTATTCACTGAAGTAAGTTGCTATTGTGCACACAGACAAATCTTAAATTTGCTGTTTCCTCCTTTGCCTATTTTCAATCACACTGTGGTTGCTTAGGAAGACATGAAAACTCTGTAAGAATCTATGTTTTTGTTTGACAGACATTAATCTCAAAAATCTTGCATGCTAAGAGGGCTCTGGGATGCCTGTGTTTCTAGTATGAACAGTAATTCTAAYATGTACTTGAAGTACAAACCTGTTTTTTATATTCACAAAAATCTGGATTCAGCTCCTATTCCATGAGCCATTTCCTGTTGGAGAAAGACAGATTGTGCACCCCAGCGTAAGTAACAAATTTTTGCATTGCTTACCACATTGTTTAAAAGTGCTAATTAGCAGACTTCCTAACTGCCYTTTTAACTAGCTATTAGTTTTCTGAATTGCTGCTCTTTGAGAAACAAAATATGAATTTATCTTCTGTAAAGGAACAATTAAATGACTTTTTCTAATGYCTCTTTCTCTTTAAGTGATGGGAGCCATGTCTCCTAATGGGTTTCTCGCTATCTGGGCTGGGTCCCTAAGCTTTAGATACTGATTAATTCCCTGTAAATGAGCCTGCTGTTTGACCATTCTTTTGGACCACTGGAAATTCCCGATGTCACGGTGCACATAATACAATCTGTGTTAACTGTATGTGGAGTGAATCACAAAATATTAGCGAGTCTCCCCTCTAAAGGCTGTTAGCTAAGCCRTAAGTCAACAAAGGATACGTGGACGAAATGTTGTAGCCCAGGGTTATTACAACACATGAGGCACCGTCAGAGGCCTCTAATCCCTCTCAGGAAAAGTAATTTATTACAGCAACATCCTCTGAACTTCTTATTTATACAAAAATTGCTGGAGTGAAACATTTGGCAGAGCAGTATTAGCATGGCTAAATAGGTTGTGTAGAATCATTGCCCTGGTATGAATTCATGGCAATACTGTCATTAATGAAGCCTTTCACAGGATATAGCTATAGGGTTTTAAGCTGGGATACAATGACAGCTAAAATATGTTTTGATGCAGTTTGACAATAAAAATCTTTGCTTTTAATTTTAATGATGGAAGATGAGAAGAGTTTAACTGACCWAAGCATGAAATTCTAGGGTAAGCTTTGCCTGTAATTCCTCTGTGTGCTTGTAATTCTTCAAAGTATTTTTTCTGCAGGCATTAAAACTTCTAAGCTTGGGTAAACCATTTCCAAGTGGGACTCTGATCCTGTCTTCAGTGCATGCATATTTCTTTGGAAATGAGTAGAAAATATTAAACTTTCTTTAAAAAAAAAAAAAATCAGTGTTCTGAGTGTGGAGGATGTTTTGTATTAAGTTACTGTAGGTGGATATATGCTGGTTTCTTGGTYATTTAAGACATGATATGGATTAATTGGAGGTAGAGAGGAGCTCTTGCAAATCAAAGAGCATGTAGGTCACTGTTTATTCAGTCTGGACAGAAAACAAGCAAGAAGTCAGCAAAATATTGTAGCCAAGAGGGATTACGGTCAATACTTTTGCCCCCAGAACTGCCAGGTTGCAAAGAGTAATAAAAGTGGCTTGTAGTGAGATGTGTGCAGTATTGCTGCCCTATGTTGCTTCTCCTCAAGGTAAAAAACAGAGTAACTGCCAGACCTTTAAAGAAAGCTGATGGAGAAAATYGGCTCGGAAATCCTTGTCACCTTGAGTCACACCTTGAGTCGAAGATAGCCGAAGATCCAAAGKGTTGGTGGATACAAGTAAAGCCAACAAAATGTGGGCAGTTCATACCAAAATTCTGCAGTCCTAGTATGCAGTCACCAAATATGAGTCGTTTTTGGGGTAGCCCCTTAACTCTAAAAGGTTTCCAAGAAAAAAAGCTGAGAAACGTTCATCTCAAACCTGACTTATGACCACAACTGAGCAGAGTCWTTTGATTATTTCTGTCTCTATCAACTTGCCTGGTTCTACCCAGTCCTTTTAGTGAGAGGAAAGGCCAGTAGTGTATTTTGAAGGTAATGAAAAGCCATATATTTTTGAATCCGCATGGGCAATATGCTTGCAGTGATAGAGGATGTTGCACTTGTGAACTGCGAAGGCCACATAGGTTGAGCAATAAGATGAAAGGACTCCCTAAAAAGCTGATTTGGGGAGCAGGTATTGATAAGTTTGGAGTTGAATAGCTATGATTTAACAAATTAAGACCAGCTTCTTAACAATGTTGCTGATAAACGTAGCACTGGGCCTGTGTTCAAGCTGGGCACAAAGGTGTTTGCACAGTGAGGACTGCTCGGAGCTTGTGGAGCTCTGGCCCTTGCCCCGTTGCAGCAGCCCCTTTGGGCACCAGCAGAGAGGCACTTGTATGTGCATACACCATCAGATTTTTAAAACATTGGCCACTATTTACTTAACAGGAACACCATAAGCCTGTAAAAGAGTTACAAGTGCTCTTGGTAGCCASAGTAAAACTTCAAAAGCCTTCCATCTGCCCCTGTCCTCTGGTTTCATCTCCTGTTTTTCCTCTKTGTATTTTTGAGGCAAAATGCTGGCAGCAAGCTTATTCCAGGCATGTGTCTCCCATTAACTTGTTGAACCTGAGAAACTTATAACACTCCATTAGAATGATTTCCCATTTCCCTAAGATGCCCTGCCACAAATCACAGAGCAACCTTAAGTAAAGCATTACCTGCCAGTACCTGAAAATATTATAGTCCCAACAAAATCACTCTCCTTTTAGAAGGAAAAGAAAAGTTTAATTTTGAACTGAGGCCCAGAGGCATTGCGAGCTTCTGCTCCAAATTATCGGAGATGAATTTGATCGCCTGAGGTTGTGTTAGTTGAGACTGATTAAAACATCGGTTGGGTTTAATCCTGATGATCGTGAAAAAGGAACATAAATTGTAAGTGAAATGTTAGTCCTGATTGAGAAGATCAATAAATAAGTGCTCTCAGAAAACTCCAGTATTGCATTTCATGTGAACTACGAACTTATTTAATAGGAGCTGTGCTAAAATGACTATGATCCATATCAGGATGGAATGATTAATATTTTTATGACTTTTTATTAAAAGAAAATTTAACTTTATTTTGCAAAACCGTGATCACAGTGGCTATTTTTATAGGGCTCCCTGAAAGGATTTCCTCAGAATGAATCCAATGAATTTTCCTTTGTGTGAATTGAATTGAGACTTTTAGTTAAAAAATGATGAACAGTAATTAGGATATAAATTATTTAAAGGTCTTGTAGCTTAGGCAGACATAAAAAACTGGCAGGCAATTAAATTCACTGTAAACTCCAGGGGATACTGGTGGAAACAGGTGGAAGCAAGTATTTTATGAGACCCGAGGACAAGCTCCAGGGCTCGGGAGATGGTGGCATGGGGATGGAGACTGGCATTTTCCAATCTAATGCTGGCTTAACAAGATGTATAGGAAACCTTATTGCCCCGGTGCGTGTGTCCCCATGGGGCAAAGCAAGGCTCAGGCTTCTCATTTAGGGCTCCAGATGGGACTGAGCTCTTGGAAGGCTTTTTCTCCCTTCCATCCCTTTATGTGCATAAATATCCATGCAAAGAGCACCTGAATAAATAAGCGCAACTTGGCAGCATCAGCCAGCTTAGTTCAGAAGTGAAAACACATGAGATTTCTAATATCTTGTGCCCATCCTGCCCCCATGCAAGTGCATAACTTGGTAAATATTGCTATATTGTTTCTACTTCATTAAACCAAAACTCTTTTCTATAAAAAAAGTCATTATTCAATTGCTTTTTTAATGATAGTATTTCAGTAGTAAACAGCTTACCTAGAAAGGCATGTGTGATTGATGGAAAACCTGCAGTTATTTGTACCYAGGTAGAATCTGTTTGTATAAATATTGCCTGTTTATATTGAGCCAGAGATTTGCTTTTTTAGCTGTATGACTGTGCAGGATGTATGCATCTACACAGCTTTGTTCTCATTAAATAACAGTTTWTGATGAGGATGAAATCCTAGGTGTTGTCAAACAGTTTTAATAATTCTATATGCCATCAGTATTTTCCTTCACTGAAGAATATGAAGCTTAAGGTCATTAAAAATATATTATTTTGAATTACACATAGAGGCTGAAGGCACACAAGTAGTAAATAAAATGCTGTCATGGTACCTATCACTATGGTCTTCCTCAGGTGTTTGGATGAAGTGGTMGGAGACTCTTTTGCAAAGTAAAGGTGGTGCTGCTTTGGTGCTGCCTCTGTGGAAGATGTCTTTGGAAAATATTGGTTTTCTTYGTATTTCTGCTCTTCAGCACTTATGAACTGTCCATGTATAGCTTTTGTCCTAAACTCATAGATTTGAGGGCTTGGCTGATGCTCTGTGAATTTTCAAGGTAGGATGTTCAGTGCTGGATCCTCCGATTCCCTAGGCTCAAATGTTGGGCTAAAACGTAGCCATCCTTTATTTTGGTGGGGGTATTCAAACACAGCAATATTTACTACATTGGCTAGAAGTGTCTTGGTTGGCTACCTGGAGGCCTCTAGSCCTTTGGAGGAAAGGCAAGACGTAGCCCAAGTGAAAATTCAGCTTTGTGCCTTGCTCTCTATAGACGTCTCTGCAGTCTGGTGTGCTACAACCGAGACATTTTTACAAACGCTTTCTCTCTGTTTTGAACCCTTTAAAGCATGTTAAAATCAATATGGGCACACGGGAATAAGCTAAGGCCCGATACTTATACAATGCACATGAAATTGTACAATTTTGTGATATAAAATAGTACTGTAAACTCTTGCAGTCCTGTTTTACTTTTTATAATCCATCAGGTTTCCTCAAGGCAGGAATGTACTTACAAACTGCAGAAGTTCCCCCCTCCCCCCAACGAATTGATTATTTTTAAGTTTTTAGAATGTTTATACCCTTTAAACCCAGGCGTATTTGTTTAACTAAACCTGGCTGTATGTAACTCTTAGTAATGATAAACTATTTTGCCTACCCAAGGAAACAGTCTAGCTTGTTATATAAACTCATGYGGGATGAATGGTGCATAAATGAGCAAAAAGCAATTTTACCACTGATGAAGACAATTATGTATTGAAACTAGAATCAATAGGGTTACTAGTATTTTATTCTTTGTCGAAGACTGAAAATACAGCTAAATATCAAGATTGATAATACATATTCTTGCTGARGAAAGAGTTTCCTTTTCAGCTTTTTGCTGTAAATGTTAAGGTAAGATTTAAGAGCTGTGTAGAGTATTTGCCTATTTCCATTCCATTCCAATGGGAAATGACCACAAAATCCCATGAGCTTGGATTTCAGCGCCACCTCAGGTGAGTGCTGGTTTTATTTAGGTTTCTTCTTTACACACGTGCCACCAGCTTTTTTCAGTGTGCTGGAATGAGGTCTACAAATTCCGCTATTTTCAAAGATTTTCTGCTTGTAGGAGGGAATGACATCATGAAAGTAGACAGTAGCAGCTAAAAAGGCTCATATATGAGTGAAATTGGTGACCATTCTCTTGTCATAGATGTTAYAGACTGTAACAATAATTAGGATCCAGCTACACGAGGTACCATGTGTATGGTATAAAATAACCCGTCTTAGAAAAGTATAAAGAACTGATAGATGAATGAAAGCACTTATACGGGGAAAAGGAAAACAAATGCAAAACAAGTAGGAAGTGATATTAGACCTATGAAATTCCTTACTTGATGACAATCTTGCAGACCTYGTATGGACGAGAGATGTGGATCTGCCTCTTGGCTGGATGGCTTGTAATATGCACAAGCTCACGCAGGAGCTCATATCGTAACCAGGGTAGAGCTAAATCTTCCAAAATTCAGAGCAATTGTTTAATCATCACCTKGCAGATTTTGTTAGTGAAGGTTCTCTGGAGTTGGTGATGTAATTTGGATACATGGTTCTAGCCTGAAAGTTAAAAGCTGTAAGGATAAAATGTTCTGGCTTCTACCCACATTTTGCTTGAAACGTATGTGTYGAATGACTCAACTTGATCCTTGCAGACTTTTTGATATGCATAAACTTAGAAGCTGCATTTGGTTATAACTGTCACCCCCAAAAAACACAGGGAAAAGGGAGAAAAGAGATGGTTTTGTTTCTTTGAAATGCTCTTTTGGCAAAAAGCCAGCTACAGCTATACATGGGAAGCCTAGACCAAATGTAGGTGCTGTGTTTTGGTGCTTGAAACTTTCTCCCCACACTTTCCTTATAGATGTAAGACAATTATATCTAAAGATGCAAAGACAACTTAGCAAAAACCTATCAGACTTTCTGATGTGGCTTTTTGTTATTTTTCAGTGCTTGCCCACAAACTCCTAGTTTAATCCTAAYCTTCATTTTGATTCTTGTAAATTGTGGTGCTCTTGAGCTTCCCAAGAGCTTGAACAGAGCCTGTTTGCCTCCATCAGACTGACATTGTGGCATTTCCATGGCATYTCTTCTTCTTGCTTCCCTTTTGAAGGTGCTGCCCAGGTTTCAGTTCTATTACMTAGTCTAATAATTCTCAGCATTATTCTTGAGTGTCACCTTACAGTAAAGGATAACTTGRGGATCGCGCTATTCCTTCATCAGTGGTGTTACACTCCTTCGTTTCTGTCTCAATCTGCTCCATGGTAAAGAAAGAAAAGGCATAAACTCCCAGTTCTTGGTGTTTTKCAATAGTAAAGCTGCTTTTCCACCTTGTCAGCCAGCATTGACATGGCGTAGGTCTTTAGGAGGTGACATTCTTATGGATGATGCCCTGGTGACACAAGGCAGGGCAGTAATGGCAGCAGCAGAAGCAACTGAGGTGGCAGCACGTTTTTTAGTGGATGAAACAGAAGGACTTGCAGAACCTGTGAGAATGCGACCCAGAGGAGATCTCATTGCCAACTTTCTCTTTTATAGCTTTTCCTCTTTCTTTTTCATTATACTTGACATTTTCCTGAGGCTGAGTTTTGTTAGGTGTAAGTAGTTTATGGCTATGCACAGAGGAAATGGGGTTTGCTCTGATATGGAACAGACAAAGGAAAAATATACCRAAAGACCCCTACAAAAGTTGGAAAAAACATTAGTGAAGTACACCTGACACTAGAAACTCAAGTACTCCATAGCTCGCTGTTGCTTTTCTACAGAATCAAGTTTCACTGATGTCTGTCCCTAATTTGAGCTGTGTTTARCTCTTCTCTCTGTGTCTTCAGCTGACAAAGAATACCAGGCTTGGCTTTTGAGCTGAAAYTATCAACACTCCTCCCAGCTGGAGTCTGTCACCTCCCATACTATTGCTTACTATCCAACTTGTACACTTTTCCCTAAATATCGCTTAAAAAAAAAGAGGGAGAGTGCAAAACCTTGTCCGTCTGCAATGTTTTTGCACGAAGCCCCTCACGCCTGTGTTCATCCTGTATTCTGGAGCATGTCCAGGTGCTTGTTTTCACTTGCATGGCCTTGAAGGGGATTTCTAGCAGAACACCTATGTAATACTGGTTCCACGTAGAGAGAAAAGCCAAGGTTTCATAGGCTTTTATGGCAGCAGGATGTCATGGCCACTGCTCTTAGCCAGGTGACGTGGCAGACGTAGTGACAAGAGCAATAGACTGAGGTGAAACACAGGAATGTGGTGTATGGTATAGTAGTTGAGTGTATGATTTAAATACTTTCTGAGGGGAAAGGCTGATGAAACTTCTTTATTTTTAAAATATTTTCCAAAATGCTGTATAACTAAATATATTTGCAGTTGTAACCAAAGTCCTGCTTWACCAGAGACATTTGTTACTCCCATACTCAAGAAAGCCCCAGGGTTATGAAATCAGAGCCATTCTGCTGCTGCTATGCAAAGACATGCAGCATTATACACACACACATATCTACTAGGCTCTTTTAGGTCTATGTTATGAAGGAAATAATCTTTTGGTCTTTATTGTTTATATAATATATGTGATATTCTTTGGACTCTGCAAGAAATAAAAGCACAATTTGTCCCAAAGCTTTAATCTACAATGAGTCATTTGGGCCAGCTGAGTCASCTATACAGGTACTGTAACTCTTGCCTAGCTAGGCAAGTCTTGATGTGATCTTTCCGTGCCCGTGCTGCCAAACCCAGTCTGTTTTAAAATGCAAAGAACAGGGAAGTTGTCCCCAAAGTCGTCACCTGTTACCCGAGTGCCTCTGTCTTTAAGAAGATGCTCTATATTTCGGCAACAGCTTCTGATGGCCACGTGGTGCTGGGATTACCATGGTAACCACCTGTGTGCATTTCGATTGAGCAACGAGAGGGCAGGAAGAGCTGCACAGGTTGGTGGCAMTGCAAGCTCCAGCCACCCCGACCTGTGTAGCTCGGTCACTGCCTATGGTGAGAGCGCCAGCGTTGTCTGAGGATAGAATGGTTGTATTTTATACATTAAATCTAAAAAAAAAGGCATATTTGAGTGAGAAATTGGTGGTATTTATGTTTTATGGCACAGAATTATGCTTGTTTACACTCCAGGATGAGGAAGAGGAAAGGTCTTTTGCTCATTTATCTCAAAGTCAAATCGTTAGATGCCCTAAATTCTTCTTGGTTGTCTGTGCAGAAATGAATATATTTCTCGCAGAGTGGAGTTCACAGAGTGATATTCCTTGGAGAAATGATAAGCAATGTTTGTGGCTCTTTGGAGAAAGGTGAATGCAGAAAATCCAGTTAAATTGAATTTGTTCCCATTGGATTTCTGTGCTTGCTCRTGCCTTCTAAGGTAGTGTAGAAGCCAAAGCACAGCTGGTTTTTATTGTGAAATAATAGTTCTATTTTGTCATATTCCACTATAATATTCAATTCATATCTGTAATATAATAAATATTAAAGACAAGCTACTGTAATATCTTCCTCTGCTGTTCCTATGTGGGCTTGGAACCCAGGTTTTGTAGCAGATAAACGATAGTGATAAAATTTAAATTGCCCCAGGTTTTGGGTCATCTTGTTCCCATACCGTCCACCCAGTGCTGCTGTCTTAGTGCAGCTTACAAATTGACAGGAGGCGAGGCRAGAAGAAAAGAAACACTAAATGTCTCCCAACTCCAAGCCAAGAAACCTGCCTTTAAAAATAAACACACATTTGCTTCTAGTCTTGTCAGCATTGCAGTCTGCCAGCTTTAAATCCCCCACAAGGCTACAATTAGTTTCCAGGACCAAGACCTAGGCTGGTGTCATTTATATAAGGTYGCAATAACCTGAGTTTTCTCTCGAGCTGGTTGCACTGATAAAATGAACTGCATGGCCAGGTCGGGGGACGGCGTTGACTTGGGAGGAGGCAGGGGGGATGTTCTTCTAGAGTGTCCATCGCACCGAGTCCTGCGGGGACCAGATGGCAGGYTCACAGTGATAAAAGTGTCTCTCCAGATTCAATTTCTCTATTGGTTTGAGAGCCCTATTCTGTAATTGTGTGGCATTCAGGAAATAGGAAAAGAAAAAAAAATTTAGAACAGCCTGCAAATAGTTAGGAATTCAAATATTTGCAAATGCAAAATTAAGGTAGCCTTAGAGCTCTTATTTACTTTCTTTTTGTACCCTGTGTGCTTAAAGTGAGAGCAAAATCTGTTAAATGGTCCTTGAGCAATGTTAACATGCACAGGGATGCCCCAATAGAAATTTCAGATCATCTGCAGCTCTTGCCTTTCCTAAATTCCAAGTGCTTAACCCGGGAACATTGAAATGGCTTCTGAAGAGTCATTTGATGTATTTTGGCACAGCAGCAGATATTTGACTTTTTCCTAAAAACTGAATTATTTCGTGTAAGGCTACAAGACCCACCTTGTTGCCCAGTGCCAACGGTGTGTAACAAGGAACTGGCTGGTAATTGTGCACTGCATAATAGTGAATCCTTTGGGAATAAAAAAATGAATGGAAGAAAAACTAATATTTGGAGAGTGTCCCTCTGCCTCTAATTATTACACTGCGTAATTATCCTATGCAATACTCATAAAGTTTGCTCAACATACACAAGGTGTTTGCAGATATGTCATTTGAAGAAAGATGTAATCTATCCTCTATAAAAATACTTGGTTTTAAAGAGCACCCAGTGAAAATGGGGGAGTAAAATAGAGTAAAAGCTGCACATGTATGTGATACCTTTTGGAGAGGTGTGTCTCAAGCCAGSAGCCTTTCCCCTCTCCCCATTTCAGATATGTTTTGCTGCATTATTCGCCTCACTTGGGATTCATGCTGCTATTCCCAACCCCAGAGCAGCTGTCAGGGAGCTCTGGCCATCATCGCTTGGATTTTTTATATACAAAAGGCAACTTGCCATTAACCACACTGGGTATTTTTGCCATCTCTTGAAGGGAGCCGAGGGGAGCAGACCCCTGATTTTTATTTTTATAATTCCCCCTGCCAAACAGGAGAAGCGGCAGCCATGGGGAGGGAACAGGGATGCTCCTGTGCTTGGTGCTGCGGATGTAAAATTAGGTTGCTCTGCATCTGCAAGGTCTTTTTTTAATGCCAGGACCCTGCCAGTACAATTTTTAAACAAGAAAAAAAGGCAAAAGCTTTGCTTTGATAAGTCTTCATGTTGCTCTTTCTTTTTTGCTGTGTTATCTAACACAAAAAACACATGGTGCTTGTTTGCCTACTTGAAAAWTGTACTTAGAGGCAGAAGATCTTCTCCTAAAGAGACTTTAAGCACTTCAGAAACAAACATATTTTAATAACTCCCAGATGGGGAGGCAACTTGGAAATGGACCAGAAASAGATAGATGACATAATTCATGGGTCCGGGATTTCATCCTTGATGTAAATAAGGCTTCATCTTCAAAACACAGGTTTCACCAGCAGATTGGCAGCTCTGAGATGAAGTGTTCATATTGTCAGTTAGTATTTATTTTGTATTCAGGGTTTCTTTTGCTCTGTATTTGAGTGCCAAAATGTTCCYTGTCAGTCGTACAGTTTGTACAACTTCCTCCCTTCGCCAGGAGCCATCTCTATTTCTTTGCCTGGATTTGACTGACTATATATCTCATGCATTTGCAAATAAGTGAAATTTCTTGTACTCTAGTGGCTCCTTGTGGAGTTGCCTTTTTTAGACTGAACTTCTACACGTGAGTCACTGCTGAAGTTTGTTTTTTTCCAGCATTTGCTTTGTTATATACATATAAAAAATGGAGTTTTTGCTTCAAGAGTAAATAGTTGTGAAAATTATCTCTGATATTTGAAGTGTTTTCTGTATGAAGGAGTTGAGTAGTTTCCTTGCATCCCCTTTCACTCTCAGATTGATTTGTGGCTTGGAGTCTTGCCTGACTTGTCTGCGCTGTGTGTTAACTCATAAAAAATGCAGGGAATGAAGCTGCCCGAGCCAGCAGATGTTCAAGGCACTTTCCTCTTATCTTTGCTCCCTACTCTCACAGCAAGATCCAGGTTAATGATAAGACCAGGGTAGACGTTAAAGTGCAGGTGAGAGTGATGGTGAAGAGGTGGAAATGATGTAAAAAGGCAGGCAGACTTAGACCCCAWGTGATTCAATCAGGATTGGGCTTTAAATATGTAAATAAAATGCTTGGATTTGTTTTGGCATGTCCATGTCAGACAATTCCAAATTAGTGTTGAATTAGGATGTAAAACTAGGACTTTGSTTCCCCAGGATATATAAAATACAGACTAAATCTTTTAAAGCAGTTGACTGCGTTTCTTTCAAATTKCTTGTCAAATTCCTAATGTTCCCTAGATAGGGTCAATTGCAGGTTTTAGTATCTGATCTTCATTCTTTAACTGATGTAATTTGGAGGTGTAATTGTCTTTTTTTTTCTCTGTTATTTCAATACCTCGTGTAGTTTATGCTGACCTAAGGCTTCAGTCCTCCTATAAACTGCTAAATCTGTTTGGTGCTATTGCCCTGCTATAGAGTGGAGTGGAAGTGCAGAGCTACAGTTGTAGCCAGTGGAGGATCCCTATGGAAAAACTTCCTTAAGGGTTATAGACCAGTATAGCTACTTGCATCAAAAGCATGAAAGATTTGAACGTGGATCAGGTCCAAGATTTTTGGGGTCCAAATTGACTTCTGGACTGATGGATCAAGTGATCCCACCTTTACTTCCTTCCCTGAGCATCTCAATAGAGATCCCAGAGATACTGCTCACCTAGTGAGATGTCTTGTTTTCTTTGGGTGATCATGAAAATACTAAAACATTTTAAGGTTTATGAGTAGACAGTAGGAAGCTCATGCTGTTGATTTAGAACAAGCCTTGTAAGAACTTCTTATACTTCTGTATATACTTCAGAGAAAATGAGAAATGGAATGTTCACTTCTAAAGACACTGATTAAGCCAGAACCTGGTGAGAAAAATTCTACATCAAACATGGTAGAGAGCAAGCAGGAAAAAAAGAGTTGGCTCTAYGCTGGAAGGAATTAGTGCCATTGGCTAATAGGACAAATGGGAAACATCACCCCAAACTGGGTGGTGTAGGTGAAATGAATTAATGAAAGTTTGCAAAAGAGGTAGCTTTTCAAGACCAGCCCACAGACTGACGTGTAACCTGGGTTGTGAATGTGTGGTTTTGTTAAAAATGGTACTGGTTATTAATTTCATCAAATARATGATAGTGACTATGATAAAACCAGCTTCCATAGCTTCTTTCAGTCACAATCCTCAGAACATACCAGACAGCTATGTTTCACTTTTTAATAAAATGGAAAAAAAAAATCACATTGCTTGTTTCCTATTGTTATATTAGAATGGTTATAAAAGAGCAAACCTTAGTCTATATTGATTTTAAAAGATGGGAAAAGAGAAAAAAMCAAGCAAACTAAAGACTGATGTGGAGGCGGGAGAGCAGCTGAGAAATCAAGTTTAGAGGTGGGGAGCAGCAATCGCAGCTCACAGATTTACACGGGTAGAGGTGRGGCAAAGGTTGCAGGCCAGGGACCTGGCTACGATATTTCAAATTTAGGAAAAGTTAGTTACTTCTTTCTCCTTTTGCTTAATTCTCTGCTTAAGCATGTGGCTGACGTCGCCTTGGYTCCCATGGATGCTGAGGACACAAATCAGCGTGAAGCACCAGGACAGTGTAGTGCTATGTAATATGGAAGAGCAAATCAGGAAATTAATCATCCTGTCTTCAAATCAGAGTTTAAACATGCTGATAGCACCGAACAAGGGAGATAAACCACCGTATTGAGTAGCTGCTCATTAGTGTCTGTAATTTATTTTGTGCTGAGTGACAAAGAACACGCTCCCTCACCAGGCGCTGTTTGGGGAGGCGAGCAGAGAAGGAGTCCAATTAGTTGGACATGCCCGTTTTAATCTCGATGGCTTCGTGGGGTGAATGCTTATCTCTGCGTTCTTGCATCTTTAAATATATATATGCACACACATATATACATAAGCATAATAAATAGTATTTTAAATGACTGTGTACTGTGGATGCTCAGTTTGATGCCTCTGTATCATCTGGCGGCAGCAGAAGGCAGGAGGAATTACAAGGAGGATTTATTCTGCTGCTCGTTACCTTATGCATGCTACAGAGAGAACAGCTTGATGGTATTCTGCTTTTTGCTTCTTTAAGATATGGCAAGTGTAATAACACTTAGCGAGGTAACTGAACTCTTAACATGAGAACTATTCCGTGAATTTAGCATAAATCAYGTTTTAAAACTAAATCAAGATGAACAAATTAGAACCATTATTTCATGTATTTTTCTTCTATTTAATATTTCAATTATGTCACATTTCAGTGTCATATCAGTGTGTAGGATCATTCAAAACATATTCTAAAAACAGTTTCAAAGGGAGTAGGAAAGAGAAAGGTGAAAGCCATTGCCAGTAGGTAATCATGGGATAAATTACTACTTTATAAAATGCCTTTTCCCAGTCATTTCAAATCTGAACTGTAAGTCTAGTGTTAGCACATAGCTAAGTTTCTCCCATCTCCTRTCTTCTGTGAAAAGTTGTTTCTGTTGATCACTGCTGTTTCCAATGTTATATAATACGGAAAATGATGWCTGAAAAAGCCTCAGGGTGTTTGCATAGGTCTTGCTAGGAACTTGATGCTGATCTGTTTTCATGCATCCAGTTACAAGAACAGCAGAAAGACAAATTGAATTTGTTTTGTTTTATTGCATACAAGACAGAGTGCTTTARAGATGAACTACAAACCTCTTCTAATTGGTTACCGAATGCAAATCAATAATTCATCAATACATATTTTCCTGCACTTTTCTGGCAATCTCAAATTAAATTAATGGCCACCACACAACACATGAAAAGAATTGCTCTGGCTTTATTTTCCCTGGGAGATCAGCACCGTTCCACTGCAAGCGGCACAGTCTCAGTGGGTCCCACACTTTCTCCAGGCAACAGAAGCAAAATCACACTTAAGATATCAGGTCTGAGGCTGCTCTAAAACCACTTCTTGTCCATGCAGAGTCTAATATCTCTAAAAAAAAAGTTTAGAATAATTAGCTGCTGATTACTGAGGTTCCCCAAACATGTTTGAATGCCCAGTGTTGTGTTTCTGTTCCCTATGGTTAATGCAATTAATTTACCAACAGTGGCAATATAATTTTGCTAACTGTTTTTCCTTGTCTTTTCTGATGTTTGATTTCCAATCCCCTATCTTTTCTGACTTGSTCTTTCTCACAAGCTCCTTTTTCTATAAATCTTTTGGATTATTATGAGAGTCTTCCAGCACAGSTCACACTTTTTTTCCTTAGCAAACCAAGGTTACCTGAAATGAATGAGAAATAGAAATTCTGCAGAAAAGGATTGAGTCAACATGTTGCCACTAATGAAATAAGCTTGCACATGATTCATTATTTCATTGTTTTGAATAATTGAAAATGATAGATTCGTAAAATTAAACTAAATCAATACCAAAGAAAGTGATCATTTCCAAGCAGCCTCCAGGTTCACTAATTAGTCGATTAGAGCTTGTTCAGATGGCCTAAAGCCCTTAGGTTGTATTTTSCTTGTTACTTTATGAGGTTTCTTCCGTTGTGCATCTTGCTCTTGTTACTGAATACAGGAGAGGTGCTTTGAACACATGCACAATAGGAGCCAAGCAGTGCAGAGCCCTGAGCATCTTCATGGCCTTTTTGAGAAGCTTTTGGTGTGTCTTGTGTTTTCTGAACTAAAAGACCCACCACGTGTGTCCTCTCAGACAAAATTATCACCAGAGAACAAATAGGCCGCTCCTGGAATCCCAAATAGGCCATTCCTGGAATCCCAAAGGATTTTATTCTAAGTGGAAATTTTTATTCCAATACATTTGACTGTGTGTACATTAAATGACTGTTGCAGTGAAGCTGGCCTTGTGTGAAAACGTGACTGATACTCTGAGACAAGGGGAATAAAAGAAAATAATATTGTGACTTACAAATACCCATGTGTTGCTTGTCCTAGTGTTTTACCTTGAAAGGAAATTGTTGTACCCTCCTCAGATTTATTTAGTTCATGGCCATCTATGGCAATTACCCAGGGTTGATATATTTAATTGATTATACAAGATAAACCCTAATTATGTGGCAGCCTTCCAGTTCTAACACTGCTGTGCTGTGCTTTGGGATTGATTTCTGGTTTGTTTTGTTCTTCCTTTTAAGCATAATTTTTGCCTTTTTTCATCTTTTTTTTTTTTTTTTCTGACACAGTACCTGCTTTTCTCTTTGATTCCTTGATCTTCCCAGGCACTCCAGGAGGATGGAAGGAAGTAAATAAAGAAGCAGGACTATTATGCATTTTATTTCTTCTAGATATGACTTCTTATATTGCACAAAGATATTTTCCAAAATTTGAGGATTTCTTTTACTTCTGTCTAAATCCTTGGACACTCAGAAATCCRCTTGGAATTTCAAAATACTGACTTGTCAGGTGTATTATATGGGCATTGACCCATTTTTATAGTGTATGTGCTATTTATAATCATGGTATGGAAACAGTTAAGTCCCAAGTCTCCTTTCTACTGTGCATGTGCTGTTTAGTTTATTCTATGTCTTCCATGAGCATGATGCTCAAATTTACTGCATGGGGAAAGACTATTCGCTAAGGACACGATGGCAGAATGACAGCAACATTATGAAAATGTTATGAAAGAAATTCCTTTAAGCAAAGTTTTTTTATGTTTCTATTTCAATAGAAAACAGTTACAACATGCTGTCAAAAAGTCTATTCCAAGTTCAAGGAGACCCCTTAAATTAGGGAATAGTATTAGGGCTGTCAGACTAGCAGATCAGACTACAAGATTTCCAGCTATCTCAGAACACAAACAACTAAGTGTCTTTACGTGTTTCTTCTAATTTTTACTATTTCTTGGCAATGTCCTTGTTTATTGTAGACTTTGGTGGTTTTTAGAGGAGTGCCAAATAACTGCTGTTTTAACTGGCTTAAGGTTACTAAGATTTTAGTCTAGTAGGCTGTCAAAAGCTAAGTAAAACCTTTGTGAACTGGGATGTAGAAGCAGGATATTCTGAGATTCACCCTCTGATTACGTTAACCTCTTTGTTAGGTTGCTGATGAAATAAGTAGCGTCTGTGCTTTTCGAACAGCAAGGTGGTAGAGGAAGTGAATTTGCAGTGATATGTTGGGAGTTCAAGGTGTCACATTTGCAGGAGTTGCAAGTGAATTGGGTGCAAACTGGAATGTTACTAAACCAAATACAGCCGCACTGTTTGCATGTGTTGAGTGCACAACTCAATCACTGTCGTTTGTGCACAGAACCTGCCACTTGATCTTTGGGATACAAGCAACAGACCCTCTCATCAACTCCTTGTCCGTTGTACAAGGTTGTTTTACTCTTCATAGTGTCGTGCTCCGCACTCCTGCAAACCATGAGTTTGTGTACGTCTGAGCAGACACCATGCCCGTGTGCAACCGTGCAAAGGGCAAAAATCCACTTATTTTGAAAMGTAAGGAGTCAGGATGGTAATAGCAGCTCCCTGACTAGCCTTTTCTGGGGGAAAAAAGGCACCATGAGTGTGTTCATGGTGGCTGAGTACCCTTGTGACAGACTTTGAGTAGGAACCCAAACCTCCTGCTAATGAAGCAGCACGCTATGATATCAATCAGGTAATGTCTTTTCCTATCAGGTGAGAACCTTTGGCTAGGAAAGGTTTGGCTTTCTAGGAAAACACGATGAGATCATGACCCACTGTCTTGCTCCTTCATGGCCTAACACAAGAGCTGAGTTTCAGCCTTGTGAACGGACCCCATACACTTTYGTAAGGTGAAGTGTTGCAAGTCTCCGTGGAATCGGCTCCTGATTCCTATCCCAGTTTGCAATCATATTAATGAAAAGTAACATTCTACTAGTTGCACTAAAACTTAGTTTTTAAGCTGCTATAGTCACTTCAAAGAAAATCCTTACAAATAGCCAGGGACTTTAGTGTCAAAACTGGTAACTTGGGCTCCAAAGGAAGAGTTACAGGTGACATGCAGCTATTCCYTTGAGGTGGTCAGGGGAAAAGCACCATTTAAAGGGTTACTCTTTCTGTGACTTGACAAATTACATCGTGGAAGCTGATTTAAGTACTGTCAAAGTGCTTGAATTCGGAAAAACTACTCATGGGTGCTTCAGCAGCTGTGTGGAGGTGTAATACATGATATTCTTTGCCATGCCTTGGGTTATAATAGAGCGAGGAAGTCGTAAGCTGAGCTGGAGTAGTAATGTCGAATGCAATGATTGGATCCTATGAGATATACATAGATGCCCAATTTAGGATATCTGTTTAACTCTGGATCCTTTGATTAGTCTTAAATCTCCCAGTGCAGTGAAAATTATCCAAGCAAACAATGGAGACAAATTTGAAATAAGGACCAAATGAGCTGCTGTTAAATAGTAAATCCGGACTCCGGCGTCTCCTGAAAGGGACAAAATGTTTTATCTTTCAAAAGCAGCGGCTATGATGTTATCTTGCTCGCAGTGCAGGTTTGAACTGTGACATTTCTTCTGGCTTCYACATTCATCCCTATTCCTAGCTCCGTGCTGAAAGAGAACTCCATTCAAATTTGCAGAGCCTCTTTTGTCACTCCTATTCAACCTTTACCTTGAGGCTTTCTTTTCTTGTATAAAAGTGTTTTTATGAAATCTGCTCCATTGAATTTCATAATCATTGCTGAAAGAGAGGAAAAAATAAAGCAGGTTYTGATAGCTTTATCTCTGCAACAGAGAGCATGTTTCAACAGAAGAGCCTTCRGCAGAAGAGACCTGATGTGGATTCAAATGCTTTAAAAATTGTTGGTGGTTGAGAGGCACCGTGTTTGTGAAATGGTCAGGGTGCGTGCTGGAGATGGTGCTCTAACCTGTCCCAAGTCAAAGTTGGTTTTTTTAATTCTCTGTTGATTTTAGCTGAGCCTAAGTTCTGACCCTTCCTTTTACATAATTTTCTTCCTCTTAAGCTAACTGGTGAATAAAACTTTGAGTAAACACATTTGTTGAAGAGAAAYGTAGGAGTTAAGTTCTTCGTCTTATGAGAGTCACGTTCCCTGAGGTCTTTTCCCTATAACCTGTGCTGCCTTTGCTTCTTGCCTTCACATAATGGTCCTTTGCAAGAAGCCAAATATCTTTCTCTACTCCTTGTTTCTCAGGCATGTTGCAGATGTCTGATTGCTGCATGTTTCTGTACAGAGGAATCTGAATAAGCAAAAATCTTAAAACCTATCAAGCTTTCTTTCTAGAAATGTACAGGATCTTAGGGTGATATCATATTTTAGGTGAAGGGAAGACAAAAACAGACCCTCTAAATGGATGCATGTTTGGAAGATAGACARGTCAGCTAGCTTACCTAGCAAGCAGATAGATCAGTTAGTGCTTGAAGGCTCTTTAAAGATGAAAATTAAGTGATAGGTTATATGCGAATTATTTTTAGTTCAAATATTCCTAAAGATTGCAGGGCTTTTGCCGCCTGCTTATAAGGAATTTTCTGGTCATCTCAGTTAATTTTTGCCTTCCTCTCCTCAGCTGTATCAAGGCAGACACTAGCTGAGCTCCTGCTGGGTGGTGTGTGGCTGAACAGGGCAGTGGCTAATGGCAGGACTAGTCTCTCCTTGCTTCACAGTAATTAAAAGGTGTCGAGCTAATAAGAAAAAGAATTACCTGCGCTTAGCAAGGGGAAATAATTGAAACAATTCCAAAAGATAAAGCGCCTGTAAAATTAGATGGAAGGCTAAGAAGAATTGATTTTAACTGTGCTAATTAGTTTTCGTTTTCTGACCTGTCCGTTTGCTCTGGTAAATGCAAGAGTGCTTTTACTGCCCCTGTTTATCCCAGATCCCTGTTATGGTCCAGGAGTTTCCATGGGGAGCCCAGCAAGACACTGGTGAGGACTGGGCACCTGATGACAACTCGTGCATTACTGAGAGACACGGGGCACGCAGTCCGGTGCTTCTGCAGTGTCTGAAAACCCCTGAGCATCAAAACTCTGCTGGAAAGAGGCGTCTTTTGAATATAAGACTCATTGAATTTCACTGATTCCCATGGAATCTAAAGCTGGGCAGGAAGTAAAATTATCCTCCAGCTAGGGAATATCGTTGCAGAAGCCAGATAGGGGCCAAATTCTGCTTGCAGGGCTGCATAGCTCCCAGCCGGTACCCACAGTATTGTCTGCATCTGGACAGCAGGATTTAGCCCACATTAGTATTAGTATTAAAGTGCATATGAAAAAAAGGACAGGAAACAACAGTGGTGGCCTTTTATACAAAAGGATAAATAGAGCATTTTATTAACACTTTGCAGCAACGAAAGTGACACAGTCCACATCTTTTTCATTAAACAGAGCAAAAGCTATGGTCACATTTTACATCACTTTGAGGCACAAAGCAAAATATTTTCTCTTAAGGTCAAGGTATGATTTGCATTTAAAAAAAAAAGAAAAGGAGAAGAAACAATCCTCAAGTTGTATATTGCGGTAGCAGGGTTTCCAATCACTAGCACAATACAATGAACAGACCAAGAATCCAGAATGGATTATTACATACAATAATAATCATTTGACTGAATTAAGAAATGAATTGTTGTTGTCATTTTAGAGTATTAAGAAGTGGTCTGGTGTTGCTAACTTCAGGTTGGTTTGGCTTGGCGTAATCCCAGCAACCCCGAGTATATACAACAAGCTAAATGAAGGTTAATATATAGAATAGAAGGTTATGCACTTTATAATGCATTGCACTTATTGCTTGGTACACTAATGTTGCAGTCACTGTTGAGTTCTGCTGAAAAGACAAGCATGATGCTTGTTGGCTTCTTTCAACCCAACACTAGTTTTTTGCCACTTTGGTTTATTGTGAATTTATAGGTTATTCATATTCAGTGTCCATTAGTATTAGGTTTAATCCAAAGACAAATAATTTTTTTTTATTTCAGGGTTTTTTAAAATAACATTTTCTATAATTACAGTCTCTTCAATAAACTTTTATCTATGTATACAACTGTGGCACAATGTGTAAAAATATGAAAGCTATTAAGAGAAGAATAAGGGTTAAATTACTCTGTTTCATCTATTGGCTTCAAAATATTCTGCAAAACAAATACATCCTTTTCTTAGGGCTACGTGCTTGTAGTAAACTTCTCTTTGGGATTTTGTATAAGACTATATCTTTTTCTAGGTTATATTTTTTTCTCTCTCTAAAGATACCAGTATAAAGTTGGAATATACTGCAAAGAAAGGAATAATAAAGCTTGTTCTTGGCAAAGGGGTTTGACAGTCTGTGTGATAAGTCAGACTTTACAGACATTACATATTGTTTTTATACTACTTGGTTAACATGGGGAAGAACATGATAAAGCCTAGGATTTCATAAGATTCTGTAAGAAATAGAAATAAGAGTTTGTGCCCAAACATTCAATATAAAAACTTCTAAATAATTCCTTTATTCGTCACAGAGTAGCCTGCAGCATGTAATCACGATAAACATACAATATGTCCTATTTGTTCTCTTAGGCTTGATACAATCACCATGAAGGAAATTGGATCAGTCTCTCCTAAATGCCTAGGACTTGACCTTTCCTCTTTAAGAAAGCTCTCGTCGGAGGCCAAACACACGATTCCTACATTGCACTGAGTAAATATGTGTATTTAACACAATCTCTTTCAATACAGTGTAACAAATATATAAGTGCATTTTTTAATGATCAAGTAATTTTGGCTTTCTAAAAAGAGTATTAGATGTGCCAACTTAGTTGCTTAGTTGTGCTTTAATCCTTATTTATGAGTTTCAGCTCATATATACTGTAAGTATCTAGTTGCCTCTATAGTTTTGACCAGTAAACCCTTAAAACTCTAATGTTTATAGAACAAATATAACCTAATGGATGTGATGACATGTCACAACTCATACGGATTGCACTTCAATGGATTTTTTTACAGTAAGACCTTCCTGTCTGATATGTGTTTACATGTTTATACCACATTTTATTCCTGTGTGCAAACAATCACAATGAATTTGATCACAAACACTACAAAATATAGCCAATATTTAGGTCTGTTATGAATAATCTCCTTCCTTGTAGTTGTATGAGTCTCGTACTTCCTCTTGTACAAATTCCTCTTTTTTCTCCCAGCCATTAGGCCAGCCACCGTTGACCTGGGTTGTAGCACCGTAAGACTTGGCCGTACCATAATTTACATAATTCTGGGTAATGTCCCCTGTCTCCTCATCAAGTTCATCTTCATGAATAAAGCCACATTTCTCTTCGCTTGTCTGCTCGGGGTCTGCCCAGGGTTGTTTCTCTCCCGAAGCAAATATACCATAGAATATAACGCCTCCATAATGAACTAAAGCAGCAATAAGGAAGACATACTGCCACTCTTCACGGGTCTGCAAAAAAAGAAATTTGCTACATCAGACCACAGCATAAATTGCTCCTCATGTGCTGAGCTCAGACAGTTAAAGCAAGTTCTGATGGTCTGCATGACCTAAAACATTTAAGTGTCCAGTTTCTAGTTACTTATATGCATGATCCTTTGAAAAATCCCTCTCTAAGAGTTAATATAACTTCAGTATAATCCTGCTTCTTATTCATTAGTCTACAGGAGCATTTATATGCTGAGGATACAGTGCTTCAAATTTACACGTTCTGGATGCTATTACTTAGAGGTCCCCAGACCTTAATACCGCCACAGTTTCTGGCAGGTTCTTCAAAAGGAAGGTCTTTTCCTTGATGCTAATAGTATTTAACTGGAAGATTTGAAAGCTGTGTTGCAGTTTACCTTGTTCTTTGTCATTGCTCCCACAATTATAGGGCAAACCATTCCAGACAAGGTCCCGACTCCATTAGAAATCCCCATTAAGATGCTGGCGTACCTTGGGGCAATGTCTAAATGGTTGACATTGAATCCTGCAATACAAATGTCAGTAAATGTTCACACCACAAGCTCTCATCTGACAATTTTATTGGGACGTATTGGGGCTGTCTAATTGGATATCTTTTTCTCTAAAAGACTTGAAATGCTAAAATAAACTTAGAGCACCTTTGGATTTTCATTTTCTTTAAAAAATGTGTTATAAAAGGATACAGAGTATATTTTCTTCCCTAAATGGCAATTTTTTCATTTTTTTAATCATGATTACAATTGCRCAGGGTAGTGAAGCCAGGAGATACATGGAGGAAGGTAAAGTTCAGATTTCCCTAGTGTCAGTGATGACCTTTTTAAGGTGCAAGCGGAGTGCTGAAATGCAGTCACCTCGTCTTCCAGCTTGCACCACTTTTGTTGCCTATTGTCCTTATTTTTCTTTTTGTCACACAGATTGGTAGAAGGAACTTGCTATTCTTATGGGGAAAGGGAGAATGGATTCCTCCGTCATTTATTATATTTATCTGTAAAAGATTTAATTTTTTTTAAAAAAAAAGCTTGGTTTTTTGCATTTCCATCAACTTAACTTCAAATTTACTCAGTAGCTATTTAGATAATCTTAAAAACTCTGCTGCTATGAAGCAGCTGACCCCATCATCCCCCCAAATAAGCAGTTAAGTGCAAGCAAACAACAAGTCTTTGTACACTGAAGGATAGTAAATGGGAAATGACAGATGATGGGATATGGATAACTCTTCAATAAAGTGCAGTGCACTTTTTAAGTGCTACAGAAAAGGTGTGATAAATTGTAGAACAAGAGATTAAGGTCAGATTAGATTAGGAGAGTTTAGATGTTTGACACAATAGAAAAAAAAGAAGTTGTTTTTGCCATAAGGAACCAGCATGGAAGAGGATACTAAGATCACAGCAGGAAAAGAAGCAAGGGCCAGGTCCCTTGGGCTTTGGAAAGGGAAAAGGGAGGCTATCTCAGCAGGAGAGGGGAATAGCTGGGTTTTAAATAAMTAAATAGTTATTGGGTTGCAAAACAGTAAAAGGCTACACAAACAAAAGAGTGACCAATATTCAGCAGAAAAAAATGGTGGGATGTCTGTGTCTAAACAAATATATGGCTCTATTTAGATATTGATTTAAAATATCAGTTCATTTGTATTATACATTTAATTTTAAGAGAAATCTATGGTGTACATTAGCACCTCACTGAAAAAAACTCTAGTTTTCTGCAATGAATATGAAAAAAATAAGTATTGAACAAAAGTAATCTAATATAGAAGATATATCTATTTCTCTTTGATTTGGAATGACCCTGATAATAATTAATAATTATTAATTAATAATTAATTCTAAATGAAATAATTCATTTAGAATTCTGAATTTTGTGTTAGATTACTGTCAAGAAATAAGAAACTAATGAGAAGCTCCTGCTCTTAAATCAAAATAGTTTACTATTAACAGCAATATAATCTTACCAGATATGGCRAATCCACTGAAGCCWACAGCAAGCACTAAGAATGAAATAGCCACTCCTTTACTATGAGAGTATCCCACCACCAGAAGGAGAGTTGCTTCCATACCAAAACCTTGGGAAATCATAAAGAAAACTGGATGTCAGGTTTAATTATTTCTTGAAAATTGCAAGCATTTGGGTACTGTGTTTCATAAGAGAACAGAGTGACAGACCATTTCCTCGGGGTGAAATAAAGTCCCTAAACCCCCATAAATTCTTATATTTCCTCGTAATTTGACTTATGGTTACCTCCTGTCAGGCTGAAGGTAAAATGAGGAGTTTTGATTAGCTTTTCCAGGTAGTTCCCATCGATCCCAGTGGGAATATACACTTACCCTGCTTATGCATTTTGAAGTTGCCATCACAGCTGGGCTTCAGCTTGTGTAACTTTATAGTCCTAGCACTYAGATATCTAATGCCAACTAGTATGGGGCGCTCTCTCAGGGCCAGTGGAGTTTACAGGAGTGCCTAAGGCTCAATAAGTAGCTAAGGGTAAAAATATTACCCCCAAAAAATCTCATCTGCTGCTTCAAGTGCCTAGGTGCCTTATCAAATACCCAAATATTGACAYTGAGAGTGCGAACACTTGTATTTCCTCTTATTTAGTAACTACATATGTAATACCCAAGAATTACTCCATGCAAAATGTTATTACTTAAATCAGAAAACCATGCCTTTTCTATAWTTTTTAACTGCGTATCCAAGATGCAGTGCAGACACTGTACCTATACAAGGAACTTTGTTGATAAAACAGGCAAACTCACCTCCACAGTTCATGATCTTCCTCACGGTAGTGGTGGAAAGAATCTGTTTGCTTCTTAGAAAGTCAGCAATTTGTCCTCCAATAGGCACAATAATTGTCATCACTAAATGCGGCACTGCAGATAAGATACCCACCTAAAAGGGCAGTTAGAAATCACAGGGTAGAAACTGTAAAAAAAATACCAATTTGATCAAGTGGTGCATTCTTTGTTGTTATTGTTTGACTGTCTACTAGCCCCCTTAAACTTCCATTTGAGCAAATTTATGCCCAAGTGTGTCTGCGTTTTGGCCAGTGATGTGTTGGGCATAGCTTTGCCCAGCCAGACTAACACACCCAGGGGTTTGAGGCCCCTGAGAGATTGCCCATGGCTCAGCATCACTTGTGCAATGGCTCTTTGCCATTGGTTTGATTGAATTGTTTTAACTTCTTCCACTTCAGCGCAGTACCGCTTGTATAAAGACATCCCAAAACCAAAGCACCAGGTCAGACCAACTCTGCTCTTTGAAGCTGAGGGCCAAACCTGGTCCTCTTTGCAGAAGTCATTTCTTTCATGTGATAGAATAGACTTAGGCACTTAGATCTGAGCTGAAGGCTGGAATTCCAGGACTTGTATTCCCAGACCACCTTTAAATGCAAAATATTGTTACCTAATTGTGAGAATATCCCCACACTGGTTTTTCTTTTTTTTTAAAGCTACTTAGAAAGTTCTTATTGTCACTTACAGCAAATTTTAGGGTCACTTAGTACCTCGCAGGATAATACTGATAGAAAGTGTTTCCAAAGCACTTTAGCAAAAGGGAGGTTATATTTGGGGAGAGCTTCATGCACGCCCTTGTGGTTTGTTTGTTTGTATCCATATTCACCTTAGGGCCTGATCCAAAATTCTTATCAACCGTGTGGAACTTTGGATCACCCCTAGCTTTTATATTTTGCCACCATCTCTTTCTCTCTCTGAGTAACTGATGGGATAAGATTTAAGACTTGTAAATCCACAGTAAAGATACAGAACACTTATCTTTCCYTCTCCTGATAAAGACCACAAACATGCCTGACATTTACTTTTCTGAGGTCGAGGTTTTGTGCTGTTCTTACCTACCTTGCTTATTTCAAATCCAAACACTTCCTCAAAGTACGCGGGCTGACTGATAAGTAACAGGTAGAAAGTCCAGCTCCTACAGAAGTTTGCAACAATTATTGCATAGACTGGCATAGATGTAAAAAATTTTCTCCATGGAGTCTTGTATTTCTGAAACATAAACAGGGGGATCTGATTAATGTTTTGAATGTATCATCACCTAGATATCCTCTCTTTCGCTATACTGAGCTTGTTAACAAGTGCTGCCAGCTCAATCCCTTTCAGTCGTACCACCATGAATGTGCTCGGTCCAAAGTAATGTCTCTTTAAAGCAGGCTGGTGCTGTAGCTAAGGCAACAGGCAGATTTTACACTGTGAGCACATGATTTCATCCAGGTTTATTTTCAGCATGTATTTTAGCATCTAAATCTTAATTCCAGCGCTGCACTCTAAGTAATAATTCTTACCAAGTCTCAGCTGAATCAGTCTGGCCAGGGTATTTTTGCTTGGGTTTATTGTCTCTCCGAAATGAATTGCATAACAACTGAACCACAAAAAAAAAGATGACAGATGGGCAGAGCCACAATCCTGCTGAGCCCCTGCACCTCTCTGCGTAAACCGGGGCTCTGCCCACCTACRCTGAACCAAGCGCACGATCCAGCCCCAGAGCAGTATTTGAAAATTGCTTCAGCAATGTTTTGGAGTGCATTTGGTCCCCTACACCTCAAATATTGGCTTTTCTTCAAGGAAACCCAGCCCGGTGAATGGGTATTTCAAGTGCCTTCTAAATTACATTGAAGAGAGAGTTAGGAATTGAAGGAGACTTAATTATTGAGAAGCCAGCCAGAAAAGCTGACTCGATACTTTGTGATGAATTTTAGCCCCAGTATTTCAATAGTGTTTCAGTAACTATTAATGCAAACTAATTGCTTCCAACAATGTTAAATTAAAAAGCACCAAAAAATCTTAAACAAAAAACAACCAACCTAAGCTAGAACTGTGCTTACTTCTTTTGGGCTATCTTGCTGCATGTGAGATATTTAAAAGCACTTATAGCCATAAGAAACTATAAATGCTGATGAATACTATTAAGTATCAGTTCAGATGCTCACTTAGGAACACCTAAAAATGTCTGTCGTTGAAGTGGCTTTGTTAAGCATTTCCAGTTTCCTCTCTAATCTGGATAACAGCTTTTCATTAAGAGGTAATTAGATTATTTGACTGGTTTCTAGCATAGTTTCAGTCTGGACCACCTATCGCTCCCAGAGGCAATTACTGGTTCCCAACTTAGTAGAGGGCAGAAACCATTTATGGTGGGGTGCTCAYGTACAGCCACCCTATCCCAGTTGCCGAAAGGATTTAATATTATGGTGACAAACCACTGCATGCCTCCTCCTCAGAGCACACTGCCTGTATATGATCCATACTGACACACGTGAGGTTCTGCTCTGGCTGTTCCTCCGAGTTTGCAAAGTAGATGGAGTGACAGCACTGGATTTAGGGGGGAAAATGCCATGAAATTTACCAAAACTCTTTGYTAATTTTCAGAGAGAGAGTTGAATACGCTGGATCCGGGTTAAATAAGAGGCAGCGCTTCCCTATTTCCTTTGAATTTCAGTATCATCAAAGGACAGACACGTTGATCGCAGCCTAATGTGTCCAGTTGACTAAGCAAGCGTTGRCGTGGAGGTAGAAGCCGTTAAGGTGTCTTGAGAAGGCAGTGGAAGGAAGGTGAAGGACAGATCRTAGAACAGAAGAATTGCTATGATTTTCTCACTTGCTTGAAAAGTTTCCCACAGCCCTTCCATGAGTGRTCCTCTAGAAGTACTGGAACCTCTATTCTTGTTGTTCAGAAATGGAATTTACTGTTCTTGCATGAAATAAGTAGGAGTGTGATATCCTTACCTCCATTGCACCTAGGAGGTTGGCACTCTCTCCAATGCTTTCTTCTATATATCTCCTTTCTTCGTCTGTGATCGTAGGATGCGACGCGGGGCTCTCATAGGAAACCAAAAGCCAAAACATATACCAGACTATACCAAAGCTCCCTTTGGAACGGAAAGAAAGACTTTGAAAAGAAATGCACCCCAAAGCAGCAAACAAGGAGAAAAAAAAAATGTGGCTGATTTATACATTTAAACTCCTGTTTCCTAGGTTGCATTTTAGCTTCAATGGCCTTACTAGCAGGTTTTTAAAGGGGTAGCCTAGGGTCATGCAACGTTGCAGGGCCGTACCGTAGACGTAGAAGACAGACGACCACCCGGTGTATTGCACCAAAATTCCCGCTAAAGGCATCGCGATGACAGCTCCTGCGTAGGAACCTGCAAACAAGACGGCAGAGCGCTCGGTCCCCRAAGGCGTTCGCGTTGCCAGCGCGAGAGAGACGACGGCAGAAGGTGGCTCACCGCAAAAGGAGGTGGTCGCTAACCTACTTCTTTCCAGGGGAGGGGCCCACTTGCTCCAGATGCCGTGGCAGGCAGGGTAGGTGACCCCCTGGGAAGAGCCATTGCACACGTTAGTTAATGCCGCTCGGGCAGGCAATGCATCACCTTCGTGCTAGTTAAAGCTATTGCGTGCAGACACAAAGCATGAAGACACCTCACATTTCTGTAGCACGGCAATAGTGAAACTCTGATTCCTCTAAAGATGGATTTTTTTTCTTGCAGCATATATACATTAATGAATTTGGAAACCTTAAAGAAGCCTTATGAAACAGATAGAAAACATAATTATCCTCCTTTCTTTCCTGCCTTTTCAGGAAAGAATAGTGAGGATGCAAAAAAGAGAATTGTAACACACRGTATCAAGGTCAAGGACAGGATCAAAACAGAGATCCCTAGGAGTCTTTCTAATGCTGGGCTCATTTCTCCAGCCCTCAGTAAATAATCTTGACTCTTGATGACCTTTTAATGCTTAAAATGCCATACATAAAATACAGTCATATATGAATATTTTTTCCATTGCTCTAAAGRGAGGAAATAAAATCAAGATGACCATAAAAATATAAGGTTCTAGGAGATATTTTCCACAATCTGTATTTCTAATAAACCTTTCTGAGCATCTAAGGAAAAGAATTGGATGTTAATTTTTGGAATTTTAAACCAGTTATGTTTTGGTATCCCTTCAAAAGCAGCTTTCATTTTAAAGGTGGAAAAAAGAAACACCTTGCAGCCTGGAAACCTTAGAAAATGTAATATAAAATCTAGCGAATTTTTGGTAGAATTCATACTTAATTATTCTGAGATCTGCATGGTTCTATAGAAACCATTTTTGTCTTAATTTTACTTGCTAAGCTTTGGTTCCTGTTTCAAATTACAAAAAGAACAGTGTTTTGCAAATGCCAAGGGCGGTGTTTTTGTTTGATTTTTTGCAAAAATTCACAAACCTTTATCACATTTACTGCCTTTTTCCTAMTTTGCCCATACCTCTACAAGGCCCTGCAAGATCCTCACAAAGATGACGCATCCGTAGTGCACCCTGGCCGCAGATGGGATCAGCATATTGAGGGAGGATGTCAGCAATATGGCAGCACCAAACACTCTGTGAAGGAGGGGGAAAAGAAAGGGAACAGCTTCAGTATCGCTCAAATTGACTTATTCTACATGTATTCATTTTTTATACAGATATATATATACACACACATGTTCTTTTTGTAGGAATACAGAAACTACTGGCCTGGATTAGTGTCTACTTTCATGTAGAGTACTAAGACCCAGACCAAACATGGGCATATCCATCTATTTAGCACTGTTGCCTAATTAGGGAAATCTTAGGTCATCACAGGTCTATGTCGGATTATCTCTTTATATACGCACTCTTTAATTGATTTCCTAATCTATTGGCCAATTTCAAATCTGGTTGAATTCTCCACTCTCTAGAGAAACTAGGAATTGGATCCRTAAATGTTTTGACAGAATAAGTGGCTGGGTGTAAGAGAGTCAGATTAGCACTTTAATTGTGAGAAAGTSGTAACGTGCACTCACTTCTTACAAAACAGTAAAGAATCTGCTTTTATACATGCCAAAACAGCAGGATTTTTTTCAAATAATGGTGTATGTTTTTTCTTCATGAGTTTATTCCAAAATTGCAAAATAATCTTATTTTCACTCTTCCTGCTTGATACTAGGCAACRTCTTCTTTCAGCTTTCCACTCACAGAAGCTGTGCAAAGGCACGAACCTGGTAGCAATGCCTGGCCCCTTTCTTGTATCAAACTATGTTATGCTAGGATAAATCTTGGTGACGTCTTGACATATGGCATCCTGATTTCTGATGTGGAACCGACTTGACAGAAACCTTCCACCTTAGCATGTGTTTTTTAGAAATCGGTACCRTGCCATGAGTTAGTGGGAAACAGACCTTAGGCTAAAGAGACAGAAAGCAGGGATTAGTTTTAGAAAGAAACTTTTTCCTCAATATTTCTGTTTCATATTATTCATTTAAAACTGCAGCCTGGTGAAGATCCTTAAACAGCAAAGAAAATAGAGTCCGCTTCCAAAGTTTTCCATCTGCTCCCTTCCTCAGGCTTTCCTGYGCTCCCCATCTCCTACTAGATAAGGTCTCTGCCCTTTAAAAATGCGTTTTTTTTTTTTTTTAATAATAAGATGTTCCTTTTTGTGAATTTCTGAAGAGCAGCTGCATTTCTGAAGGCTGTAGCTGTTCCAAATTAAAATTACACTATAAAATCCCTTTTTTGTTCATAAGCAGGAACATCAGATTGTTTGTAGCTGTGTAGGTTTTTGTCTCTTAATAGCTATTTAGCTACATGTCTTAGACAACAATGTATTTTTAAGTTTGTGATTGGCCTCAATTTGCTTGACCAGATTCTTAGCTAGTGTGAATCAGTGCAGCTCTTCCTAAACCGCTCTTTCTGCTAAAATTATGCTAAGATGGAGAGGACATTAGAAATTGCCATCTTAAAGGGATGAGATTTATAAAGCTGTTTATGATATATTAATTGTTTCTTCAAGGAATTTTACTCATCTCTCAATTCTATGTCTGAAATAAGATTCCTTTTGCCAGAGCTGAAAGTTGTATTTCTCAGAATAGCTTTTGTTCTCCTCTTCATCAAAGAGAAGCAGTTTTCCTGAGGCTGTCCTTTCGAGAAGAGAAAGGAAAATGTAATTTTAAGAACAATTGCAGGCACACATTGTACAAACAGCCCAAAACCCTGGCTGCTTTTAGCACACAAGTAACAGTAAATATTGAGTTACATTAAGTACTAGGTGATTAAATAATTCCACGGTGTCACTTGTATGTCACTTGTGCATCACTTGTATGTCATTTCTTTCTCAGAGTTGTGTTTTATTGGAGCCAACATTCCCAAAATCAAAAACATTAATTTTCTTATTCCAAAGGTATACGGGCTTAAGGGTAGGATAGAGTAAAGCTAACTTATGATTCTTGACAGAATTGGCATTTTTATCCTTTTTCTTGCATGCAAATTAGAAACAGCACAAATATTTTAGTGCATTGTGATTTGATAACTCTCACTTCAGAGTAAAAGCTCCTCTATTTCCTTTGCATCTGTTAATGCACATCCATGCATAAGCAGAGCACTGAGTTATGAGTTTTATCAAAAGTCTTTCTCTTTAGTGCTCTTTTTTTACTTGCTGCTGTTATTTTTCCTCCATAAATGCTAAAATTTTCCTGAAAGAGTGTTGTGAGTTTGTTTTGCATCTGAAAATATGCTCATTTGCTCTGCTTAGATACAAAATTAACCCCAAACATGGGTTAAAAAGCACAACTGCAGTAGTTCTAGCAATATTTTCCTCCACTTAAATATTTACCCAGWTATTCATCTGTATAAATCTGATTAAAAGATATGATAGACTGTATGTCTGTTAGAAACATATTTTTCTTCAAGATCCTTATATTTCCATAGCAAATTGACAGTATGTTAGGTTCCACAGTTGTATTGATTTGCAATTAAAAATGGATTCCATTCCTTTGAGGACAAACATGGTTCATCTATTTAAAATGAGCTTTTGGCCTGTATGGGGCTGGGATTTCCTGTCCCACGCCGTGCTGTGTGTTTTATATATCTGTCTGTGTGTCCTCCCTGCGTCCTGAGGCCATCACGATGTCTGATTTTTGGGCATTTCCTTGATCATCCCTTATTTAATTATAAGAGATTCGCTGTACCAAGCCCCCCAAAATGAGATGAAGTCCAACTGAGGAATGCCACTTTTAGCTGTGCAGGTTAATTTTTGTTTAAAGCAGGATTGTAGATTTCATGTCGATCAAAATCCCAAACTCCACAAAGCGCATCTTAGTGCCACGTGGCAAATTTAAGAGCTTTAGCAGGTGGAAGGTAAACTCCAAGAGAAGTAGAATATACCACAAGCAAAAGCAGGAGAAGCTTAGCGCATTTCCATCATTCTCTGCCCCAACAATAAGAGGGAATTAAAATGACCTGTACACCTTCAACAGTCCCTAGAATTAAGGGAAAGGTCCATTCTGACCTCAATCAGCAAGCAGCGTAACCATGTATAGAAGATAACCCTATATAAAGGAAAATGAATAATGAAATTAAAATGAATAGTATGTCAAGGAGGGGGGAAAAATAAATAAGTCCTGGCCCTCAGGAATGAGCAGAGGAAGCCTTGAAACAAAGAATTACACTTTGCTTATCTGCCTGTGTGTGCAGACTCGGTCCCTAAAGGGAAAACCCAACCCTGTTCCTCAGTGTTTTACTGACATTGACATTACGTGAAGGTCACGAGCTGTGACTTACTCCTTCTGTAGTACAAGTAGTATTAATAGCAAAATCGTATTTGACTAAGACATTTGGGATGGGAGCAGAGGAAGGAAATGACTCTGACAATTCAGGAAAGAGAAAGGAGGGAAAGAAGGGAAATCAGTTGAAGGAGAAATGGATCTTTTTCAATCCAGTTGACTGTTTTTTATGTTTGAAGGAAAAACTGAAGAAAATGAGTTATATTAGTTAAAATTAGGAGTGCAGGATGGCAGCATCCTTTTACCTCAAGAAATGGGAGTGACAGTTGCTCCCATTGCAGTGATTCCAGAAAGCTAAATCCTCTTTCACGGGTGTATGGATAAGAGTTAGTTGTTAGAAACCAATATATTCCTATTGGTGTCTTTTTTTTTTTTTTTTTTAATATGATTGACTATTGATGAGAAGAAAAAAAAAAAGAAAGAAAAGAAAATCAGAAGGGTAGCTTGGTATGTTCAAAATAGAATTTTTAGACGTTTATTTCAAAGGAAAAATTCTTTAGATTTAAGATGCTTGAATGTCTACCTCATAAATGAAGTACGAGTGATAGTTCATGAAAATCCAAATAATTGAAAAGCAGGAAATACTACTAAGTCACTAAGGAGTACAAGACAAGTTTCTAAGTATTTCTCATGGATTCAATTAAAAACTAAGTTCACATAGCTCAGTTCACTCTTCTTGGTGATCTAAACAAGGCTTTACTGGCTTTGAAAGGAAATTCATGGAGGACTAACTGAATGGGTTTAGCCTTTGAGAAGCCACCAATCATCATTTCGCTTTAAAGACCTATGGGTTTTTTTCCTAGGGAAATTAAAAGAAGAGGGAAGAATTTCACACCACTACATTAGATTAGATCAAAATATCATAAGGAGTTTTGCTCTGACTGTCAATAAGAATCTATGAGCGGTAGGACTCACTTGCATTTGTGGCCTGTACAATTACTAGATTTTGCAGTAATACTAATCACATTATAGAGGACTGTATTTTCATGGAGTGAAGAATTTGTACTGAACATTTTATGTAAAATATTGACTTGTGCCTTTTAATGAAACATGTAGACTTTGTAGATGTTCAATTAGTTGGTTTTGCCACCCCGTGAATACTTGTTTGCAGAGGCCTTCACAAGTCAGTGCCTTTCCTCAGACGTCCTTGTGAACACGTTAGTATGGATTTGGGAAGCTAAAATATCTAATGACTCTTCACTGGTGTGAATGTTTTCACACTTTTTTCTAATTTCCTCATCTACTGGTAAATAAGCACAAATCATAGCTATAGGAAGCACTGCCTAAAAACTGAACCCCAGGCCTTCTTCATCTGACCTCCTCTCTTCCCGTCTTCTATTTGATCACCCTCCTAGCCCCCTCTGCCTCTCCGGCTTGAATTTCAAACCAATGGTTTCCTTTTACAACTCATTATTTCCATTTATGCCCAGATAAAGCTCTGCCTTGTTCTCCCTGGCTCATTAGCTTTGTCTTGGTTTGCTTTTCAAATACGTAATCAGCTTGATCATGTTTCAAACCAAGAGCATCTCACTCAAATTACACTGCTGAGGTCCAGGACTTAGGCTGTGATTAGACTGTTGACTTAGAGGCATATAATACAGGTAGAAATAAATCAGCTCTGCTTTTAACTTTAAAATATTTTGTGGAGCCTCTTTGGACCCACTACAACTAAGTGGCTCTGTGGAGGGTTTCCTGCCTTAAAGCCTGGGTGTTACAGAGGAACTGTATCTAGGCTGCTCAGATTAAACCCAGATTGATTCTTGGCTCTGGTGATAGCGTTGGGCAACCAGCACCACGGGCATTTCTGCAGCATGAAGTCAAGTGTCTGCAGTGTGTCGGGGCATCAAAAGGCATCAAAACACATCGGGCTACTGAAGGAGGTGAGGCCCATTAAAATAACGCTATATAACTGTGCAGATAAGGAGGACATAACCCTGGTCAATCTTGCCTGGTCTCAGAAACTTAGGTGTTTTGTTTCTCATCAGAGGAGACTAGTTTTTAACCCCTGACGGGGACCCTGGTTATCAGGTATCATTTATGAGTGCAGCTCCACGGAGGATGAGCACCTGGCAGAGAATGGGGAGCAAAGCTTTTTGGCATCCTAGATGTACCTAGATGATATAATCTAGATAAATAGTGCGTTTCTTTGGAGGTCTGTTCTGAAGGCAAGTCTGGTGTGATTTTGTGCAGAAAGTGGCAAATTTTCTAGAGATGCTGATTTTAGAGGTTTCAGGTCAGTGGAAGATGGACTGCAGAAGTAAGTCCTGATTTAAGACCTAATCCTGGTCCTGTTTGTTATATTTGAACAAGCAGGGTCATATTCTCCATTTGGTAAGCCTAGTCCTGAATAAAACTCGATGAGAAGAAGCAGAGCTCTCTGTGTTTAATACCCTGAGGACCACGTCTATCCTAGAGTTAAATAAGACCAAAATCCCCCTTTGGTGGTGTGAGCCTCCTCAGCTGGTGCCGTACAGGGGCTTCTCAGGAGGAGAGAAAATTGTATTTTAGCCTGTAGCATTTTGCATGAGGTCCATTTGGAAGCAATAAATTTAATGTCATTAATAATGGTTTTCTTCCAGTTTGTGTAAATGCAAAGCTCCTCCTGGCTTCTGAGAGGATTACATTGCCTCTGTAACACACTGTGACCATTGATTGCATTTTTTCCAACTCTTTCCCTGTACATCAATGGTTGTCTTCTTGATTATGAACTCTGCATAGCCATTCATACCATTTATATGATCCATGCTCACGTTTATTAAGTGTTTACCTATGGTGTCCCTTGCTCAGCCTCTTGTTAACCTGAAAAAATTAGCATTATATTTGTCTTATTGTAGTGGCCTTTTTGCTTTGTGATTGTCCTGGTAACTCTTCTTGAGGTCTTTTCCATTTCTCTTTGCTTTGTCAAGTGGACAAAGGGAAAGTGAATTCAATGTGAGAGGGACCAATTCCCTATTTTGTGATGTTGTTTCATCCTTCCTACTGGTCTAACTTCCTGCTCTTCCTGTTGACCACTCTGCGGTGGACGTTCTCATCGGAAAAGGCCACCCTGACAGTTCATAGATTCCTAACTGATAGACACAATTCAGGGTGGTTTTTTTGTTTGTTCATTTTCTGAATCAGGCCTCTTTAATTTGTATTAAATCACGTAGGACTAGCAAAGCTGGGATTACACAGTGAATATCAGAAGGAACTCAGCCAAACAGCTAGTCGGCTGCTTTTGAGGCTAGAGAGGCACAGTTATTCCCGGGTCCCGGGCACAGACTGAAGGTGCTTCCTGAGAGTGGATCACTTAAAACCCATCATCTCTGATAGGAATCTGTGGCCGGAAGCCATAACATAGCAGCTTTGCTTGTGTTTTAAAAAATGTGATAAAAACAGGTTATTTTCATTCGAGTGTGTACAAGGGAGGAGAGGATGTCTGTCTGCCTGGCAAGCTAAATCCTATTATAAGCCCTTCATGAAGCATTAATATGTAAAAGCTGACCTCCCGCCGTCTAATCTAGTATAATAAGGGCTTGGGTACATTATTAATTTTTGTCACACATCTGAGGCCCCCTTTTTATCAAGGCAGAGCCCTGTCCAAATCCCCGGCCGCATCATTAAGTTGTGAAAACAGCTTCATCATTCGTGACAGAGGAAGGGAAGGACCCTGAGCCATATGGCAGAGGGAGCAGCAGCACCCGCCACCCGCCGACGTTTCCCCTCCTCGCGGCCACGGGGGCTTCAAAGACCCGTGCGGGGCCACAGCGGGGACAAAATCCTCTTGTTTCCCTGCTCTGCATTGGCCTGGAGGCCGGAGGACCCGGTGCTGGTGCCTGGGAGTGGAGCCCAGCATCAGCTGGGGGATGCTGAGCTGAAATTCAGAAGTCAGCCCGTGTCTGGCTGGCCCCAAATGCCCTGGCTAGGCTGGGGGCGACGAGCTGCTTGTTAAACAGTGAGACACGTGTCGTGTCTGTACGTCAAAGGAGAGCCAATAACTCATCTTTTGAAACAGGGAAATGGGAAGACGTAACGTTGTTGGAGGACTTCGCACTCACATTTCTTGCCTATTTTATTATTCTCATTGTCATTAAAAATGGCTGGTTTAGGCACATTTGCATTAGCGTTTCTCTGGCACACTAAGGGCATATTTTCTGTTAAAATTTTTCGCATGCCAGAAGAAATGCACTGACATATATTTGTCTGTAATATCATGCCTTCTATCCATGGACATAATCCTGTGGGATTACTTGCTAGGAACGGGGATTTGGCCCTTAATAACAAGATGAATGGCGCTTTAACAGCAGAGAAGGATCTGAACTGCAGGGTTGATTTATGTATTTTCATTCAGGTCGGCGTGTGGCAAAGATGCAGAGTTCAACCCACATGAGAGATAATTGAGCTGTGTAGAAATTCAGTTTGGTTCTATAGCCATGGCTGTTAGCAAGAGTAATGCCAAAATTTGCTTTTTCACAGATAATGAGCAATGCATGTTATTATTGCAGAATTATATAGGTTACTTTAATTTAAAAAGTGTGATTCTCTTTTGTCTTTGTGTAGGAGAGTTTGGTTTTCTCTTTTATAGGATAAGGTTTCATTATAGATTCCCGGTGTCTTTTTCATGGAATTTTTAGAGTCTATCAGAAGTTCAAATCTGAGGATATTTAAACGATCCCGAGAGGAGGTCGCAAGAGGAGCTCAGTTTTCACACCTTCCCTTATGCCTGCCACGGCGCAGCAGGGAGCTGAAACCACACGCTCTTCACGGGCAGCTGCAGCTTTGCCTTAGTGCAAATGGGGAACAGGAATTACTAATTTAAATAAAATCATCATTTTTCTAGGTTAAAGATAAAGCTAGTGAATATATTTTAAGGCCAAAGGAAAAAAAATGGCTCATCTAGCCTGACCTCCCCTATGGCACTTCCTTTTCCCTCGATTGCCCCCTCCTAAAAGCATGTTTTTGTAAAAGCTAAAAGGAAACTTTCAGGATAGGAACCTAACATCCAAGGTGAAAAATGTAACATATTCTGTCTCTACCTAGGCCAGTGGTGGCCAATACTCTTTGTCAATATTTATGTTTTTTCCATTTATCTGGCTTTTCTTTACTGGTTCTTGTTATGACTTTCTGTAGGATTAAAAAAGCGCAGTATGTTTATACCCAGACATTTTCCCTAGGGGAGTCACATACATATTTTATAATCTTTACCTCTCGGCATTCTTTCTAATACACTGAGCACATGGTTCTTGCTGTTTCTTTGTCTATATGTCTTACCAGTTTACCAATGGTCTTCAATATATCATCTTTGGCCTCTTTGCACCCATAAGCTTATCAGCATTTATGCGCACTTACGGAACAACTGATAAAATGTGAAGGTTGCACTAGGTCTTGTTAAAGGACTGTTCAGCACCGTCATTATAGTATTTAAATCTCTGAAGGGTTCATAAAAACTAGTTAATATTCCTAATATACCCATTTGATAAGTATCGTTAGGCCGGTTAAAGACACTCACTTATTTATGAAAACCATGAACAGAAGGGATTTTGTCACAGCCACATGATGACCTGACTCTGGGGCTCCTATATAGTGAAGAGGCAGAGCTGAGCATCTTCTGGGGTTGCTATAATACACGTGAGGTTTGACGTGCTTCCCAACCAAGATGCTTAGCTAAAATATATAAATACTCCGGGAGGAGCACAAAGTCAAGAAAGAAAATGGACCAATTTCCAGATTATTTACATTTTTTCAAAACACCTGAACAGCAAAATCTACTGATAATGCAGTTGCTAAGGTGTAATGATCAAAAGGTCATTTCTAACCTTCATATCAGAATACTGCATTCCCTGCATCGTTTTAAAGCATGTAAAGCATCTTGGCCATCACTTCCCATTTACTCCAATTTCGAAAGACAGGCCTGAGCAACCGTCAAACCACAAATTAGGGGTTTTTTTGTTTTGTTTTTTAATAAGGTTCAACCCCTATAAACGATGGCCTTCTCAGACGTGTCACGCTGAAATGAGGTGTGCTCAGCCCCAGACACAGTCCCTTTGTGGCCTGAGGAGAAGGGCAGCGTACAGGGCCGGGGACTGTCGGCGTGCCACGGACTGCAGTGTGTGCACCCAGCGTGGTAATCCCCTAATGGGAGCCACAGCAGCGCTGACATCGAAACCTGTACTTTAAAAGCATCCAAATGAGATTTCCCATGCCTTTAAATGGCATTTACTGCCATTGTGAGCTACGGTTCAACTGATTAAATAGTGTGAACACATGCCAGTCATGGATTACACTTGATTTTTCCTGTTTCTTTGTAATTTTCAAGGGGGGAAATTGCTTTTACACAATGTGGATGCAACACAGTTCCTTCCACCTGAAATTGCCGGTCACACTAGTGAAAATCTGCTGTGACTTGAATAAAAGTACTAAATAGCATTGACTCCCCAGCACTTTTCATCTCTAAAAAACTGTCTCTGCTAAACCACTTTTTTATAAGAAAGCTTTACTATTACTATTCAGAATGAGATGTAGCTAAAAAATACCTAGAGTGCCTTGGGATTTTTGCAATCTGCTTGTCCATGCATACCCCACCAGTCTCTAAAGGTCTAAATCATGGTTGATTTTCTCTTGTGCAAGATATTTATATAAAAATCTCCACAGGGACCATCTGCTCCTCCCAGGGTAGCACAGTCCAGGGAGAGGGGCACTGGTTCCAGTGCGAGGAAATTCCAATATGGGAAGTAAGAAACATAGATTAGTTGTAGACGTGGAGGCCCCTGTGGCAGGATGCCTTCTCTAGAGCGTGTCCCAGTGCTCTCTGCTGTCACCTAACGCTTAATGGGTGACCGGGTTAATTGCTTGTAGCTCATTGAGAACCTAACTCCAAGAAAAGGAGTAGCTGCAATAAACCCTCCCCGTGGGACCCCATGTTGCGCTTCCTTCGCTCCCGTGGCCTCCTGCGGTTGGTTGCGTAGTGGTTTCAGACCAGCATCTTCCAGAGGCAGATCCTCCCCTGGGGGAAGAGGTCTCTAGCCTTGTAGCAAAAGGGAACCCTCTTCTATTTTCACACACTGCCCAAGGGATGCAAGTTTAAAGCTTCACTGATTGCAAATAAGTTGGCACCTGAGGCCCAGCCCTAGTTTGTTGGAAGAGTAAGCTGTCTTGCAGCGTACTGCACGTTCCCTAATGCTATAGAAAGCAATAGAAGTTGAAAGTGTTCGGGAGTGTTGACATGTGTAAGATGCTATAACCCAATTTCTGCTCATCCTCTAGAGGAGAAAGTTCTGCATGTGCTCTGGGATTCTCAACCACGATTTTGTTTCATCTTAGTAGTACTAAGAAAGTGTAAACATCTCTTTTTTACCTAAAGGTTATCTTTCGGGGTTGGGCTGGAAAGGCTCGATCGAGGAAACTTCTCAGCGACGCAATCTGAGACAAGCTGAGAACCAGGCTGAGCAAACCCATCTACTGTTCATCAGCTGTCAATAAATCTCAGCCCTCCGAAGCAATGGGGAGCTGCATCCGTGGCAAGAGCACTGAATCACTCTGTGGCAGCAACCTTGAGTTTCACATTAGGAAAACACATTAGGAAAAGGCCTGTTTGCTAGTAAAAAAGCTCCCCATTGACTGACTTGATTGAAAAAACAACAGCAGAGACTGGAGGGTTTGTTGTGGCTAATTCTTGATGGGCAGTAAGTGGTTTGAAGCAGGGATAAGATTAAAATACAGAGGCTGAGCCCTGCCTGCAAAGAACAGGCTGCGCATGGAAGGGTTTCCTTGATGAGACAGGAGGGTCGTTTCTGCCCTGTGCTGTGCCTCAGTGACACCTTCAGGCTGTGTCCCAGTCTCTATAATTGGCTACTAGACTGAATCTTAATATCAAGCAAAGTCAGCAACTGCCTGTAAATAACAAATTACGGTCACAAAAAACCCGCTTGTCTTCCTTGCTCATTGCTTCCCTTGACACTCTTGGCAGTTGGGACACATTCTTGCATTTGTGCCATCCTTTCCTTGTAATCTTTATCTCCTTCCCTCCTGGGGAATGACTCATTTTCCATCTTAAACTCCAGGCTGAATTTCTAATAGATTGTCCTGAATCCTGCTATGCTCCTCTGGAGTCTGTTTTTCATATGCAGAACACACCTGAAGCCATTTTTTTCTGCATCAATTCAGACCCTCTGCATGCAGAAATGCAGAGAAAACAAATGATGCCACAAAGATACATGGGGAGATTTGTTAGGGAAATAAATAAATAAATACCCGTCTCTCCTCCACCACAAGGTGAAGGGGCCAGCTGTGGCTGTAACACCTGGCCCGTTGACCAACACTGACTCCAATAGTAGCTAACACTTGGTGATTTAAATGGTCCTTCACCTTGTGTTGGAGTTGTCTCAAAGGCTTCCACAATAGCAGTAACTAACCACCAATCTGTGAAAAATCCTGAGTTAAAATTCAGCCAGACTAATAACAGGAACGTTGTGAGGGAGAGAAAAATCTGGTTTTGAGGCTCCAGGCTGTGTATTCCTACTCCTGAGATTCCCTGGGAATTCCCATGCCGTTCTCTTGTGGATCTTTACAGTTACACTACTTTATACCTGGATAAACTCAGGTTAATTTGCTGAAGTTTTGCTAGGGCAAATGATGGCTGAATTTCTTAGATCTCCAGGTCAAATCCTGCAGTCTTTATTGAGGGAAGATTCCTGACATCTCATGGTGTTACAGGATGTGTAAAGATGCATTAAAAAAATGTTCAAGATGGGAAGAGAGGGAAAGGAGCCCTTTTGGGAGCACTTTGCTATTATTTGAAATAGTCTTTTGCATTTCTGAGCCACTATCTGGTAAAACATCAGGTGCTGGATACCCTTGTTCAAGAAAGTGTCGTGTTGTGGTTTCATTTGCAATCGGAAGGGTTGTAAGAGTTGTACAGAGGATCCCTACCTTGCTAAATACTCATTATTTTTCATGGAAGTCTCTGTCTATAAGGGATGCTACTCTTGAAGAGGGCATTTTGGCCAGAGCTCCCCTCTCTCCTCCCCTTTTTTTCCCCGAAACAAATACAAGGAAACTTGCTCCCAGGCAAGCAGATAACATCCCTATCCAGGGCTACCTTTGCTGTTGCCCGCTCCTGAGAGGAGTTAAAGGTCTCTATTAGTATTTCTAGCATCCGTCTGCACTTAGTTCACTGCAGTTCTGCAGAGTGGCCCTAGGACCTTCGTTACTTCTCCTAATGAGGAGCCTAGGGCACTAAGGATGCAATGTGAAAGCCTCGTGTGCCTTGAATACCCAGCGGATCTAATTAACAGGTAGAATCGCACCCAGGGTGCTTGAAATACTGCCAGACACCATAGAAACGGGTCCTTAAGTCCCCGCGCCATCTGCACTTCCCTTTCATGGCATAAATTTCATTGAAACCAGGGATTTTTTTTTCTTTTCCATTTCTTTCTTTCTTTTTTTTAACCATTCTACATTCATTTCAGTGTCAATGGAAAACTCTCACTGATGGTTTTCCTTTTCTTAAAATAAAACAAACACCAAAAAAACCCATTAAAACACACACACAAAAAAGTAAATTTGTTTCATCCATTCTTGGAAAAAAAAAAAAGAAGAAGAAAAATATGAGAAGAAAAGGAGGGGGAAAAAAAAGAAAAAAAATAGGAAATATCTCTGCAGCTTCGGTGCAAAAGCGAGCCTGTGACTTTCCCTGGGGTTTTCCAGCCCCGTGCGCCGGGGTGGCGGTGGGGGCGGCGGGGGCCGAGGCGGGCCCCGCCGCGGGCGCGGGTTTACCTGTTGGCCGCCAGCCGGGACGAGATGTAGCCGCCGGGGATCTGCGTGATGATGTAGCCCCAAAAGAAGGAGCCGTGGATCATGCCGACCGTTTCGGGGTCCCAGTTGAACTTCGCTTTCTTGCCGCGCCAAGGGGCCAGGAGAAAAAAAAAAAAAAAAAAGGAAAAGAAAGGAGGAGGGAGGATGTTGTTAATGGGGCCGCATTCAAGCAGCAGCTTCGTTAGCGAGCAGCCGGCGCGGGGACGGGGAGAAGACACCTATTCCTGCCCAAAATAAAGCAGCGGCAGCAAAAGCGGCTCGGCAGCGATCGCCACGGGCTGCCCGTGCCCCGACCGGCCCCTCACCGCCTCGTCCCGCCTCGTCTATACGCGCCCCTCAGCCCCGTGTGCCTGGGCTGCGAGCCGCGCCGCAGAGGTGCCGTTTTATTCCCGGGGCTCCTTCCCTCGCCAGCACCGCGGCCCCTTGTGCGGCCGCTTTGCTCGACGCCTTCCGAGCCCGCCGGCCCCTGCATTCGTTTTGCGAGACACCGGATTTTTTGTGTTGTTTGTTTGTTTTTATCGGGTTTTGTTTTTGTTGTTGTTTACTTTTTTTCCCCCGAAGAAACTCAGCGAGTGGTAATTAACCCCCCCCGGGGCGGCCAGCGAGGTCCCACCGGGAGCCCGGAGTGAGACGCAGAGCGGCGGGGCTGGGGACGGCGGCGCCGAGGGTGGAAGGTCCGCACCTCCTTGATGATCTTCCCTCCGCGGTGGATGGTGCTGTTGTTGACCATGTCCACGATGGCCACTCCCAGGTTGCAGCGGATGCCGAAGGAGATGCAGAAGCCGAGGCCGCTCATGATGGCGATGATGTAGCGCCGTGGGAGCCCGAAGCACGTGCAGTCGCACAGCGGCGCCTTCTTGGGGGCCACCTCCACGGGCTTGCCATCCTCCGTGAGCTCGATGGTGTCCCCGGCCTTCTGCCTCTTCTCCAAGACCCTGCAAGAGCACGAGGAGGCGGGAGTCAAGACCCCCCCACCAGCACCCCGGCTCCTCCGGAGCTTCAGGTGGGGCGGGCTCGGGTTTGGGGGGGGAGGGTCCTTGCTCTGCCTTCAACCTTCAGCAACCTTCAGCAGGGACCTGTGGGAGTCGAGATTAGTCATCCCCATGTCCCCCCCGCTCCGCACCCCCGCCCCAGGGAGGGGCTCTAGCTGCGAATGGCTCATCTATCATTAAAGCCTCCTCTTTAAATATGTAGGACGCAGTGAGGAGGCGTCGTCTGTAACCACTGCAGAGGCGCCATGTTGGGCAGCCCAGGAGGCTTCGTGGGTTTGGGGGTTTGTTTTCTTTTTAATTTGTTTATTTTTGGGGCAGGTTGCAACTCTCCCGTTGCCGCATTGGAAATATTAAGGGAGTGGGCGGATGGTGACATTGCTTCGGGTCTGGGAGCAGGAGAAATGTTAGTGGAAAAGGGTGCGAGAAGGGAGAGCGCTGCCTCTTTCGGAAGTGCAAAATGGCTGTCACGACTTGGGGGAGAAAACAGGGTGGTTGTCCTTGGGAAAGGGTCTCCGGACAAGCCCATCCGCAGATCTGCGTGCGAGCAGCTCCCCGGGGCAGCCCCGCGTTCGCTGCCCTCGTTCCCTTAGCCCGCCCTGGGCGGCAATCCCAGAAAACAGGGCTGGTGAGAAATGCTTATTTGCTCCCAATTCAAGACATAATAATAGTAATAATAATAATAACAATAATAACGGGGAAACCAACCAACCAACAAAACCCCCAATCACGTCCTATGTCAAAGACAACTTAGTAAATATTATTTGATTTATCTTCTAGAGGAAGAGCTTTAAAAACACCCCGCCGGCAATAGGAGAGAGGAGGTGCCAAGCGAGTGTCCCATGCCGAAACCCCCGGTCTCCTTTTATTGGCACGGGGATATTTAAAAAATACGGAGGAAAAAAAATGTCCCTAGGGCTGCCCTGAGTCCTTTTCGCACGCCAGAAACTCCTGCGAGGAGCAGCTCGGCCAGGGGAAGCGGCAGCTTCTCCGCGATTTGCGGAGCAAAACACGGAGCATCCCTCGAGCAGTTCCTCGCCGTTATTTTCGTTTTGTTTTATTTTGTTGTATTTCTTTGCGGGGAGAATTAATCCTGTTCCTAAAGCGGGCAGTGACTTTCTTAGTAGCTTAAAGTCGCGAATAAAAGGCAACAGTGCCGTTTTTTTATTTAAACGTTCAGAATTCGTTCGTGGGAATGGAGGGTGATGCAGAAGTGTCTTCTCATTGAAAGGGCTTGTCGTCCTCGAGAGGACGCTAAGGTGTAAGGGTTACACAAAATTGTTTTAATTCCTCGAATCGGAAACAAAAATAGTTCAGTGCTGCGCGTTGGGTGAGACTAGTAACCGATGCACTTGTTAGTCACGGGAGAGTATAAAAGGGGTTTCCCTGGAAAAGGTGAACTCTGCTTCTCCATAATTCGCCCTGTGACAATATAAAAATAATTGGGCACGATCGTTTTATTTATTTAACTTTTCGTGAGTCTTTTAGGGCTTCAGGGGAAAAAAAAAAAAAAAGATTTTATTTCCTTCATGGTATTTCGAAGAGTTATTCTCCGCTAGTATTTTTTCTCTTTCTGGTCGTTGGAGGCGGCTTAAAAATATGGCCATAAAACGTTGGGCTTTCACTACGTTGTCCTTGGCTTTGGCTGTTAAAACTGCACCTTTCCTCCTTAAATGGCAGCCTTGGTTTCCTCCTTATCACCTCCCTGTTATCCCCCCTTCCCTTAAAATGGCAGCAGAAGTTGTGACTCATGCTGAGCACCAGCCTTGTGCCTGTGCCCAGCACTGCCGCAGAGGTAGGGGGAAAAAAAAGACTTTTACGTGACCTAAAGCAGGCAGATTAAACCGCAGTTGGCTTTCAGCAATAATTCTTTGAAAAAGGAAAAAAGAAGTCATAATTTCTAGCAGAGTAAAGAATCAAAAATATATTGGAATTTCACACATGACCCCCAATATGCTGGAGGTCACTAAAGTCGCCAGGTTTGATGGAAGCCAATACGTTAAATTTTGTACGCATCTTTTATTTCTTTTTTTTTTTTTTTTTAGCAATGGCTAATTTTGGGGCTCTGTATCGTCTCGAAGATGATAGAAATGTGCATACGTAGAGAAAGGTTCTGCGTGATTCTTACGCGTGTAGCAGTTGCAGTTATATATTACTTATAAACCAAGCGGCTGCTTCCCGATGCAGACGGATAAATAATTAAACATATCCCTCTATACGTTTCAGTTTAAGAAAGAAAAAAAAAATCGTTCGGTTATCAATTATTTATACATCTCCATGTTTGTCTTCCTCTGACGACGAATTACACAGGGGACAAGACTAATCGAAACCAGGAAGGATTGTTATTATTATTGTTATTATTATTATTACTTTTAATGATTGGTAAGGGTAGGGAGAATGACCCTGGGACTGCATTGTAAAATTACTGCAAAACAAAAATACAGGGGGCTGCTGTCCGCTGCATCTGGGTTCGAGATGAGGTCTTGGGTTTTGTTAGTGGCAGAATGACGGGGTGATCTCTCACCGCGGATCTGCCGCCACTGTCTACGACTCAGCTAGGCAAGTTAGGAGGGTGCCATATTGAGAAGCTTCAGCAGTAGTTTCCAGGGTCTAGATTATATCAGCGATAGCAAAAGAGCTCCCAGCCCGTCCGCGACCAACATTCCCAGCGAATAAACTGTTCCACCTCCTCCAGCAGCTGGGGCTTAAGAAAAGCCTGCGGTCGCTCCTAGTGAGCAGCGCGATCCTCCAAGCGACCTCGCTCTTACCTGTAGAGTTGACCAAGCGATTTTCCAGCAAAATTCCTCAGTCCCTCCTTGCCGGGGGTCAAAATCCTTTGTTTTACCGACTCCATCCCTGCAGGGCTGCGCGCTGGATGCCGCTCCGCTCCGAACAGGGCACCGCTACGAGCGACGCTGCTTCATATTGCTCCGATTGCCAACTTCTCCCCCCGCGTTACATGGCCACCCGTGCACGGCCGGCTGCAGGGAGAGGCAGCGGGAGCGCGGGCGCGTGTGCGAGCGAGAGAGACGGAGCGTGAGAGCCGGGAGCGGCGCGGGGGGGGGGATTGAGCAGGGGGAAGGGGGGGAACGGGAGCGCGCGCGCGTGCGGCGGCGGGGCGAGCGCCGCGGGCCGCCCCCGGCTTCCCCTCGGCCGGGCGGAGGCAGCGGCGGAGCCCACCCGGGCAGTCGGCGGAGCCGCGGAGAAAGCCGCCCGTGTGTCCCGTGCCCCCCTCCCCAATCCGCCCCCGCGGCGCCGCGCCCTGAGCCGGGGAGACGCGCCGGGCAGGCGGAGGCCCAGACGGCGATCCCAGGATCCGCCGGCTAAAGCGTTGGGGCATCCGGGAGCCCGGGCTTCCCCTCGCTCCGCCCGCGGAGTAGCCGCGCGGGTCGCGCCCCAGCCCAGCGCGGGGACGGAGGAGAGCGCGAGCCCGCGGCCCCCGCACGGCGACGGCGGCGCCTTCAGCACCGCGGACAGAGGCTCCTTCAGCACCGCGGACAGAGGCCGCGCTGGGCCGGGCCGGGGTCTCCGTGGCCCCCCGGGGCTACTCCTCGCCACCCCCTGGGTCCCGCGGGACTTTGCTGCATGCCGGAGCTGGTGGCCATCGCAGAGCCCCGTCACATGCTGCTCTTCCGTGCAGTGTGCGGCTAGTCACACTTGTGCGCCAACACGGCCTTAGCTGCACAGAGCTCTTTCTATAGGCACATAGCACCTATTCTCAAGGTACATTTGTCTCAATATCCATATTTACTCTCCTGGGCTCTTCTCTACAACATTAGGCATCCATTAGCATCTGCTTGCTTGTAAGCCATTGATATTCTCATACCATTTGTGTGCTATACTTTAATGCCCTGGAAGATCTGGCATTTTGGGTTTGGTTTGTGGTGTTTGTAACCCTGGAATGAGCTGGGGACATTCTGTCAACAGGATTATTTCTTCCTTCCGGCATCTCGTAGTAATCTGTTGACCTTAATCACTTGGTGGTGTGCTGGAGATGCAAAACATCATATTTCTTTCTAAGCCTTTTAAAATATCCTTTTCCTCACAGGATTCATGCTAACCTTAAATTTTCAGCAAAATAGGCCTGTTAATTGCAAAGGTAGTTGAATGTGACTTGTGGCCTCAGCAAAACTGTTGGAAATTATTAAGGTCATCTCTAATTTGTGACCAGATCTAAAGATTATATGTTATAAAAATAAGGTGAAAACAATCCATTCCCCAATGAAAGTGTGTGCTATTCCTGCAATACCCTGAAAGCAACAGCTCTTTGGAATTATATAAATATTTTTTTCTGATGTTGCCCTCTGGTGGAGGGTTAATGAAGTTTTATAGCAGCAAAACAACTTCTGTGCAAAAAAGATCAAATATTTTAGCACTGAAATTTCCATAATGACACTCTTCCCTGGGTAGCATTTCAATATTTAATTTCCAAAAATGTACAAAACTCATAAAGTATTACAGTGACAACTAAATGACAACTATGTATAATTGGAGTTAATTAGCACCGTAATACATTGTTGATAACTACGTCCCGGTACTGAATGTGATTTTCAACATAGGATTCCTTATAGCCTCTTTATTGCCATTGCACCGTTGAAAGGGTTTTTCCCATTACATACAAGCTTATGTAGTTATATAACCAAATCCTCCCAGTATTTCATGACTCTGTCATGCCAATGCAGATGCTCAAAAGAAACTTGAATTAATACTTTTTTTTTTCTTTCTGAAGGTCAGAAGAAATGAGAAATGATTTAGTAAAGAAGAAATGGGATTTCATTTGGAAAAGAAATCCAATTGAAAGAGTACCGAGCACTTTTTCTAAGCTGGCTGTTGAGATTGTAAAATCTGTGGGGTGGAGGATTGTCTATATGTATTGCTTATTCATACATTACCTACAGCAAGGTGGGTAGGAAAAAAAGTGTTGTTGCTGCTGCTTCTACTACTAAGTAGTAGCAATAAATATTGCTGAAATAGTAACATTTAATAAGTAAATGATGACTGATTTGGGAGAGATAAATAATTTATCCTATGACAGAAGAATGGATTTAAGGGCCAGATGAGACTTTTCTGGACACTGTCTCTTACTGGAAGAAAATGGGTTAATCCTTAATTGCATAAAATATGAAAAATGGCAAATATCCCTAGGATAGTAAAATGTAAATTAGCTGATGCTGTAGTCATTTAAAATAGAATTTTTATATCCTTCACATACAAAAATAAGAATTTCCAGCATCACTTCCTGGTCAAACCCAACTACTTAGATTTCAATTTAGAAACCAGTATGTGTGTCAAAAAGCTAATGCCTTTAACATCATCAGATATTTGCAGACTGCAGTTTTTAAAACATTGTACATTAGTTCTTTGGTGTGATCACATTAGGTCATTTCTAGAAGAAACAACACATTAATGTGTTATCAATATTATAATTTCCAAAATATTGTAAAATGCTTGAAGGAATTCACCCAGATGTCACTCAGTAAAAAACACAGCTCTGTGAAAGTTCTAGCAATTACTGTGGGATCATTTTATGATTTTTTTTTAATAGCTGTATGTATATTGATTTAAATTCATATGATTACGTACATTCTAAGAGATTTGGCTTTCCACCTCCACTAAAAGGCTGCAAAATATGTTTTTTAATGGTGTAGCTTCATCCTTGGAAATAAATTACATGCTTAAAATCTTCGTTATACCATTAAATGCTTGCATGTAACACAGACCCACTGAGGTCTGAGGACATCATGAACGTGCTTCACAAATTAAGATCTAACTCCTGCTTAGGTTAGATGTCCATTATATCCATGGATATAATGATGATGTCATCTTAGGAACACAGCAATTTGGTATATATTTTGGAGCCATGCAACTGTAAAATCCCCAAGCAATGCCAAAAATAATGATTTCACTTCAAAGGCTGCCAGGAAGGAGGTTGTCTGGAAGAAGCAACAGCTTTCTAAAGTCTTTTTCAATAAACTGTTTACTGAAACAAATAAAATCTCATGCCAGGACCATGATTGAACAACAAAAAAAAGAAAGGCTGGAGACAAAGGGATTTTTTTAAAAAAACATTAACTTCCTCCTTTTCCTTGTCTGTGAGGACTCACTCTTTGGAGCAGCTTTTTGTTTTGGCTTCCAGTATGACACCAGGTGATCCCCAGCAGCAACTGCTCAACTCAACTGCTTAAATCGTAATTTAAGTATTTAAATATAGTGCCTATGCACTGACACGTTTAAAGGAGTCTGTGCACACCAGCCTAGGAAGGTTCCTGCATCCGAGCCAAAATTCTGTGAATTATGTGACTCTATTTCCTACATGTTTTAGCCTTGGAGACGTATTCAGTCATACATGCTCACATGGACGGTCTCTCTCAACCAACGCACGCTTCTTGAAATACAGTTCTGGAAGCAACTATGGTGGTGGATTTGGGCAGGTGGAATGGCTCTTCTACTTTACCCAACAGTCAGTAGTTTATGACAGTTTAGAAGCTACTTCGGGCCCTCTCTTTCAGCTGCTCGTGTTCAGTTGCTAGAAATGGTATTACGTCGATTTGCCACTAGCCCACGGTAACCATCTACTTTAGCAGTAATCCAGGGAATGTTTGAGCTGAGGGGAGGAAGGTTTCCTTACCCAGGTAAAGCTGCTGCTTCAGCCCTCTCGTGGTAAAAGACATTACTGCACTTGAAGCGATGCTGATTTTTATTTTTGGGTAGCAGGAGGTATTTCACTTTGAAAACAAAGCACTCATTGATTTTAGGTGAGCATAGATGACTCCTTAATGGCTGGAAATTTTCCTATTATATTGCATCAAGGTTTATTAATTTCCTCTGTTCCTCCTTTTCTGTCCTAGGCCTATTTTTTTTAATATTAGTAATTAGATTAAAACCAAAATCTTTTCTAATAAAAATTCAGCCAATGGCAAACACCTTTTAAATGCCAAGGCAATGATTTCTATATTTTAAAAAAATCTAATTTTCTTAATTTCTGTCGGGGATTTTTGATGGTATAAAATATGTCTATCTTAAAAGTAAACATAGGTGCATTGTTGGGTATTAAAGGAACATCTGTTCCTTTGCATTCCTGTATTGATCCATGAGGTAGATGCAAGAGGATCCCGAAGGACTTCAAGCCATCTGTCCTGTTACACAGGCAGAAATGCACCTACATCTGGGGGGAACACGGAGGAACAATTTTCTTGGTGTGCAAGAAGGCTACACAACACTTGGTGAGTGCGACACAAGCACCCACGAGGAAATGCAGCCAAGCATTGCATGGTAATAGTCTATCTTTCATTAATACGATAGTTAATGATCTTTTAAAACCTATCGTTTTGGTTTCCCATGATGTCCATCACTGGCTGTTTAACAGTGCTGATTAATCTTAGACAAGAGTGGAGTTCCTTCTTAGTCTTATTAAGGCCTCTTTTTACCTAGTTTAAAAACCTTAAGGCAAATTATGTACAAATTGGAGGATGTGTTATGGTGCCTTTCTATTGCTAGAATTAGAAAATCAGAATCTTTTATAAAGGCACAATAAGCTTTTCTGTTGACATGTGTATTAACGTTATTATAAAACTTAGCAGGAGAATCTTGAGGAAGAATTTCTTTTTCTCCTCTGTTAATCTACCTCATAGGTTGGATTGAAATAGGATCCAAAGTAATTACAAGGGAGCTGACACATGAAAGAGTGTAGGTCTCATTTCTGCCAAAAAATGGAGACTAAAACAATGCATTCTAGATGTTCTGGTTGATCTCCAGTCTCAAGAGGTTCTCTTTGATACTGCTCTCTCCTTTGAAAAATAGTTCCTCTGCTACGTGCAAGCCACAGGGGTCTCACCTTTTTCATTTTTTTTTACAATCAATTCTTTAAAAAAATAAGAGCTAGATACTTTTTTTTTTTTTTGAGAACATATCCATGTATTTCAAAGGATAAAAGTCAAAATATAATTCATACCACAAGATATAAAAGAAAACCAAAGCCTGTTTTGAGTTTGAGTTTTGAGGGAATCTGAGCATGGAATGACTATTCCTGTTGTTTTCTTAAATCCAAAGATGTTTCTCCTCCCCGGGAGTATTAGGACAGTAATTCAAAGTGTCAGGAAAGTTTATGCTTTATTTTAGGGCACTACTAATGAATGCAGTGGTGACCACATTGTGCTCCATGACAAGGGAGAAGGACTAGAGCTATCAGATAGTTCTAGGCCTAAGTGCTCTACCAATCCATTTTCCACTACCGTCAAAATGTGCAAGATCTCTATATAACTAAAAATACCAAATTCCTCCTGAATTCAGATCCTATTTCTAAAGGTCATACTTAAGGCTTCATGCATATTTCTGTTCATTATTTCATATAATTTCATTTTATTTTATCATCTGACATTTTAGTGTATATATTTGATATATATATAAAATACATAAATATACTTATTTTGTCCTATAAGTAAGTCTTCGTAGGTCTAATGGATTAATTATTTGATTCCACTGGAGGAAGCTGTGGTTCTAAATACACTGTACAGAGACGTGGAGCAATATTAGCTTTGACGGGGACTTTATAATGCCACTGCTCTGGTATATTTAGGCTCTGCAGACACATTCACTGAGGCAGGTGATCTTCGTAAGTCCAAGGATTTGCCCATCTGCACAGTTGAGCACACGGTCCCGATGCTCTTTGAAAGCTGCCTCTTCCCTTGCTCCCTAGATCCTCCTGGACGTAGTTAGCTACAAGTTCAAGTGCTTCAAGGAACTGCTGTGGCCCACTCGGTGCCAGCTGGGTCGAGCTGAGCCCACTCATCCTCGTGTGACTCAGGCTCTGCGTGACTGCTTGCGGTGTCATTGGCTTTGCCAGGGTTTCTCCTGCAGGGGAGATGAATTTCCTTGATTTATTAGTCTGTCACAGGACTTGGAGGTTTGAATGAGTCAAAAGCCCGTTCCAGGCTCAAGGTTCAAGAATTCAGCTCTTAGGCTGGGTTTGCTCCTCAAAGTCAGGAGCAGTATGCTGCGGTATGTGAATCCCACTGGGTTACTCAAAGCCAAATATTGAAGACAAATTGGAAGTTTTAATAAGGGAATAGTACTTATCCATTTTGGTGCTACGGGAAGTTCTCCATACATTAGGAAAAAAAGGCAGTTTGTGAGAGGTACAAGGCAAACCTTCAAGGTTCTTGGGCTCAGCAGGAGGCTTGTCTCTACAGAAACACATCAAGAAAGGAAACCAGAACTTGCCCTCTGTACAGAACTATCTTTAATATGCACATTTCATCTTGCCAAGGGTCTATCTTTAGCTATGAACCCCTCCAAACTCGGTGTCACATCTTCTGCAGAGTGATGCCAATTCCTCCAAAACTGTCTTACAGTTTGGTTGTTTTGAAGCCCTATTCAGGAATAGATGTTTCTTAGCTATTAGCCTGCTTTATACCTGAAAATATCCATTATACCTGAAAATTTCATCCAAGATCAAGACTGAGCGTGTTTAAATGCGTAAGAAAAGGTGGGCGAGGAGAACAGCTCTACTGCTGTTTGCCAGATGTCCTGGGATTGCACCCTGGGGGCCGCAGCAAAGTAATTAATTTCTGCAACACACAACTTGTTAGATCTGGCTGTTTGTTTTCTTGTTCTCTCTCACTTAATAGTTTTACTCCATTTCAAAACTGTGGATCTTACCTGGTATGTAATTCTAATAAAATCACTGAGGCTGCTTCTAGAGCAAGGGATCTAAATCCTTCCTTGTGCAGTGATTTGAATCTTGCCATATGTTTTCTGCACAGATCAAGGGTTTTATTTGCCTTCGGCATGATAGCCTGACTTTTCTCGGCAAGAAAGGTACTAGCTGTACAGAACTGGGGCTCTACCCGCTGCAGAGTCAGGGTGTGCAGGCACAGGGATAGCAGCACCGTGCTTCTCCTTCCCCCTCTTCTTCATCTTCCATCTGCATAGGAAATGTCACCTAGGTTTTTGACTAGACTCTGTGTGCTCTCACACCTCGGGTTGTCTCTTGCAGATTCAGCCCCTAAAACTGGGTGTTATTTGTAGTCAATCATGGTTTTTCTCCCTCTCTCTCTCTCGAATGGAGGAGGCTTTTGCTTTTTTGCTTTGAGGAAGCAGGTGTTTGCAGTAAGAACTGGTGCGAGTCGCCAATTCAGTCACTTGTAACACGTTGTTTTCCTTTCCTTATGGATGTCTTCTGCTTTGAAAAGGACTAAACACATCCAAATTATTACTGAGGCTTTTGTGGCCTTTGAAACAACAGGATTCCTGGCTTTTGGACTTTCTATTAGGAATAGTCATTTAATAATCAAGGCTCTGAAAAACCCGTGTATCCCCAAATGGAGTGACTGAAAAGCAACTACTTCCTCAAGCCCTTCTGGCAGTCATGTCTTTCTCACTTCCAAATCCTCTTCTGCTATGAGGCCCCTCCGCTCATGGAAACACCTTTCCCTGGAGGTAGCTTATCTTTAATAAAAATCTCCTCTGAATCCATGAGCTCAATCAGTCTCAAATTACTGAGTCACTCTGGGAGAATTGCGTTGGTCTGCTGCTCTCGCAGACAGATTTCCATGGCGAGCCGCCCGTTTCTTGCCATTTATGACAAGAATATTAATCAACCAGAGAAGAAGTGCCTGTTTCACCACCAGGGCACATCATAAATCACTGAGAGGGACTTCTGCATCTGGTCAACGTTATAGCTAAGGGCTTCGTATAGTGACTCCTTTCTAGTCTGCATGGGCATCTTTTCTCTGCTCATATGTTGTATTATGTGTGGTATTTTCCAAAAGGCTTCATAAATTGATTGCTTGTCTTTAGTAACTGCCCTATGCTCTCTAGCAGTATTGATAGGTTTCAAAATGACCCTCTTTAATCCTTCTTCACTAAAAGGATGAGTGACTGATCGTTTGTGGGAAGATGTGACCAGGGCTGGGAAGAGAGAGCAGGATGCTTTCTGATCTGGGGCACCAAGATGTTTAGATAGTGCAAAAAAGTCCAAGAGTCTCTACTCAAACTCAGTCTCCAGGAATGTGATCGTAAACAAAATGGGACATTCTCTTGAGTTTTAGCATTTTTGCAGAAAAATCTTGCCAATATTCAAGGTCGTAGTGTAGTGAACAGACCCAGTGGTTCCCAGCATGTGTATGGATGTTTTTATCTGCAGAAGGGATGGCCAGTGTGCATGGTGCCCCAAATCCTTCGCTTTCTTCCCCAAGCGTTTTCTTAATTGAAACCTTGCTGTTTTGCAGCAAGACTAGAGGGGCATAAATAGAAAAATACCACTTCCAAATGGACAGGAATCTATAAACTGCTGACCATGTTGCTCAACATAGAGGCCAGATTCAGGTTCCATTAAGAAATTCTTGACCCCAGTGTGTCTTCCTCAGTTTAGTTGCTGTTAGCTGCTTCAGGAGAAACCAGATGCAGGACATCTTTGTTTTCTGTGCATCAGAAGGCAGGACTGAGTAAACCGAGCTTGTGCGAGTGGTGTTTTCTTCTTGATTACATTCCAACACCTGGAACTCCTCAGCATTTATTATTTATTCTTTAGGAATGAATAGGCCTGAGATTGGTTTTCCAGCTAAGAGGAATGAGCCTCTTAGCTCATAGGTCATGTATAACCTTGCTGATATTGTGACCGTGTGGCCACACATAAATGCGAGTAGCTGAACTGCAGCTCAGATGTGCAGATTGCTGACTCTGTCTCGCAGAGCAAGGCAGAAGATTGAGAGGCTCCGAGAGTGGAAAACTGGCATTTGCCTTTGAGGAACCAAAAGTAACGCAGACCTGTTCTTAGTGTTTGAAAATGTTCCCCAAAGCACACATTATCACCCATTTAGGAGATTTAATTTTGTACATTTTAAAACTTTTTTTGGTTAAAAAACTATCAATATAGAAGGGGTTTTTTTCATGAAAAAATATATTAAAAAAAAAAAGAGGTTAATAACCAGGAAAGCAAACTGAGGTAATAATTTTCCAAAATAGGGATTCAATATCTGCTGACTCATTTCACTAGTCTGTCTAATAGTGCATGTGATATATGAAAGGAGTGAAGGAAGTGAATAAATATCGACGGAGAGATTGGTTGTGAGCCTTCAAAAGAAGACTCCTGGAGCACGATTTTCCTCAGGACTATAGCTTTCCTGCCAGCTCCACTCATCGCCTACATAACTTCCAAATCACCGAATATTCACGGCGGAAGATTGACATTTTATTGCCCGTAGCCATCTTGCATGACTCAAGTTTGCCCAAATTAGGAGTTTTTAGAATATAAGTTCCAGAGTCGGGATCTGTCCTACATATGTGGTAGAAGGTAAGGAGTTTAGTAACGTAGGCAGGTCTGAGCACCGGCAATGCAGGGGACTGGCACGGGTGTCAGGGTGGTTTTCCGGGGGACGTGATCCACTAGACAAGTCTAAGAATACCTGTGCATTGAATGCCTTGGGCGGGAGGAGGAGAAGGTCTCGGCTGTGGATTCGGTGGTGATTCAGGCAGGAGGTGCCTGTGCACACAACGTGGTGGTGACGATGATCGGGGCCACATGTGGCCACCTTTGCTGCCCCTCCCGAGGATGGGCCACGGCTGAGCAGAGCCTTTTGAGAATCGGCCTTGAGCACCTGGAACAGGCCCGGAGATGGGGCTCGGGCGACTGAAAACAAGGCGAGAAGCGACTCCGACCGCCTGCTGCACGTTTGATTTCTTCCAGAAAGAGCAAAGGGAGTTTCTCCCCTCCCTTCAAAACCGACCTCTCAAACGCCCCATTTCAGCTCATTTATTCACTGCTAGTGAAACTGGCTCCCTTGGCAGAGACAGGCCAGAGTTCACATTCCAAGGCTGCCTATACACATCTGAATAGCAACAAGTCTCCATAGCAGTTTCTTGGCACCGTCCAGCTTTGGGCCTGACAACTGCTTCAGGCTTCCTACGCTCTTTGGAAGAGCAGGTCAATAGTAAGAACTTGTCAATCCCTCACTCAGTTCAGTCCTCCTAGCACACTGCACCAACAGCAGAAGTGCAAAGCAAGTTCTTTTCTCCTTTGCTTTCCTCTGACCACATCCCCTCCTCCAGCTCTAATCACAGTGGTGACCCTGTAGATTCAGCATTTCGGCAGTGCCACAGGGACTACTTCAATGCGATAAAACTTTGGAATGTTGCTCCTTGGTACATGGTGGCTTGGCACATTGTGGCATCCTCTAATTGCAATATGACTCATCGAGACAGGCTGGTTGTAGCCCCAGAATAATTTGCTGTTTTCACATAAGCGTGCAGCAACAGAAGTGTAAGGAAACAGCAACGATCCGCTTACTGCTGTGCCATAAACCGCACAGGATCTGGCTGTTCCCTCAGGCAGAACACAAGACTTTTTGATTTAGAAAAACTTAGTGACAAAAAATCCCTTTATGGCAGAATATCAGACTGTCTGATTTAGAAAAAAAAATCCTTGACCACTGAATTGTTTCCCCAAGAATCCTCCCAGAAGATAACAGCAAAATCTCCACCAATATAGTCAGGAATGAGAATTTTTTCCAAAGAATGATGGAGATGGCAGGACCAGGAACCGGGCTTGGTTGTGGCGTTAGTGTGTTTGCTGGTGCTCTGCTCGTGGGGCAACGTTGACAGAAACGGTTATTCAAGGAAACTGCGTGGCAAAGGCTTCTGCTGTGACGAGGTTGTTAACACGACAGAGACCTCAACCTTCTCACCAGTTTTCCCCAGTGATACATTTTCAATAGAAATATTCCAGAGAGAGGGTGTTAAAAGAGCCAGCCCAAGATGGACCTGCAGTAAGATGGCTCATGGCTTTGGCCTTCCCTTTGGGTACATGGGACCACTCTCAGCTGCAGCACTTGTACTCGCTGGTGACCCCAGGGCTGGAGGAGCAACTTCTCCTAGAAGAGGGTTGGAATGTGGCAATAGACACACCAATGTCTATGCAGTTCAGTACAGATGACTAACCCCCCTCTGTATTACTGTGACTCTTCTAAACTCCATCTGCTTTTACTCTAGTAGCCATATAAATAGCACCAAGTCCTTTATATATTCTCCACACCATTTATGGTCCTTAGACTTGGAGATGTAATTAACAGTGCTTTGGCTTTTTTCTGATTGCAAACCAGCTGGGATGGGACCGTCCCATCATTTCCTGCTTGGGTTTGAAGCACAGCATTTTGTGGCTGGAGGACTAGAGGTGTCGTTCCCTGGAGTTTGCTTTAAAAATAATTCCAGCAGCTTGTACTGCAAGTGCTCTGCCTTTGGGCTGCACACATCTACATCCAAGATATGAGATCATGCTGAAAAGAGAGCTGTTGTGCATATAAATATGAACATTTGTTAAAAAAGACCACTGGCACTGTTAACTTAATATCTTTATTGCTGCCCACACTATTAAAAAGTCACCTGCCTTTAAACATCTACCCTTCTTTCCTTATGTTCAATATTGGAGCACAGAGCAAGTGAGAATTCTGTTATTTCTGGCAGAGACTGTTCAGTGAAGGCACTGTATTTTTTAAGCAAATAGCTGTGAAGGTCCCGAGCACCAAGGGATGAAGCTAGGTCAGATAAAAAACATTATTTCTGATTAGTTATCAACATTGTTTCATCTGAGAGTTAGGAAAAAAACCCCACTTAAAAATACACTTTGAAAATGGTTTAGATTCGGTCAGAAATGAGTCAGACAGCATCGTCAGTGACTGCTGCAGGTAAATATGCATATGCCCCTTCCAAAAACTGGTACGGCTGCCGAATTTCACAGCCTGCTCATCTCCCAGCAGACTTCTCAGTACACAGGCTTATGCATGCACACACACACAGAGATACATATATATATATGTGTATATATATATATATATACAAACCCCTTCTTGAGTCACATCTGTGTGATAAAAAGTGTTGGGTAAGGATGACTGATCCTTTAAAACTAGGACAGGATTTAATTTAGCAGTGGCTTTTCTAGGGTGCCAAGTCTGTGCTGGGGCATCACTGCACCCACCCTGGGTGCACAGACAGGCAGGCAGGGGTAGCTGTTGCTTACTGAGGTTGCAAAATAATGAAGTGAAGTAAGTGATATACAGCACCCAAAGGCCCTGCAAGGAGTTGCAGAGAGGTGAAACGATGGAAACCCCCCCAAACAAGTGGACAGCATATTAAAAATAAACACTGCTTTATTTGCCAAGATTTAATTCTTATTAAATGTACATAAGTTAGCCAAATGCAATGTTTAAAAAAATTACCCCAACATTAGTGTATCACATATATAGCATCATACCTAGCAGACCAGAACACTACTCCAATTACATGACAGTACAAGTCAAGACAAGGAATACACAGGACAGTAAGAAAGTGCATCTATTTCCATGCCTTCCTTTTACTGCAAACTGACGGTATTATTCACTTTTCCATAAAAAGTAAAAGCATAATAAGAAGACCTAGAAAAACCAGGATAGTGTCTTGTAGTTGCAGTCCGATTTTGCAGTCAGATCACACCGTACTAAATCATCCTTAGGTATAAATACTACATTTCAATCAAAGAAAAATAAAAAATAAAAATCCCTGATCTTACTCTGCTTTAAAAGGCCAATTTTCTGTTTAACTCTAATGAGTCTGCCTACTGTTCTTTAAGTGACAGTAGTTTGAAAACAGGAGTGGCTTCAGTTTGGTTAAAGGACACTTCTAGACGCATATTTTAAACATCAAAACCATATATTCCAACAGTAAGAATAAGAACATGCTGAAACTGACTAAATTTCTTTTTATTTTTCCCATTTTTCAAAAACACTTGAGTAAATATATAAGTATATAGACTATTATAATCCTAATCATGCTAATAATCTTTTCTTTGTGAAAATACTGCTTAATAACTTGAAAAGGCAAAATATTACGGCAAGAGGTGTGTTAGACTGCGGTCATCTATGACCTTAGTCATTCATATGGCAATAGTCTTCAACATCTTCCATATACCAAGTAGTAATGCTTTGAAGTGTTATGATATATTTATATACTTTTTTTTTAAGTCAATGCCACAGGTTCCCACTTTTTTATTATAGGATTCAATATGTGCAGAATCTCTTTCCACTAGCATGAAATAGGAAGTGAAAAAAACCAAAGTTTAAGGAAGCAAGAAATGGGGCTAAACATCCAATCTAAACCCAGATATGCATGTGGGGCTCTTGCACATTTACACCACCTCCAAATCTTTGGTTTCTTGTTTCCTTTCGTCTTGCTTTCAAGTAGCAAGTTTCACTCCAAATAGCAAGTTTTGCTTATCTATTTTCAAGTGCAGTATATTAGGACACTTCCAAAATAGGAATATTAATGTTTTGTCCTCCAAACCCACCTACTGCTGAATTTTCAAACCGTTTTTTTTTTTTTTTAGTTTCAAGACCTGTGCATTTTGCATAGAAATATCCCTATGGTTCTGCATCTCATGACCTCATTACTTGAGGTGACACTTTTGTGGCAAACCATGGGATCTAAATTAAGCAGCTTAGTATATATTGAAGAAGCAAAAAAGTGCTTACATAATTTAAATTCTGGTGTTGCATACATAATTGCCATGACCAAGACTTCTCTTTGGCTTGTGCACCACGCAGCAGAGCTAGCTCGTTTACTACTTTCCTGCAGCAAACCCATTGCTTCAAATGCACGTGAATATTCAAGAACGTGGTCAGTTCATCATGAACTGCCGGGATGCTTGATTTTCCCAGCTAACTTACAGAATGGGAGCCAATAACTTACAGTAAAGAGAAATGTACAGCTACTCGAGCTCCCTGGCTGGAGCAAGGTTTGAGAGGTAGGCACGTCAACATTAGAACTTCTGCTCATCGCAACTCTTCTACTCAAGACAGGGATTTCAAACACCGTTATGGTGCTAAGGTTACTCGCCAAGTGTCTCAAGACACAGGCTGCTAATGCACGATTTGGAGACTACCTTGTGGACCTAGTAAACAGTACATTATTTGGCTGATACAGAATACAAGTCTGATTTGCTTTTGGTATACTTGCAAGCAAGTATAACTATCAAAGTGCAAATATCTTAAATTTTTTTACTCTCATGCCAGTATACCTCAGCATAAGAGAACTCTGCTGTCTATCACTACTTTATGTCCATGCAGTTCAAATGAGAACTGCTCCCAAATAGCTTGGGGATGTGCAGGGCAGGCAGTGTTTGGCCAACACCGTGCAGCTACGTGTGCAGGGTCACAGTATCGCGCCGGCTGCCAGCGAGCTTCGGAAACATCCCTTTCCACACAGCAATCGTGTTCACATCTTTTTGTGAAATGCAAATAAACAAGGCACTAAGCATCGGAGTGCTGATATGTTTTAAATATCCAGCAAAATAATAAAAATGCATAACCGCTTAAAATTATAAAACAGGGCACATTCATTAACTGGTAGCTATTCTGTACAAGTAGATATTATATTTACACACACACACTTGATAAGTTTAAAAAAGCCCCATGAGAAAGCAGAAAAAAATCCTTCTTGAAAATTAAAAGGCTCCTGTAAGGACAATGGCAACATAAACACATTACTTGACATTCTTAATATTTTGAATCTCAATCCTCCTCCTCCTCATACAAGTATACGGCAGTTCAGCTCCCGAGCCCTGGACCCTGTTCAAAATCACCCCACAGCGACCCTTTTAGCTCCTTTTCAGCCTTCAGAAATGGCAAGAAGCCAAACTAAGGACCCATTTTGGCCCAAACTTATGTCAAGTACTTCTTTCCTAACAGTAGTTTTTGAGGTTGAGGCAAAAAATCCAAAGATGTTTTTTACATCTTTTCAAAGACACCAATTAAATACAAATGTTGTAGAATCATGTAAAGAACAAACTCTTTGGCAAGTACCTTTATGAAAAAAAAAAATATATTCTTTCAGTTTCCCTAATTCTAAGTGGAATTAGGCCAATATAGATTTAAAAATCCATTCCATCTAAAAACACATACAAGTTCAAAGCTGTGAACAAGTGTTACATAAGATACATTGATTCAAGAACAATACAATCCAATCTCTACATCAGAAATATTATCTGACTGAAACGACCATGCTATAAAAATAATTTTCAGCATTTTCCGTAGCAGAAGTCACTCATAACAGCCTTTTCACTCAGGTGGGACACAGCCTGAACTGTGCCCTTTAGAACAGGGAGCAGGGCTTGATGACCGTCATCATACCATAGCCTGGACCCTTATAGGGGAACAGCCTCTAATCCTGGGAATCCAAATTTTGGGATTACACCATCCCAAGGATTTTTCAAAGTAATGGGCAAATAATGGGTAACAGTGCTAAAGCCATAGGATTCAATAAATTTACTCAACTTAGAACGCTCACTAAGACCCTGTAAAGCAAGTCCCAAATCTGTGGACTGAAAGCAAAGGGTTGGGAGTGCCCCATTGCTTGAGATGACTCATACTGAGCAAACCACAGACCCAAGGCCCACAGATCCACAAGCTGAATCCCATACAGCAGTTTCTTCAATACTACATCGCTCTGGATAATTCCACTTTCCCTTCTGTGGCAATGAACTCCTTTTCAGTGGCTTGAGTGTCGCCTCGACACAGCTTCTCCTTCAGTTTTTCGAGTTCGTACTCATGTAGGATTTTCTGTGTCAGGTACTTTTCACGTTTGATTTTGGCTTTCACATCTGCAGGAACATCTGGGATCATCCATGCTACAAAGAACTTAACGATGAATACAACATGCTGCAAGAAAAAGGCAGGGGAAATGTAAAAACTCATTGCTACATGAAAGAATGATGAATTAATACCAAATAATCACTTCTCTTCATAGACTCTTTATCAATCAGCTGTCCTAGAATAATATATCACAAACTCATATTTTAATCTCTGTGCACATCTCAGCTACACATTTCATGGAAAAACTTTTAACTCTAAACCATTTTTGCAATTAGCAAATCCAAAGGAAGGTGTCAAGTTTTGAACCCCCAGCATTGCTTTCTCATCCCTCTGCATGATTTCTTAGAAAATTTACATTCCCATCTTGATCATGTACAGCTTTTGAGAACTGATCAAACACAGTAGGGCAAGTGATGAGTGCACTCTAACAGTCCCATTTTCTCTTTATAGTTTGTGAAACACTGGCTTGATACTCAAATACCAATTACCCAAATTTCTTAGCTTTTTTAAAATATACATTGGTATATATGCATATACGTAATCCAATATAGATGACTGTAAAAATGCTTTTCGAATTTTTTTTTTTAAATAATGTCCATCTCACATGCGGCACTAAGAAAGCCAAGAGGAAGGTAAGTGCAAATCCTAGTGGTCCATGGCTCTTGTCATCTATATAAAGCTATTTATTCTGCTGTTTTCTTTGGATCAAACCTAGAAGTCTCTTAAACTTCTTTCTCTTTTTGTACTTTGAGATGAACTTCCTGAAACTAAAAGATCAAGTCACAGTATTTGTTTTGGACCTGGAATATTTGATATTACTTAGGGAAGAAGCTACTTATCATCTCAGCTGCTAACATTTTGAGAACTAGAACTGCTGTCTACAGAATTGGTTACATTAATTTCAGAAGGAAATTATGTGGGGAATATACCTCCATAATAATTATAAAGGCCATTTTTGCAGCGAGAATGTGCCAGAACTGCATAGTGTGTAAATATTTCCTCTCATGATCCGGCGGATATCGATAGTCTCTGTACCTGTTAGAAAGACATGGAAAGGTGAAATGTCATATTCAGTGTGAGACAGACTACAAGCTCAGTGACACTTACACGCAAATACAGCTGTCATTTAAGGAACCTTTTCATCTTGTTTTAAATGGTCTGCTTCCTTCTGCAGAAAAAGGTTGGCTCTCAATTTGTTTTCATTGTGTTTGCTTCAACACCCTCATTCACAACACCGGAGTATGGATGGGAGGATGGGCAAGAAGGGCAGTTTTATACATAGGTTATCTTTGTTTTCAGGCCATGTTCAAATCAAGCAGGACAGAGTGATGCCCTGCAGCGCACAGTGACGGGCAAGTGTTGAGCAAATGCAATGAGGGTTGATAGATTAGGTACGGGACAGACACTGGGTTTAATCGGAGGGTCGTCTCGAGTATGTGTTCGGCATTGAGCTGGTGCACAGCCCTCTTGCAGCTTTCAAGCTCAAACACTAAACTGTCACTTCTTCTTAAAGCATCTTTTTCCACATCATAAATAAGTTTTTCCTTTACCACGGATTTCTCTAACCCTGTCTCTCAATTCTCACAGAAACAACCTTTTTTTTTCTAGTTCAAAAGGACTTTTCCTCTACAGAAAGGAACAGTCCAGATTTGCAGTGACATTAAGCACAGTGACATGTGACTTTAAAGATCATATCTCATTTTCAGAAGCAGTACAACTAAATATATTCTACAATATAGGTTTAGGGGCAACCTTATGGAGAGCAGTCTCTTCTATCACTCAAAAACCAACAGGATAATTAAGGAAAAACAGAATCTCATATTATCAAATAAGATGGTCTTCGACACTAAAAAAGTGACTTTTCCTTTGTTCCTTGGATGATCTCTTACCATCTCAAACATTCTTGTTAATAGCTTGAAACACTTGAGAATTGTCATTTATTTTCTAGTGGACTATTTAATAGAGCCTCATTTCCTTTTTATGGTGTATTCTAAACAGATAATAACAAAATGCTTATTATCATTTTACCAACACAAACCTGCATATGACAAAGTCATCCGGATTCATTTTTGGCTTGTTCCTGGTAGGAAAATCTGCGATTTGAAATACTGACAAACTATTATTTATGTATCCAGACATAGGCGAGGCGTCATTTGTAGAATAAGCATAGTAGTAAACTAATCGAGGAATCATATCAGACGTAAATGCAACAATAAAAGCCTGAAAAGAAATTGGAAAAAGAAATTGAGGATGTACCACACAGTTTGCGAGCAAATTAATAAAAGGCATGACCCTGATTCTGTGGCATAACTTGGGTGAGTGAAATTAGGCGAGTTACCTTGGAGCTGGCTCTAACCTTTACTGCAAGTACTAGTTGATTTTAAACACTTCGTGAAAAAGAATAGGTTGGCAGAGACCCTGAAAAACCCAAATCGTCTTCCCTAGATGAATGTTTTCACTTCAAAACCATTCCTCCCTATCCCTTCTCACTTAATGAGTTGCTTGGTACCAAGCAACTTAATGAGTTTGCAGTACCAAACCAATTCCTTGTACTTTTCCAGCCTCAGAGCAAATCATCTTCTATCAGTGATTACAGCCCTGCTGAGGGGAGGAGGTGGGGGTTGGAATTCTTTTGGGAGTATGAACTTGAGTCTGCTGCGTGATTGCCAAGTTATTTTATGAAAGAACAGGAGCCAATTGCTCCAGCTATGTTTCAAAAGGAAGTGATGGCTACCAGCACATGCTGTCTAAAAACCTAAAATGCTCAAAGCGTCCAGGGACTTTGCTAGTTACACAAGCATTTCTGGCACCCAAGACATCTATGATCTGACATGATTTAACACTTTGTATTAAAAATACAAAATGCTAATGTAGAAGTCTGCTTGCTCAGCAGACTTCTACATTACGCTAAAGATGGAATGCCAACTGTAGCATTTTCAGAAGTATTTTAAGTTGTTGCACTCATAGGAGAATCCTCAAGAAGCGGAACTAGAGTAATTCCCAAAATATAGATCCTGTAATTGCAGGACAGCAGCATCACTGGACTGATGGGATGAATCCACCACTATCCTGTGGTGCTCTCTATACAACCTGGGTGCTTCCAACTAAACTTCAGACTAGCTCACGCCTTTCCAAAATACAGGAAAAAGCAAGTGAATGAAAGATTATGGCCCAATCAAATGTGGATTGAGATGCACATCACGCTGCCAAGCCCAAATGCCCAGATAGCTTGACCGGACCTCCAGCATGGCATAAAAGAGAGTGTTATGGATAAAGGAGAAAGTGTTAACTGATTTTTAAATATGTAAGTTTTTAAACACAAATGCAACGCTGACTTGTAGCAATAAACCTACTTACATTAGTGACAACAGACAAGATAGCCATTCCATTCAGGATTTCCTGCCAAACTCCTATGCTGTGTGCTTTGGCAGCAACAGGTCTCCTGTACTGTGTGGTTAACTTCCAGGAGTCCACTCGGATCTCCAAAATATTATTCATCAGAGCAAGGAGCGGAGCCAGAGGAAAGGAGGCCACAAAGAGAGTGATAAAGCCAAACTGAATTACTGCAAGGAAAAAAAGAAGTGTCAAAACACGCCCTGAGGTGAGAACCTTCAGATGGGTGACAACACATTTAAGACACCGTGAGTGGACACATGGCAAACTTCTGCCAGGTTGTGCAACAGTGTCTGTCCCACTGCCTGAGAAGATTTCCATTTTTATCACAACCTTACACCTCTACCTGTTGGTATTGATTTAGGTAAAATACTAATAATTTTGCCTGTATTACTTCTGGTGGGGACTCTTAAAATTAGTTTAAAAACTGCAAACAATATATAAATGATGCCTTTATTCACTGCCAAGACAAAACCTCTTGAGGCATTCTGTATCATTCCACAGGGCAGAGCCAATATTGTCCCTGTGTTTTAAGCAGAGCACATCCTGTGTATTTTAGTTAACAGATTATAATAATCCATCCCCCCCTGCAACCCACCTCCATCCACTTTCATGCCTTGAGTGACTTCATAACTTCAGACTTCTGGTCTGGCTTTGCTTTGCAGCTTTAATTTCTTGGGTTTTGTCAAGAAGTTTCCCGTGCTAATCACATTAGCATCACTTTGGAGCATCTCTTGGCAGCTCCTGCTCCCTCTGCTGGACTACATCAAAGCACTACTCAGTGCAAACCCCAAACAACGGGCTTTCTCTCTGGTCCAGTTCATGGACCTCATCCCTCATCTGCAAGGCAGAGTCTTTCAGCCTGTTTGGCACTTGCTCCACACTTGACCTTCTCACTGAGATCAGCAGTAAGCACGCTTGGGAAGAGGAACTGAATGCACAGTGACAGAGCTGGCTGTGCCAACAGGAACATTCACCAGCCAGACACAGGGAACAGTCCTGACAGTGTTTTTATGAAACACCCTGTGTTATGAGACACAAAGACAGTTGAGTTCATTGGGCTGGGCTATTGCATGATTTCTAACAGCTCGCTTACTATGGTTTGCCACATGGAAGCAGTACCATGACCTCTCAAAACTGACTACAATCTAATTGTCTTGAAAGTGTGAGTAAAAGCTGTCTTGTCCTCATTCTAAAAATGCACTTTTAACTTACCCATTTCTAGATATTCATAGAACAGACCCAAGGCACCAAATATCTGCAGATCATGGTCCTGCTCCCAGCGACTGTACAAGTTTTCTGGATTACTTCTTGCTTTCCGGCGCCCCCACCAGTTACAAATCCAGCTGTATTCACAGAAAAAAAGGTAAGAGGGGGCAAATTAAGTATTCCTTTCTCTCCTAAAAAGATTCTTTTTGCGATGTGTTTTCATAAATGACAAGCCAGAAACCTTATAAAGCAAGTCTACTTTACAGAACTGATGCAGTTAGTTTACATGCAGCATCTCTCTGCATCTGGCCTGCTGATTCTCTTGTCATCCTTTTGCAAGTCTCTCAGTGGAGGGGTGACTTACGGGACGATGGCCTCTTGGATGTTCCCCCAGATCTGTTTGCCAGCCATGACGATGGTGAGCTGTGTCGTCAGCTCTATGAGGCAGCCCGCGGGGTCGCACTGCGGAAGGCAGAGTGGGAGTTAACAGTAACACCACAACGGACACCACCCATGTCAGACATACCCTACTGCAGCAGATGGGAGGATGGACGGAAGAAATGCTCATGAGGTACTTAGGGCAATACTTAAGTACTAAAATCACACGCAGACTGCCAGCCAAGGCAGGCAAGTTACTCCTCTTAAGGTAGGCTGTTACACAAGGGATCAATGTGCCCAATAAAACACTCATTAAAAATGGAGACCATTTAAAGATACAACTCTGATGCTTAAGAGTAACTCTAGTGCTTCAAGATGACCTCTGTGCAGATGCCAGCTCACCTCACTCCAGATCAGACACACAGCTGGCAATTTAAAGCTGCCTGGGTTGAAGGGGAGGAACAGTTTAACTAGCTTATTGATGAAGGCAGAATGAATATTAAAGTCCTACCTCTTCGTTTCGCCAGCGATTAAACATGTACGTGTAGGCACCTGGGTAGCCAACAAACTTCCCTTTGAAGAAGGCCACATAGAAGCAGGACGAGTAGTAGTTGACAAACTGGAACAGAAACATTTTCATAGTCAGTCTGTTTTCATACTCCAGATGAGTTCTGGGAATCTCTGCAAAAACAGAATAAAATTATTTTATTTTCCTTTATGCCGTTAAAAGGCCACAGATTCAGAAATACTCCTCATTCCTGGTGCCCTTACATCCCATAGGAAAAGAGCTCAGCAAATCATGCTCCTGCTCTCAGACACCCCCCCTTCTATTTCCAGTGCAGTGCAGTGACTAGGCAAGCAGAATTCATTCTTGAAGCTGTAGCAGCTTAAATCCCCCCTTCTTCACCCTGCCTGCTAGCATTTGTCTCCTTCCAAACACTCTCTCATCTTTCAGCTCCTTAATATAGTCCATATCAAAACCCTCCTGGCAGTGTCCTCTAGAACAGGAAGCTTTGGTTATGGCAATGCACAGAACACACAAACAATCCTGCTTTGTGGTTGAGGGCTGCTTCAGTACTTTTCTTGTGGTTGCAGAATATGGGCAACTTCTACAGAAACCTGCAGGAACTGGATGGGCCCAGGGCCTCCATGGGGAAGGCTCAAAACAGGAGAACATGAGGGGAGCATCCAGGAACTCTGGTGATACTGAATGTTGCTGGCACTCTCAGTCACGTTCTCTGGTCACATCATCTGGTTTAACTAGCCTACCTTAGGCTAAAGTTGTTTTATATGGGAGTAAACTAACGCTTTTGCATTGGGTGTAAGTTTGCCCTGCTGAAGGCATTTGCCAGGAAATTTAGTGTGTTCCCTAACGTCCTAGCATCAGCACTCGGCAGGTGAGGCAGTGCTCAAAGGCGAGGTACAGTCTCCCTATCACACAAGGGCACACCAAAACACTTCTATATGGCTGTGTCCAGGCCTGAAAGCAAAGTCTAGTCTAATATTTTTTTCAGGAATTCAAGAGCCAAGGGAGTTTGTGCAGACATTCCTGAGAGAGGTAGTCAGCATTTCCTACTCAATACTCCTGGACAAAATTCTCTGTGAAGCCCAGCTGCACATGGCCTTCCACAGCCATACGAGGGCAGCAGTCCCATTTAATAAACATTTTCCTTCTGCAGCAGATAAACACAACAGCACTGACACTTAAACCATTCTCCACAGCTGATCCTTCATGTTCCTATTTTTGGTCCTTCAACAAGGCATATAAGAGGCATAAAAGCTTGTTTTCCTCTTTTTTCCTTGCTAGTGGCTATATTACTTGTTCTTTCACTGGTCTAGTTTGGTGCAACAAAGGATCAAAAGTAAACCTGTGCAACACCCTATTATGTGTCTGCAAGGAAAATCTTCCCACTGTTAATTCTTTGAAGAACTCACTAAAAGGCCACCTAACTGCTTTTAGGACATCTGTACAAGTTACACATGCATAACATTTTCTTATCTTCCTCCTGCCCTAAAATGGGGCATATTCTGCCAACTTTGTTTCTTTCTGTACAAGATGTGCAGGAATTTCTATAGGTAAAAAAAAAATAAAGGACAAACAGCAAAATATACAGAAATGGGTCTACTGAAGGATGTTTCCAGCATTCAAACTCTCACCCCAAGACCCACATATGAAATTGCTGCCAAAGAATAGATCCTTCTGGTTCTGTCGGTCACCGGCTCTGGAAAGAAATTACTGAAAATCACACTCCTGATGCCCAAAGCCACAAGACACTCCAGGTCTGACTGCTGCTTCTGCCTTCAAAGTTTGTTAACTTTGGACCTGTAAGTCTATAGCTAAGGGAGGTAGTACTGAGACAACACCTAAAAGATGAGTGCTGTCCTATTCCCCTACTCCTTTAGAGGGGCAGACATGATAATTGAGCCTTTTTCCCCCCCCTAGTAAAACTGTCTTGAAAAAGATGTGGTCTGTTTGAAACTGCTACTTAATACTCATTCAGGATTTCTAGTTGAAATATCACTAAATCAAGACAGCTTTGTCTGATTTTGATGAGCCTCACATAACACAAAATGATTTTTAATTAATGCTCAGCAATACAACGGCCTCTGTGGGACAGATTTTACTATATAAAAATGTTACATTAAGAGAGCTTGTGATAACTATTCAAATACAGGGAACAACTTCCATATAGCCATGGATACCAAGGAGTTGTTGCTGCAAACATCCTAAGGCTCCCCGCATGTCCAAGGTGAGGACTGCTAGGGTCAACCACCTCTAGACAGCTTCCATCTATTGTGACTCCTCTGCAGAAGTGTCTCCAAGGGCAGTGCTCACCCATATCAGTAATCCAGATGGCTATTCTCTCATACAGGAAATTAAGAATCATGATGATGACGAAGTTGAGGCACGAAGCGGTGACTGAAGTAGCCAGCTGAGGCGTCAGCAATCCACTGATGGGTTCTAAAGTCTGAGCGTTCTCCATGAGGCTGGCGAAGGCGGCGTACACCGCGAGGCGATAGACAATCACAGCTATCATGCTAGCTATGATCAGAGACACCTGGAAATGACAGGTATAAAATGCACTTACAGCTCCATATGGCTACACACATGCAACTGTGAAAGCAAGATATACAGAATCATGCTCCATACTCTTATTCCATTCCTTGAGGGCATGAGATCAGCAGCACTGAAATGCAAAGTACACAAGCGACATATTGTTTTATTAGATATATTAAACCCACCAAAACTGTTAACACAATAAAAGCAAGGCAACAATAATCAAAAGAGTGCAGAAGAACAAAGTCTCACAAAATTAGGATAGAAAAGACTTATCCAATTTTACAGCCTACTTCCTGACCAATTCAATTTAAGAGAAATAGCTATACAATGACTTATATTTCACTGTAGTGATTTTTTTTTGTCTTTATATTTTTTCAAGGTGATGTGGTAACAGCACAGTTATCGCTATGCTAGAAAGGCTCATCACATTTATAGTCAGTGACAGATTTCCAAGGTCTTTTATCATTTTCAGCTGAATGAAAGTGCACTTTGCATGACAGCGGCAAACGGACAGAAAAACAGTCCAAGGAAAAGTTAAATGCAGTAGTATGTGTTAATGGGATGATTAGTGAGATAATCAGCAATTCATGTTAAAGTGATGATTCAAGAGATGCTCACCCAGAACAACACGGTAGTTCCTGAGATGCAGAACCGCACAGCTTGGCTAGTTAGAGGCAAATAAGGCTCCATCTCCTGAAATAGTCAAGCAAGCACAGCACAGTTCACAAATCCATAGTCTTATTTGTATATTAAGCAGCACAGAGAGCTCAACAGCTGTGTGAAAGCTACTACATCCGAGGAAAAGCATTTGTAACCCTTCTCTTTTTGGGCAAAAATGATGTGAATTTAAATGTGCCGATGACGAAATTACTCAGGACAGAAGTGGCCATAAACAATACTAGAAATAAACACAGTACCTGGAAATAATAATTAAACCACCACAAAAAAAATTATTCAGTGCTTGGAGGAAAAAAGATCCAGTTTATTCACAAGATCCATACAGAACTACTTACTATAATACTAGGTCAGCTCTTGTTCAAAATCAGACCGAATCTTAATAGATTCTGCATGTGAAGGTTTCAAAATCACTCTGTACTTGGATGTACCATGTTGTTCCACACAGCCAGAAAGCTTTTTCTTCCACTCCTTCAATTTAAATTTTTATTGAAGAAATGGCTACACTCATTAGTTGCCAATCTCTGTTGCAGTGCGAGTCTTACCCAAAAGACTATTCCCATATAGCACAAGCACAGTTTTCCACGCACGTGTGCAGGTCTCTTTAAAGCAACCAGTTCTAATTCCTAAAATATCAGATTATATATATTAAGAAGAGTTTACTTAACTAATGCCAAGGGAAGAAAATTGATAGAGAATAAGCTAAAGTTGGTAAAACTTTGGGACAAGGCTTATGATTCTGTACCATGCTTGGGGCTCTTGAACAAAAGGTCATGAATACAGCAGGCTAGCATATTCTTAGGGGCACTGCAAATGCCTATTTTGGAACTGCAGATATGTTCCAATTTCAAAACAAAACCAAAAATACATTAAGGCATTGTTGAAGCAAGGTTTGTATTGCACAAAAACCCAAAGTGTGCTGAGCACAGTGGTGCACCCAACCATTTGGCCAGACAAGCCTTCCTTTAGATAGCAATATTCTGCAGCCAGGTCAGTCAGTCAGTAGCATATTGGTAGGAATTAACTTTGTTTTAAAGCTCATGTGCTGTTGTCTGAAGAAAGTCAAACGTACTGTTTATATCCACCTAAGAGATACCTAAACACCATTAGGAATGCTTTGGTCTTGACTTACTACAAGGTTTTTGATGACGGTAACAGTTAAGGCTCTATTTATAGCTCTAAAAAAAAGCTGAAGGCAAATTGATATGGACACAGATCGCAGGGGACTCTACATGTAACACTTAATATGTTATTTATTAGCAAATAATGCATATTAAGAACAAATGCTTCAGATGTTCTAGGCTATTTGGCAAGTTGTTTTCTACTTGAGAACAAAATGCAGACAAAAAGGTGGGGCAGCAACATGGTCTAATTTTGAATAGACTGTGTCCATTGGGCTGTATAAATGTATATTTCTAAGATTCTACAAAAATCAGCAAAAGCCAAATTTAGCCATCATTAAGCTAAATAGGTCAGCACACAAGTATGATTCCAATACTTAGCAGATGAGATATCAAATGTCAGTTAAGTCTCAAGATGAGCAATTTCTGTTTCAGCATGCCTAGAACTTTGAATCATGGCAGAGTAAGGAGAAAATAAGTTTAACTAAAACCAGTTTCCCAGTAAACTTTGTAACCTGTATTCATAGTATCTTTTCAGACTACAGAACTCATCTATTTTAAATCATTCTCCTATTCCATGTTCTGTTTTACACATTATCTAGTAACAGAAAATTGGGCTACACTGTGGCTAAACCGAGAAGTTCACCGTAACAAGGATCCCAGTGCTTCCAAAAATCCAAGGTAATAAGCATAATGAGTCATAAAATTAAGGATTATCCAGTAACTGAACACCAACTAAAGGGAACAAGAGGAACCTTATGAGAAATGAGATTAGCATATGCATTCCTTAATTAAGGGGCAGCCCTCAACACCAGGCTACTGTTCATATAACAACAGTGTTTTCCCCCACTTTGGCCAAGTTCCTATTGCTTTTCTAAAGACTGTGTTATCTTAGCAATAGGTGGAAATAAGTTATTTGTATGCAACAATTCTAGGAAGAGAGAGGATAATTTAAATACGTCTGAATGAGGCAGTAGTTGTTGTATTTGAACATAACCAGCTGGTCCCTAAATTTGTCAAATAACTTCTACACCAATTAAGTTTCAGTGAAGACAATTAACTAGTTTAAATATTTGGCAGTGCAGGTAATTGTAGTTCAGATTCTAGACCGGACTGCAGCAACCTTCACCTTCTAACTGCTCCTTCTAAGTGCAGAGGCAGTTCCAGGTAGCTCTGGACTGGAAAGCAGACTGGAGTGCTCCTGAAAAGCAGGACTATTAGCTCCAGTACCGAGCAATACTAAACACAGCAGCTCTGCTGTCGGCAGTTTAAGAGTTTATTGCTGACGTGACTGATATTAGACAATCAAGAAACATGGATCTCAGCTCTTGCCAACTTCAGTGCAAAATCAGCAAGTGCTGCCAATCCTGCTTTGGTGCCCAGTGTGCTCTGTTTGTTCACTGAGCCTGTGACAGGGTGCGGCTGGCACCACATCCTTGTATTTAAGCCAAGATCTTTGGGATCATAAACCTAGTCATGTGTAGATACAAGAGGGTCTGCCCTGCTCTGATATAAATGCTGTACTTCTTATCTGTGTTACACCAATCTTTACCCAGCCATTAGATGCTCATGTCATCAAACCTTTCCCCTAACATCTTTCAGCCTCAAACTCAGTTTTCATGCATGTCAGTCCAGCACGTTTAGTTACCTGAGTTACAGGATTCTTCTTCTTTTGTGTACATTTGGCTTCATACTCAGGCCTCAGCTGGAGTTGCTGCTGTTCTTCTTCAAAATCAACCAAATCCCACTCATATTTCAGTCTAGCTTGCCGTCGTTTCCAGAACTCCAAGAAAAGAGTAACTGCATTTTGAGAAAGTGTTAATGAAAAGTTAAAAGAAAAGCTTTTTAAGAGATGAGAACAACGTTATTAGCTACATCAACAACTTGTCTCTACACTGGCTCCTATTCTGCAGCTTTCTGCATTGCTTTCACAATGTGACACATCTATTTTTATCAACTACCTCTTAAAGTTCATAGCTAAGAACAATAATATGGATGAAATATTTATTATCTAAAGCTCCAAGATTAGATGAAAAGGAAGATGTCAAGACAGGATCTGGATTATTTCCATAGCTATGGCACCATGTTCAATTACTCTTTTTCAAACACAAATACCAATATAGATTAACAAAAAAAAAGATAATTCAGTTAATTCTTTGTGTACAGGTGTGTAACACATGAATTGTATTACTGATAAGCAGAACTGTTTCAGAGTACTAAGGTCAATGACTTCTGTTACTATCTTGATATTTATTTGATATTGTAGTCATTTTAAAGATAGTGAATACATGATGCTTTTCAAGTGCTTGGGACTGAGGCTGGCTTAAGAACTGTTTTTTCAAGTGTTAATATCATATAATGTTAAAAAGCCTTCTATAAGCTACTTAAGAACAGTCAGATTACATTCTAATTTGGATTCAAGGGACTCTGGTTTACACAAACACAGAAAACCTGATCTTGTGCTATTCTACAGTCTTTTGCTGGTGCTTTCCAAATGACTAATCTATTAGAAAGGCTATTGTTTAGAACCAAGGAAGGTTTAGCAAACAGGCACACAAATCATCTTTCAGGATTTTTTTCAGAATGCTCTGTGAAAAAGCTAGCGACTAAGTATTCAAATACTTTTGGTAGGTTAATAAGTCTATATCCAAGTTAAGTGCTGTTTAATTATGGTATTTAATACAGCGTCCCCTAAACAGTAGACAAGATATTCAAGGAAGTAAGAAATAACAATTTTATCCTGAATCTATAAAGACATATAAAATTCAGATATCAACATATATTTCAGACAACATAATCCTGGAGTTTAAATCAATCTATTGGTGTGAACCCACACCTATGAGTCTCAGAAAATCTATCAATTTCTGTGTGGTAGAAACAGACATGAAGCAGAGTATGAATTTCTTAAGAAGAGAAAGAAACTGATTCATGTCCCCAAGAGTGGTGCTGGTGACCCAGTTGTGCTGGGCTGCAATCAAAGGGCCTCTAACCCTCATGTGGGCACTGAAGACTTGCAGGACTCAGTAGGGAGAGCTCTTTTAAGGACTAACAGCGGTCACACCACTCTGCCAGGCAACTAATGACAGAAACAAATGGTAGTAATTGGAGTTAATGATGCTGTCACATCCTAGATGGTCTAGGATGTCAGTTTCTTTTTTTTAATATCTAACCATTCCATACATTTTTATTCTTTTATTGTGTAGATACTTTTGTTATCTGAGACAGATAAAGCCATTTTCTTCTTCCCACCCTACTGTCCCTCAGCAGTTTGTCCAATATCTCCTTATTGCTCAACTTATCATCAAATGTACTCACCCCATATGCCCATGAAAATGGCAAAGAAGAGAGTTGCCACATTATCAAACAAATGGGAATACTGCAACAAAACACAAAAGAAAAATTCAGTAACAAAATAGTTTCAGCATGAACAAAATGATGGGGGTGAAAAACCAGATACAAACCTCTGAAGATGCACACGTAGTATTTAGCTTCCAGTAGTCACAGTCTCGATCACAAAGAGGACACATGATGATCTCTCCTCCAATTGCAGGGTCACAGATTTCTTTGCTAAAGAACAAAGTGTTTTACAGTATCTCCTTTAGAGTATCTTAAAAACCACTACATAAATTTATTTCAAGAAAAAATTAAGGTAAAGCTTTATTTGCTCTAAGCTCAACATTTGCAGGTTTCATATACTTGTCACTTCCACTGATGCAACTTGTAGCAGGTCAGGTCTGGACATAAGCAGCTGTTACAAGGAGGAAAACTTGCAACTGACTTCATGAATGTGCTTAGGTTTTCTTTCTTCTTCTCTGTAAACGTATCAGAAGCCCCTAAAAAGCTGACATCTGTGTGTATACCTTTCAGGTGAGAAATTGCACAATATTTCAGATTATTACACTGCTCATCACATCTTTTCTGAAAGCAAAGGTCTTGATTCAACTTCCCTATCTACAGCAAAATGTGCTCCTTCAGTCTCACTCAATTTTTGTAATCTGTTCAAGGAATCTTCTTTTAAACCCCACTGAAATTAATTGTTACCATGGATGAAGTTTAAAATGATGATAAATGATTCCTTTATATCTGGAGAAGTCAACATTCACGGTAGCATATCGAGGTGAATTCTGCACACAGTAACTATATCACAAGCCTCAAAATAATTCAAGTAAATGCTAGTTTTTGAATTGTAACTTGTTATATCATTTTTATTGTTTAAAAAAAGTTCCTGGAAACCTCTTCATTAAGATTAGAAGCAATTAAAGTGTCAACCCTCCTCTGTAACAAATTCCTGAATATAGTAAATCCAGGAATTCACTGAAGAAACAAATACACAATTATTTACAAAAGAAATTTTGGCAACCTCTGTCTTAACGCCCTCATCTGCGAGGAGAAAAGACTGCTTATCTTCCTTGTCCTCCTGCTTTTGATGGTAAAAATTAGGACTTTTCACCCTTCACCCATGCAAGAGGTCAAGTTACTCTGTGAGATCAATTCAAGTTAAATGTTGTGAAAATGATAAGCAGTTCTAATACAATTTTTGATATGTTAGTAGCATTCTTTAAGACCTTATGTATTGCAGGTACTGCAATATATAAAAAAAACACTGTTGCCAAAGAGCAATAAAACACTATCTCACTATCTCTTGCTTACAAGCTGATTCTTACTAATTAACAGCCACCAATTCTACACTAGCTGCCACCACCACTTTAGTCAGTAGATGTAGTTGGAGGACAGATTGGTCTGCCTGAGATGATAAAAACATTCATAGAACACTTTTAATGGAATAAAGGTTTTCTAGGAATAAAGGTGTGGGAGTTTTTTTGTTGTTGTTGTTGTTGTTTTGCATTACTTGATTTGCTAGGTAAGTCTTAAACATCTTTAGTGAAGGAGATTTTCAATATTCCACTCACCTGCTCATATTTTCATCCATAGTAAACAAGCCATAGAGAAAACAGATTAAGCCAACAACTGCTGCAAGGAATAGCATCTCAGTGTAAAAACCCAGCCAGGCAAAATAGATTCCAATCTTCTCACCATAGTACTTCCTGAACACAAAAAAGTCAAAGTAAAACCATGCACAAAATTGAAAAATCCATTGTCATATACTGGTAAAAAATGAGATTTGAATCAAGCTACAGGTGAGAGTTACACAACTTTAATGAAGAAAATACATAAACTCTTTTGATCTTTCATTTCTGGCAGAAGTAGTCGCTTTCAATCTCTTTCCCCTGCCCATGCAAAAATGGGGATAAAGATTTACTGCTTCGATTTTCAAGATCAAGACTCATGACTTATTCCCGATTAAATTGGGCACAATAGTTTTGATCACATACTTAGAGCAAATGGGCTATTTATCAGGAGAAACACCACTGGTTGTGTTAAAAACAGAGCAAAGGTAACCCATGAATAAAGTAGTGTATTTTTATATAAGAATATGAGCTGAATCAAAGCAATAGGGATTAAATTTAGTTTAAATTTGGGTTCAGTACCGAAGAGTCAAGCTTCATAAACTGATTGTTCTCAAAATATTTTCAAGTTTTCAATTTCAATGCCATCTTTAAAAATACCTGCCACAGCATCTTGATTGCATTATATTAGGTACTCTCACATGTGCTCAGTAACATTTTAATTATCTGCAAAATATCTGACCCCAGGAGCATTGGCTAGATGGATCAGGGCCTGATTTGAGGTATAGCGTTTTTCCTAGGTGCTAATAAAAATTATTTGCTGCATATCCCAAAGGCATAGTGCCCAATTACATAAGTCCTTCTCTACAAACTTCAAAAGGAGTGAAAATTCAAGACAGCAAAGGCTTCTGCAGCAGTGTTTTACCTGATGAGGTCCAAGGGCTGTTCTTTGTAGAACCGTAAGAAACGGGCCCACTCCATGTACAGTGTGTATCGCTCACTGTCACAGTTTGGATCACTTGCCTTTTTCCAGTATTGGCACTGTGAGCATATCAGGGGAAAGGCAAAACAGCTCAAAGTCAGACTCAAATACTACATCAAAAGAAAGGAACACTGATGAAAATGTGCTCCTCAAGCTCAAGATAATTAAACTAAAAATTTCAAGTCATCGTTGTACTTCAGCATTTTTGTATAAGCAGAACCTTCCCTCTATCAATAGCATTTTAAACTATTTACACATATTATATATGCATTTTCAGAGAATGCCAGTTTTAGATGTTTAGCCAACCTGTACCATAACCATCTTAATTCACGTTACACTAACGCTGCCCTGCAATGTGCTCTGTAACACTCTTCTACCGCAGTAGATCGAGTTGAATTGTTTGTTCCTCTGTAGCATATGTACTTGCAGAAGCTCAAACTTCCCTAAAATAGGAATCCCCTATTTTACTCTTCATTCATTAAAACTAGCTCAAAGCTAAGTCTTCCCTATAGTTCCGAAGGCTGTCATCGCAGATTTCTCTGTGAAAAGCTTTTGGCTGCGGTATGGACTAGGGAACATAAATACAAGTTTTCATGACTCCAGACATTATATTATACTGTACTCAGTGATATGCTTTCTAAAGTTGAAATATTGTGTGTGCAAAATGAACAAAAAGGAAGTTAATTAGAATCAGATCTTCATCACCATCAAGTATCTACCAGCCCAAGCCAGGAAAAAATTCTACAGCTACTTCAGTCTCCTGGAAATTAAATATATTAAAATAAGCATTGTTTCTGACAGCTCTTGTAATTTTATTCTCTTTTATTTTTTGTAATTTTATTTAAAATATCTGAAATTCAATAAGAAACATTTTGACATATAGGAGCAAAACAGCAGGGCTGGCAGATTTTTTTGTGTATAATAAAACAGAAAAAACTTCTGGTACAAGTCAAGGGGTTTGAATACTATTTTCACTTCTGTTGAAAACAGGAGCATGACCATAGATAAAGATAAAAACATTGGCAAAAGCTCAAAAGAGCAGAAAACTAAAGTACTTACATCATGAAGAGGATATGCAGCTGAATAGGTGCCATTATTTAGCAGTCTTTTAATCCCAAACTTTTTCTTCCCTTCTTCTGTCCCATATGGGCAACGCGTTAAGATATAGTAAACCTAAATTCAAACACACATTTCAGTCCTCTCTTGTTTCAAAGACATTTAAGAGATTTATACTGATTGATGCAAAGAGAGCTGTACAGGAATGGCACATTTATCCCTTACCAAGCGGGAGCCTGTCTGAGGCTGCTGGAAAGCTGTAAGTTAGTCTTCCTGCAAAGGCCGTCATCCACTCCCACCAATATGATTTTGTGATTTTAAATAAGACTCACAGACACCTAGGGGATTTTATATTACATATATTTGTTTCTTGCACAGGTAATCCTGTGGTCAGTTTAAGTCTACATACGAAGTGTAAACAAATTCATATACGTACTATTCTGTTCCTCATGGACGGCGAGAAGAAAGTACTCTCATCATTAATGAGGTACAACTCCTGCTTGTCCTTGCTGAATGGCGCCGTGAAGTAGTCGGGCTCGGGGTGCATCACCCTCTCGGGAAGCCTGAACGGCGTGAGGACGCAGTCCAAGGGGTTCTCCACCGTCGACGGAATGTCATTCTCCCTGATGGGAACTTTAATGTTCAGCACTTCTGCGTACGTGATCAGGACCTCCCATGGGGCATGGATCTTCACAAAGTAGATCTTGCCATCTTCAGATTCCTGTCCCAGATGAGTGAAATCTGATGTTAGACTAAACTGCATGTTACTGCAAGATTGCTAAGGGGAGTTGTTACACAATTTATTTCCTTTTGCACATTTTAAAAAAAGTGGCTATCCTCACTAATGACTGGTACATTTCCAAGCTCATGAAGGGTTTTGTTACAATATTAACCTGACACGCTGCAGCCTCATTACTCTCACTCCATTCTGTAGTGGCAAAGGAGCAGTTTGCTATGGGGCATTTGCCCCCTGGCCACCCATGTGTCCTGCTCACTGTCATGCTGCATGGCAAAGCTCTTCATTTCCTAGATGAGGACAATTTTCATAGAGCAGAGCAAGTCTCCTTGCAAAACCCAATTCCCAACAAGACCTAGGGAGTCTGTTACAGCCTTGCAGCTATGATAAGGAATAATCTTATCACAGCCCTCACCCCTCTGAGCTTGCCGTGTGGTGGTGTTCTCTTGCCTATGTTGTATTTCTGCACAGGAGACCACAGCAATCAGATATTTTTAATGTGTAACTCAGTGAATCTCTATCTGCACATGTTAAAACTTCATCAGGTGTTTTCTGTTCCACTCAATCCCTGGCAGGCAGAAGAAAACAGCAGGACAACTCTCCCCATACATAAAGCAAAACAGGATTATTAATGAGTCCTTGCTCATCCCAATTAAAATACTCGGTGATCAGGACTTCAAAAAATCCAGTAGTAGCTGCTTAAGCCCCTTCAAAGATGAGCTAAAGTGGATTAAGTCTAGCTGCAAGTAAACTTCCCACTTGCTTGGGTTCGGATTAGTTTTTCACTTCCTTTTTGTGACAGAATCAAATGCAATGACTTCCTGAGGCAAAATAGCTTTCTTCTCACAGCTCTTATGAACATAACTGGAAATTTGTAACTAAGAAGAGGCACCTTTGGCTTATTTCTCTTGAGTTACTCAAACTCATGATATCTGTGATATTATTTTGTAAATTATTATGGTATAAGATTAATTAGTAACTTGCAGAGCAATTTCTTTGGTCCTTTCTTAAGAAAGAAAGGAGCTTTCCTTATTTTTTTGTTTGTAACTTACCTTTTTGTCTTCTGTTTCTAGTTCCAGACCAGCTTTTTGCAGATTGCTCTCAAATTCTTTTCTTCTTTCCTGAAGATAAACAAACAGACTTTAATAACTGAGGAACTGGGGAAGTTCTACTCCTTCAGGCTGTAGCGATGAAGGTTGCTTTAAATTCTGCCAAATTCGTAAAAAGAAAGCAGAACAACAGATAAAGTCTAGCCTATATGTACTGACCCACTTGTGAGTCATCGCAACTCAGCATGCCCAGAGTGACTCACATGCAACAGCAGCTCAAAAGAGGAGAGCCCCTTCTTAGCTTAGGGAGGGTCTCATCAACGAGGCAAACTCATAAACCAGGCAGCAAAATCAAGTCACAAGTCTTCAGCAATACTAATAATGACACGAGTGGAGAATAAGTTGAAGTTTACTTCTCCCAACTCCTTAATTCCCAGGGAGCAACTTGGGCAAGAACACCATCTTCTTCTCCTTTTCCATAAAAGGAGACTGATTTTTACTCCTCCTAGGAGACTCAATCATTTTTCTTATAATTATAGAAAATTTGCTGAGGAACTGCCAGGAGAAACACAGAATTTATGTGAAATATTGAGCCCTAGCCTCTTTAGAGAGTACTAGCAAAACTACCTGTGGCTTTCCAGCTAACACTCTGAACTTGCATAAGCTACTCAAATTAATACTGTGTGAAGAGCAGGTTTAAAGGTCCTCAAGTCTAGGTTAAATGTGTTGATATATTTAACTTAGTAGAGCCTCGCATTACTACCTATAATAGCTGATTTTGCTGAGTATCAATGGATATTAGATTAGATACTGGCCTAGGAACTTAGTAAAGATGATAAACTCTGCACTTGCATGTGAACTGCAATCCCATGCATTACTTCTTAATTCATCTACCCCAGAAGCACACATATATGCAGTTATATAAACAAAGAGCTATTGTTTGCAGACTGATTGATCCTGAGGCAAACACCAAGGGTGATTTATGATTGCATTCAAAGGTGGTATATGAAAGCTGCTTTCCAAGCTGAGTATCAAAGCTCTCCCCGCCTGCATTTTCTCCAAACAAAGCAGACAGCTTCACATTCTTTCCCTAGCAATCCTGGGGGAGATCCAAGAGTCAGCACAGAGGCCACTTGGTCCTTCAACACACTTGCACGTCAGTTCCTCCTCCTCCTGTGCAGCTCAGTAATAGACAGAGCCACTCAAATTGCCTTTTCTCACCATAGGTTTATTGTGATAAGTTTCAAAATTATCATAGAAATTACACCGCTTTCATTGGTTTGCCTCTTCCTACCAAGCTGTCTCCATCCGAACATGCTAGGATCTACCCTACAGTCACATTCACTCTTCCTGCATTCAAAATAACCATCTTGAAACGTAGATCAACCTACTTAAGAGTTCTGCCTTTCTTGCCAAACACTGAATTTCTTCATAATGCCTCCAACTAAGGTTTAAAATGGACAAAACATAGCCTCATGCCAGTGATCTCTTGCTGATGTTATTTAATAAGTTACATAATGATATTTATTTAATAGGTGCCCATTCAGTCTCATTAACCTGAAAAGCTTCACGCAGAGCATAACAGACTATGTAACTCCACTATCAGAAGGTGGAGAGAAGGGAGATAAACATTTACATCAACCAACATTGGTCTTTAATCCCTTTCCTTGCATTTTAAAGTACAACTTTAAAAAATAAACTTAAACCCAACATTGTGAACCCACAGTGACATACATAAGACAGCACAGAGCAATCGTCTCTCCAACCACACCACTGGATATCCCACCTATTAAGTGCACGGGAACGTTACTAGCTAATATACACCCGAGTGTGGTAAACCATCCTGATAAGATGAGTAAAACAAGATCCAAAGTCCACCAGCACTAATGTGATCGATGCAGTGGCAACACTGCATTACAAGTTATCTAAGCAAGATAGATACCTATTATAAATCTGTTTCTTGGTAACAGTGTTGTTATTGCTAGTAACAGCTGACAGTAAATACAAGACTAAAATAATCTCTGAAGCTCACAACATATTATTCTTTAATAAGAAAAATCTTCCCCAAGCCTTCCCCTTCCCTTAGAGGAGAAGCTCCACCTCTTACGTATCACAGTGGTCCAACGTGATCTAACTACAGCCTAGAGTGAAACACTGGGACAGAAATATGAATTCTAGGAATACTACTGGACCATAAGGCATAAACAAATCCTGCTCTTATTGGTACTCTGAATGCATTTGCACAAATCCTGCAAAGTGAAATGTGCTTTCTCAGTCAGAGTTCAGGCTACCTACACATGTCAATGTAGACTTCCAGGCAATAAAGATGATATCTTAAAACCTAACAAGTGTTATGTAAGCTTAATGTATCTATTTCTCCATATTTCCTTATTTTATCAACAAAAGTCAAAACATAATTCAATTAATCTACTAGAGGAATTAAGAAAGAAGAAAGTCTCACAAAAAAAATATATTTTTTTTTTTGCAGTGGCTTTGTGTTTAAGACTTATTCATGTAGTTCACAGAAAGCAGACTCAAAACAGAATTTAAGCTGCAAGTTCCTGGGGAGCATCACAGAACCCAATACACCTGCTCCGCATGAAGCTAAGGGAAGAGAGGCACTTACTGCCTCTTTCCAGAGCAGCCATATCAAGGCAGCACTGAAACGCATAAAGAAGTTTCTCATCTCATTCTTAGAAACGCAGAATAAAGCTGTTTCCTTGAGACAAGGAAGCAGAAAACGTAGCAGTTTTTTTTATTTTTACATTTTGCCAAGTCACTGTAGTGCAGGAGCAGAAATGCACGTGACAGAACTGTGGGATAGCAGTATCACGTCTCAACACGTCCCAAAGGCTGCACTGCATCAGAATTTTATTTTTCCCCCCCAGAAAAGGGACAGCAGAGTACTCCTTTGCTAGGAGGCCTGCATTAGTTGGCTGGTATGCTCATTGCAAAAAGGCTTACACTAGACATAAACAGGGGGTAAATTTAAGTTTTCCTGCAGACGACCCCAAAATGGTTTGAAAACTGATGTGTCCTGATATTAACACCTTCATGTCTGTCAGTTTTGCAATTGCCAAGGCTATGGTGGAGGCACCCACCTCAGATCTCCCTCCACAGAGGCCTACAGACGTTTGTCAGCAGCAGATGTGTGCAGAATTGACACCCTAGCTGGGTAGATGGTCTAATATCTGGACAAGATTGGTTCTTGCCTCTTCTAATGACCCATGAAGAAGTAGGTAAAAATCCCTGTTATGCATTATATGAATGGTTAGAATGAACTTTTAGTTCATTTCATTTTTTTGCCAAATAGTCTCTCTTTGCTCGGTTATCTGAATGTTACTAATGGAAAAAGTTTACCATGCAAAAAGTCGAAAGTTTTCCTCTGTTTCATGAGGGGACCTTTTTCTTTTCTCTGCGCTGACTCATCGCTTCTTCCTTCTTTTCTTAACATGCTTTTTGCTTTATAGTAAAAGGCAGAGTCTGGCACGGACAACCTGAAACAGGCCCCCAAAACACCAGGATGGGGTGGAAAAAGTTCACCTTTAAATAAACCTATGGAACCTGAGCTATGAAGATAGCTATGTATATATCCATATATTAACCTCTTTGTTTGTATATTTAGAAGATTCAGTAAAAGAGTTGTTCTATACTAGACTGTATTTGCATATAAGGATAACAAAAAAATCTTAATGAAATCAGTATCACTTGCACATAGAAATGCAATTACTAATTTAATTGAATTTTATTGTTCTCCCTCTGAGCATAAAACAATTTAAAAAAGGAAAATGGCATGGATTCAGTACTGCATCTAAGAATCTGCTTCTTCTTTAACTGAAGTCAAAGAAAGGAAAATTACATTTTTATAAAACAGCATAAGTTATTTATAGATCTTATTTGGATAAGGTTTCATTCATTTAGAAGAAGCCTTCAACAACAATAAGCTGTGAGAGACAGCAGAGCGTTTATATTGTTTTGCATTGAACTGTATAATATTGACCACCATAAATACAGTGATTATTCAGAAAGTGTAACCCTAAACGTTTAGTAAAATTATATCCAAAAGGAACAAAACTAACTTAAATAAAATGATGTAAGGGTTTGCAAAGCTCAGTTCCTACCAAGTACTGCATTTTGAAAGACTTGGAAAAGGATATTCAGGTCACAATGATAAGAATTAAAAAGATATCATAAGCAGCAGCTTACCAACTTTTTCTCCCATTCTTTATTAAGATCATCCACATAGGAAAGCACAAAATCAATTCGACGGACACCATCCCTGAAGAAAATAGAGTCTTTGCTTTCATGCCTTTTATCAATCTGTGGAAGATACATGGTTCCAGTTAAAAAAGTCAAGTATTGCTGTTTCTCTAAAAGAAAAACAAGAAAAAACAGATGACAAAAGCTTGCCCAAAATGCTTCACTTTTTCAGTTTCTTCATAGCTGAAGATGTACTCGGGCAAGATTTAACAAGGCCTTCAGTTAAAAGCAACTTCAGAATTAAATGTCTGTGTATATGCACGCACACACACACACTATATATATATACACATATATATACTTACTCTTCTTACAGCAGTTGTTAGTGTGGCAACGCCTATGAACAATGTTATTTTGTTTCACAGATTTTGGAACACATCAGAACTGCTGACTGCAAGTGTTACTGGAGAGCATCATTTTTTCCTGCCAGGTTAGTACAAACACCACTACGCAAGAAGCGGACCAGGGCACAGTCCAACTTAAAGCAGGTAGCAAAAACAAAATCCATGCAGTTTTGCCTCCATAACAAATTTCAACCAGCCATCAGAAAAATACATGTCCCAGTGATCATACTTAGGTGCTCATATACAGAATTTACACAAGCTATACACAGGTGATATTTCAGAGGATGCAAAATTGAGTACTTGCTTTCTTGGGGGAGGTGGAGGGAGAAGACTTAACTTTTCTGTTGAATTGGTACATTTTATTATTCCAGTTGGTCCATTAAAAGTTCATTTAGCAGCATGCTGTATCATTACAACACGTTGTATTAATAACATATATCTCTTCAAAGACTTAGGTCACAACAATTAATGTTATGCCAATAAAGACTATCACCTCATAGTCCTAGCAAAGTTAACATTATATTAGGGAATATTATTTATTATTGTTTAAGTATTTTATCTCTAAGTGTTGACAAGACTTCAGCTTCCTTCAGCAAAGTGCTCTCCATAGAGGCCAACGCTTTAGTCTAAATTTATCTCTATGCTGAGGAAGTTTTTTCCAGTCACACCAAGTAGCAAAGCAGCACATATTTACATGGGCCTGAATTTGTTTTTCATTTTATTAGATTAGAAGGGAAAACCAAATAATTTGCACAGGGATATGTCACCCTCCTCCCTTGTAAATGATATAGAGTTGCAAGGGAAAAAGTTCTCTGTAAAAAAAAGAAAAAAAGCACCAAGTATTTGCAACTGCGAACTTGGCTCCCGAGTTCATCAACAAGAGGCATCACACAGTGAAGCATGTTATTACTGCAGCCATCCCAGCCACTTGCAATATCATTCGTCACTGTTTTACCCTGAGACGTCGCTTCAGGAACAGATTATATCTCCTCCCAGTCTGCTGGAACAACCAACAAGTCGTTAGCAACGCCAGCCTCATCAAGCCCACACTCTACGACCAACTGGACTTTGCAAGAAAACTGTGCTTAAACAAAAACCTCCAGTTAGTAGCAAAAAATACAACCATCCACAGTTGGAGTATAATATCTTGATCTTTTATGAAGAGAAAACCAGCACTGGCATTCATTGAGATAACTCAGGTATTTTAAAGTAATATATAATTGCTTAATCCCTTCAAGTGCTGCAATCCTCTATCTTCACTATCTGGTAATTCTGTTTTTCTTGTTAATTGGTGTGCTCCAAATATTTCACATAACCTACTTGATAATAATCCAAATCAGGAGAGTACCTCAAAAAGGCTTTGCTTCCATACACAGCACATGATTGCATAAAACTAAGAGACTCACAAGGATCATGCAGTCCACGGAAAGAAGCAGGTTAACACTTCCCAGGCTGTGTCTGCAGTTCCATTTGCACAAATAATGGAAGCAATTTGCAATTGTTTCAGTGTGAATTTAATTAGCATCTAGAATAAGGCACAAATCTACATAGCACTAGTAGTACTGTAATTACACAGCATTTAAATAATTGAACCCCCAAAGTGCATTGTAACAACTTATAAAATGGGAATCTGCCTAGAAAGTCACAGAAGATCACAAACACTAGTTTAGGACAACAACAACAGCTTTTCCTTAGGGAACTATCAAAAGCCAGAAACACTAAGAAAGATAAAAAGAGTTCAGTAATATTTACTTAAAGTTCCTGCCAAAAATCAAGTTTCCTAAATTCTTTGGGTAGCACAGTTATAATTAGAACATTCCAGAGAGTTTAACTAATACTTTATCTTTATGTCGAAATATTGGTGTTCTGAAGTATATCACAATTCAGTTCCCTGTCATTGAAGCTTTGATTATTGGCATATGTTGTTAACAATAAAAAAACCTGTTGTATCTGATTTTAGATAGGAAATACTCATCAAATCCTTCCCCTTCTAAACATATGACTCATCACAGAAAAGTCACAGACCTAATTATTAAACTCATGAATTTTTCCTTCGCATGTTGCTGCTTGTGGATTTCACAACAAGATCAGTCCTAGATATTTATCCAGTTTGGTGCATAAACGTGAACTTACAGGCCTAAAAAAGCTCTCTACAACATTGGTAGGTTGCACTGCTTGCATAGGTGAACTACAAAACACGATGGATTACTAAGTTTTACTTCTTAAGAGCTCTTTGCAGAACTGTGATCCAAACCCTCCATTTATGTCAACCTGCAGGTGTTAAATTAAGCAACACCTGATCATAGTTCATTCCCAACAAGGAATTATAGGAAAGGTAAAGTCAGACTCTTCTCACAGGCATGGAGCCAAAGGAGAAGAGGCTGCAGGCAGAGGTCACAAGTCCCAACAAGGGATGTTCCTGCTCAATAAAAGGGAGTGGATGAACAGGTAGAACGGGCTGCCCAGGCAGACAGTGGCATCTCCATCCTTAGAGACTTGCAAAACCCAACCATGCAATGTCCTCACCTAGCACCTAGCTGATGCAACTGGTGGTCACCCTAGCCTCATTGGGAGGTCAGACCTCCAGAGCTCCCTTCCACCATTCTTACATGAGTTTGTCAAAGGATAATACTGCAAGTGTTTGACATTTAACAGGGTTTACAGAACTTTTAGAAATGCCCTCAGCTAAAAATAAGTTTATAGTTTTAAAACATGAAAAGTATCTTCCTATTTTCCTATAGAAATGCAAGTTTAATAGTCCTAGACATCTGCCTGAGGTAAGCATTTTGGATAACATTCAGCTTAACTACAGTTGGAATACCTGCAATCCTCAGCTGTAACCTGAAGACACCTGGTAGTAATGCCTAACTGAAGGCAGAGTAGAAGACCAAAATGTCTTTTTTTTTTTCTTTTTTTTGCATATAGCCCAAGGTAAAGTAAGAGTTACAACAACCAACATTCAATTTTGCCCAAACCAACTTGAGTGAAGCGACTAAGTGGTGGCCAGTGGCTGCCACCTTCTACTTACACTCCAAAATGCAAACCTTTCAACTCTGTCACACCACTAAGTACTTGACAAACAGCCCTTCACCACCTCATCCCCACGGAGGCTTCGGCAGATCCAAAGCAAACAAGACAGTCACAGCTAGCGGTAGAGGGGAAGCGAACTGCTGAACCCAGCATCCACCACTGAACATGGCAACAAAGAGCTTCAGAGAAGGGACTTGGGACTGATGCGAAGTGAATTTGTTTCTGGCCATCCACGTAATCTTGCACACTGCTTAGCACCACTCTCAGGCAGCCAAGTTCCCTGCCAACTCACCTCGCCGCTAAATATCCTAGCCATCTGCAAGCCTGCAGGGAGGAAGACAGAGCAATATTGCTCTGAGCAATAAATACTTTTCAGATTATCATTCAAATTCAATCCAAATTTCCCCCAGTTCAACCTCTGCCTCCAGAACTGAACACGACACTCATGTCCAACCTTGCAGAACTAGCACTACAGGTTGGCAGCCACCTTCCTTCAACTTGTGCTTTTTGCATCTCAGTGCAAATATCCTCTAGAATAGTGACATCATTAATACAGCAATAAGCAATATTTACCTAAGAGCAAAAAACTGTTAATTAGATTCTGTAACACTACAGTATAGTGAAGAATCTCTAGCTATGAGAATAATTAGCCTAAATAGTATACCAGAAGGTTGTCTTATTCCTTTGTTACCAAAGGAAAAAAAAATCAAAATTCTGCAATGGTTTGCATACTTACCTGGTATAATTAACAAATATTTATTACTTTTATTGCCTTTGATAATCACATAGCTAATTAGTATGTTACTGACAACAGAGCAAACCAAAATGACTGCACTGCAAAGCAATTAGTTAATTCTTTATAAACCCACTGTTGAAATATTTCCAGAATATCAAAACATAGGAAAAGATAACGCTGAAAGCCTTTGAAAGCTGACTCAATAAGATATCTGCATAATTGAGAGGACAAAAAAAATATCCCATGGCTTAAATAAAAAGTTTTTGCCATCCCTTAAATTCAAAGTTCACACAATATTTGAGGCCCTCTACACAGGATGAAACACCTGTTAAAGTTCTGCTATGCTAAATGTACCGTTTGATAAAATTCATTTCCAAGGGCCAAAAAACCCAAAGAATTAACAAGGCAAGTTCCACTCTTGGTTTTCAAGAACAACTTGAGTTTTTATTACACCAGAGATCCATTTTGTATCAATATTCTTCCTTTGAGGAGTCCATGTAACCAAAACACTTCCAAGTGGTGCATAAAATAGCCCATAACATCATAGGAGTCCCAGTTTCCAGGTATGCTTTGTGCAGGCTACCAAGTTAGACAAAAAGGATTCTATTAAAAAAAAAAAAAATTGCTGGCCATGAGTTTTGCAGGCTGTTTTTGTACCTTTACTGCATCTGCCTTACCATTTTGAACCACATGAAAATCCGAGAGCTTGAAAACATGCATTTCAAGGCTCTTTTAAGACACCAAAATGTTTGCACTAAAGTTTAAATGTGCAGAAGAAGCTTCTCTAGATAAGAGACAACATTAAATAACAAAAAAAAAAAAGAAAAAAACCACTATGCTAAGAGAAAATATGTGTTAATGTAAGACACCAAAGCCCCATATAAGCAAGCAGACAATTTGAATATACCTCAGCATGTACTTCTCCAGTTATCTTAAGGGAATTTTTAATTTCTCCCTCCTTCTGTGAAGGAGTTAAGGGTATTTAAGTTTTCTGGTATGTTTGGCAATTAATACAATTCTCATGTTTGAGAATTTCAGCGAGAGGGTATTTTGAGCTTTCCTTATTTACTGAAATAAGAAATGCATCGCAAAGCCAATAACACTGGTATTTGTTTCTCGCTTCAAGAGTTTTAAGTATCATGCTGACTGAGACCTGCCAATTATGATCGTAAAAGGAATCCTGCGTATGTTAATAACACCATAAGCAGAATATATTCCACATCCCATGAAACCAAAATAATAAAAAGACAAAACTTTCCAGTTTTTCCACCAGTAGTTCGGTTTGCAATTTTGCTTGTTTTCTGTGCAAAATCTTCCAATTTTCAGTTCATCAAAACATGCTAGTTAATCAATTAAGCCATTAAGTGCTCACAGTGCCATTTACTAGGAATAAACTTTAAAGCCATATTCATTTATATGCACAAAAACAATTATTTTTGGAAGGATAGTTTCAAAACTGGAAAATTTAAGGGAACTTTTGGCACATGGTAATAGAAGATGCCACACAAATTCATGCAAGGAAGCATGAATATTTTTTTTTTTACTGCTTACCACTTGATGATCAGGGATGAGTAAAGTGGTCTCAGTGCTGCTTAGGCCCTGCCAGTGGTATTGCAGGAAAAACATAATGTTGTTAGTGATAACTCAAAAAAAAAAAATAAAGCCTTTTTTAAAGGAAAAAAAGGGGGGGAAAAAAAAAGGGGGGAGTATTTCAGTGTAGCTTCTGGTTGAAGTTGGTGAAAAGGTCTAAACGATAGTTGAATTTTCAGTCCAGCTGTCAAATGCTTAAACAACTCTGCTTCCTCGGCTTTACCAGCTCTCCAAACTACTGCCTACCAACTTCTACCTGTCTCATATTGATTTCAAAAGATCAAGAACGGCTTTTAAAGAGGTCTAGATAGCTTCTCTTCAGCATTTCCATCACAAAAGTTACAGCCTGCAAACCACTTCATATGGATGAGTTGACAAGATGATAAAAACAACTGAAAAAATATTTTGTTTTAATTTCAAAGGTGAAAACAGAGGAGCATTGAAGTTGCTGAAGTACATATATGACATGATTTATTTTGCTATCTTTCCAAAGCAGACAAATTATACCACACACTGTGATGGGAACAAATATGATGAGCAGTAATACCACAATGACTTAATTTTATGATTGTACCATTATTTATTGGTTTGCTGATAGGGTGTTTTTGAATCACTCTCTCAAAACCTACTGGCACAAAACCTTGTGTGTCAGATTAGTAATGACAAATTTTCATTTTTAATCCATCTAGTTCATCTCCTTTTAGAGGAACCACATGTTCCTACAGTTCCAGCCCAATAGGAATAGTCTTTTGTCATATTTCTGAATTAAGTATAAACCTTTGAAGTTGTTATGGAAAAATATGCAATTTATTGCATGGCTTGGGTGCCTCTGTAGGTAGGAAGGTCAGATGTTCAAATAGGAAATATCCTATTGTGTTTGTATCTGCTACCGTTGTTTACCAGTGTATGTCTTTAATCTTTGGGACAATTCCTAGAAAGCATGGAGAGCTTATTCCTTACTGCAATAGCCTGCCTCAAGGAATTGCTGCACAGCAACGGTTAGAAGAGAGATTTGGCAGCAAGAGTTATTCTTTGTCATTGAAAATGTTCTTTCAATGGCCAGGGGTGTGCAACACCAGTAAAATCCAGCTAGCACAGTTGTACTAATGTAGGGTTAGGCAAAAGAAGTGGTATGAGCCCTACTATTTTTTTTAAATAGAAAAAACTTCCTGGAAGAAGTGAAATGGAAAAGATCATAAATAGGATGCAGGTAAAGCTTTCTTTGAAACCCTCAGTCCTCTAGTGCAAAGGAGCCTTTGTGTTCATGGTTGCTGGGCTAGCCACTAAAGTGAAATTCAGCCTTGTGCAGAAAACTACTTGCTTTTGTTCCTGTTATACTGTGAAGATACAAATGTGTCCAGTCTTATCCTAAGTAAACACTCAAATATTCTAAACAACCTTTCCATAATTTCATCAAGCAAACCTAAGGAAGCTCAATCTGTCTTTTCCAGGATAGCCACAGGAAAAAGTGAGGTCTTGCAAATACAAGCAACCATGTGCTCTTGTCCTAAGGTTGTCTGAACTCACTAACCCTCTCATCACTGATGCTAATGGAAAAAAAACAAATGTGCTATTTGGAGAATAGCACAGGGGGAAAATAGGAAGAATAGGGGGTTGAGATGCTCAAATGGAAAGTCTCCTACAATTATATTCTCAAAATATCTGCCCTATAAAGTGCTGTACAAGTCTGTGAACAACTTAAGTATAGTCTGGCTTTTCCTTATTCCCCAGAGGATTTGTGGCCTCTTCATTTCACAGGGGCCCTCCCTGGACAAGCTGACACTCCATCTCCTTGCCACCACCACTCTTCCCCTCCAGTCTCCTCCTCACACTCTTTCCACATCCATGATGATCACATGCAAGTAGAAGTTCTAGCCCCATCAACAGAAACCCCGATTTAACAGAAATTCGGTGAGCATTTCTATGAAGGGAAATTACTATAAAAAGTAGATGTTTAATATTTGCTCTGTGAAACAAATTTCATTTCTCACAGCTAGGGCAGGGCACAATCCTGCAGCTTTACTCAGAACAGTGCAATTGCCCTTTATGAGGTTGATAGATTTGAGGTATATGCAGCAAATACACACAGCAAACACCATAAGTGACTTTAAACTTCTTAACTACAAGGAGACAGAAATATTCTTAAGTATCTGCATCTTACAGATGTTGAGAAGTTTCAAACTAGTTAGTGACTCAGTCTCCTACAAAGTCTAAGTAGTCTTAAAATTATCCCACTTGAAAGGCACAATATTTTATTGTCAGGAAATTACATATAAAATCTACTTTTAAACTTTTAACATTTAATGGACTATCTTCCCTCATGATAACTGGAATTCTATTTTATCTGTCCCTACTTCTCATTTACATCTCCACAAAGTACAGCAAAAAATTAGATTCTTGGCCTTTATTTCATTCACTTTTTAAAACTGGTTGAGAATTATCAGAAGCATTTCTATATCCCTTGAAAAACAAACACCATAAAAATGTAACCAGAATCAATTAGTCTGTTCCTATCAGGAATGCTTCTCTGAGCCACTGCTTTAGCAGTCATGCTTTGAAGGACAGTCTCCTTTGCAGCTTCTCTTTAAAAGTACCCTTGTCATAATTCCTTTCTTTCCTCTCCTGGTTGCTGAAGAGCTCCGCAAGCCTCCCTACACTGAGGGCATCTTGAGATGACTCAATTTCAAGCTTCTAATAGGAAGGTATGCTGAAGTCCAAGTAATCCAGTTTCTCTCATCCCTCTGGGAGACTGAATGAAGAAAAACAGACTCAACAAGCAGCAGATGAAAAAACAAGAATGTAAAGAAATAGGAAACAAGATGAAGACACAAATGCAAAACTATGATGAAGGACCAAATGCATTACTGATAGAAGCTGCTTTCAGGTGTTTAAGTAGCGGAGTTCATTGGACTTTTTGTCCATGTCTGGCACAGTTTTTTCAAGTTATATTTCATTGGACTTAATTCCTTGCTCATAAATATGGAGCAAATTAAACAAAATAATACTTAAAAGGTTCATCAGAATAACCAGTTTGCCAACACTCAACTCAATAAATATCATTTCGGAGGAGCATTCAGTCAGTCCAAGATTGCCCATCAGTGGAGCAACTCTGTCTCTAAAAACAGAGTGAAAAAAAAAAACATAGGAAGCAAGTAATGATTAAAACACTAGTTTCAGGACCACGTACTTTGTGTTAAACATTGAGTAGTAATCCTTACAACCAAACCTTCATTTAGCTTCTCGTTCTTGCTATATTCTTAGACAGCTCCTGGAGCACAGGGATGCAACAGTGCCCCAGTTTCTCCAACAAGCCAGTAATGTAGCACACAGTGCAAAAAGCACTGGGTTTGATGTTCTTCAAGTTGCCAAGACATTGCATTGTAATATAATCCTTACCCCAAATTGCTACAATACTGTCATGTCCATGGTGCTTTCCACCATTAGCAGTGACACTTTGTCAAGTCTTCTGTAGGATTCTGGGTAGCACTGTTACTTTCATGGCTTTGCTCCTTAAAAAAAAAAACACTAGAGGAAGAAAGCTTTTGCATGGACAAATGCACATGGAGGACCTCAAAGAAAAGCGTTTTTCAGAATTAATACCATCTTCCACAGTGTTATTCCTCTTTCTACCACTAGCATGCACACTGTACCTTACCTCAGAGCTGCTTGGGATTTCTGACCCAGTTGTTGAAACTGTTTCACACAGAGGTCCATTGCATTCTTCTCCTAAAGAACACAGGAAGAGTCACATGCATATATTCCTGCTTTTATAATATTCTCGTTTAAAAAAAGAGTCCCAAGCACTGTACAATCTGCCCAAAACAACAGCTTGAAGTTCAACCTTAACTGCGGTTGTTTGCTAGAAATTGAAGCCACCTTTTTTGCGGTCAAGGGTTCACAGGTATATAGTCCTAAGGTGTCATGCTAGGACCCTGCATATTACACATATTGGCCAACATAATAGAGTTAAAACGAGAATCAAAATTAGTAACATCAGTTTAAGTTAACAGACTTCCTGTTGTTCACAGTCCTGGATTTTGAGAGCAGCATTATTTGTGGAAGGATCTTCACACAAGGAATTAATCTGTCAATTATTGAAGTGTTAATATAACAGAGAAACTAGTATTTAAAAATAGTTCCTGTAAGTCTCCAACTGATGGGAAAACTGTTCAATGATATAATATAGCATTCAATATTATAATACAGCAATCATAGTTTCACTGTAACATGCTTAAAGCTGCTCCATGCTATTCTGTTAAAACAAAATATGCCTGCACAAGTATTTTACATATCTCAATTTGAGCATGAGCTTTACTTATGCACCTCTAGAAAGGTTGTCTACACCTGCCAAAACAAGTGTAGAGACCTGTGGTAAGTCATCTCAAAGCTTTGTAGAAGTAGCTGATTCAGGTTCATTCTTCTTACCCAACATCACCATAACAGCTTTAGGGACTATGCTTTTTCTAGAAGACAGCATCAAACACTATAGAGGCTTAAAAGAAAAAGCTGCAGCATGGAACCAAGTTAACTCAGCCTCCCAGCACAAACCCTCAATACCTAAGATAAGCAAGAGGCCCAAAACAGGAGAGCATCACTACAAGGACATGGAAGTCTGCTTGAAAGCAACTGCCTAAGTAAACCAGTTACTTCAGAAACTGTTTGTGCAAGAAGATTCCTATAAGAGGCTGCACATTCAGACACAGTTTTATTTTTCACTTTACAAAGAGTTTCACTTTTTAAATTTTCTTTCAATAATTTGCCACTTAGGTAACTAGTGAAAAGAAATCCCATACTGTCATCCTTTATCTTGGGGATTTAAACAACACTGCATAAATAAAGCACACAAGACAAAAAACGGAGCACAAAACATATGTTAGATGGGAAGTACAACATACTTGGAATATTTTCTCCTTGAAAAAGCACAGAAACACATTTCTAAACAGCAGGAGTATGAAAAATATATGTCCACGTCATGTGAGAAGGAGCAGAGGAGTCATAACACAGCTACACCAAGAACCTGCTATGTTCTTAACAAGAAGAGCAGCTCACAGATAAATAAGATATGACTGGAAATGGCACTGCCACAAGCCTTGGATGCTATATCAAGGCCTCCAAGTGAAGCCTGATTCCCAGCAGCTCTCCACAAACAGAAACTGGCAGAGGACACACACAGGAGGGAGAATGCCAGTTAGTACAATACCTTCGGACTGCCACGGCTTGAACTTGGTGAGAGTCACAATGTCATCTTTAAAGGAAAAGACATTTCAGTAAAAAAAGCAACTCTTTTGAAGAAAAATCCACTTTGAACATTAACACATTAAATAAAGGTCCTTGCTCCTTTACCTCAGAGTCACTGCATTGAAATAAAAGTCAAGGATTATGACAAAAAAACAAAACAAAAAACACCCCCCCACACCACCACACTGCAGGTCCCCCTGAAGTGATGATATTCACCTTTCTGCCAGGTACTCAGGGCATCCTACTCAGCAACACCATCACTTGCCTATATCAGTAGCAGAAAAGGCTATAAAAGCTTCTACCAACTAAGAAAGTGCTTTAAAAAAAAGCATTCCAATAAACAACATCAAATGTATAAGGGAAAACAAACTTATTTTGCTAAAACCTTTGAAGAGCAAGGAAGCTCCCTTAACTACAATACCACAAGCTCCACTGCATGCAAGAATATGTAAAAACACCTACAAAAGAAGAATACTATCTGTGAATCTTCAGTGCATAATTCATTTGAACAGAAGTTACTGCCACTGCTCTGGATTTCTTGGTTCAAAGTTAAAACACAGAACACTAACCCTCAAAATCCATTTAAGTAGCTTCAAGTGGAAGTCATTTTGTTTCAAGTTACTGCCCTTTCATGGGCATGCACAAGTCATATCAGAAAAAACCTCTGCCACTGCCTGCAACAGTCTTACACTTTGCACAAAGCTATTTGTAGCTCCCTAAATACAGGAGCCTTGAGAATCTGCACACTATTGAAAATGCTCAAGCTCCACAGGGGCTATAATCTTGCAGTATTAAAAACCTTCCCTGCCCCAAACTACACCCTACTACAGGGCAACCTGCTTATAAAACCCACAAGGCTTCCAGCTCTGTAATTGAAAGAGAAGATCTGTAAGATGACCAGTTATCCAAAACTGTTCAGAGAAGTCACATTCAGAATGGAAGATGGCTGAAAATAATCAGGACAGATTTATTCTTCTGGCATACATGTGATTTACTCCATGTAAAAAGGTACTTTTATCAGGATTTCAGTAACAAGCATGAAAAAAGGTTTCTTGCATAACACAGCATTGGGGTGCTGTACACTAGGGGGTTTGTTCTGGCTACATGAACCACTTCTCACACAAAACATTCATTTTGCCACAGGAAAAAGGAAACAACATGAGCAGAGATTTAATTCCATATCCAGTCCAGCCAGTAAGACTAAGATCTTTAACAGCACCCAACTGGCAGTTGCCCCTAATGATAATGATCTGTATGACTCCAGCAGCCTCAGGGAGAGCTGATACATAGCAGTTGGTTGGGAGAAAAGAGCAAAACCAAGATAATGCACTCCAAACATATTTTGGTGCTGAGCAGCTGGAGCAGTTCCTGCAGTGTGGCACAGGCTGGCACAACTGCCTGAACACAGGGCACGATGAAGCACCTATAAAGTTACCCTTTCAGCTCCCAAGGCCCTTACTTATCTACACCAAGCAGAGCACAAATGGTAAACCAGGCAAAAATTCTTATTCCTTAAAATTGGTGTCCTTAAAAGCTTTATAGTTTCCTTAGGCACAATATGAAACCTGGCAGAATTTTTGGAAATCTGCCATTCCTCCACTAGCCCTCATATTTAATTGAATCCTCACACTTTTTGGCTGCTACTTGGCTCTAAGGGAAGAGAGACACTTTACGGATCAAACCCTTGATTTTGCTGCCAAAACCAAGACAGACATCTTCACTCACACACTTGGAACCTCTGCTTAGCAGAGGACAGTATTTTCCACTAGCACCATTAAGATTTTTAGTATTATTTCTAAAATAGTTTCCATCGATTTTGATGATTTTTCAAATATAGCAATAATATCCCTTTCAAGCAACAGTTAGCAAAAAAACTTCTGAACTTGTTCAGATACCTCTTGCATAAGTTTATATACATATATACAAATGAAAGCAACATTTTGCCGTTTCAGGTGAAACTGAAACAGAAACATTAAGACGAAGTTTATAATCAAGCTGTTACAAAGTAGCTGCTTCCTACTACAATGGCATTTCCTAATATTCTTCCTTAGGAAGTAACAAGAAGTTACCATTGTGGAATTGCTCTTTATACTTACGAGCTGGAACTTACCGACTGCCATCTCCCATCCAGGGGTTTAAATCAGCATCTAGTCACTAACAAGAATATGCACTCCACAAATACTTCTCCTGAACAAAGCTGTTCTCATTCCAAGTATTCTTTAAAAAGCAGCATTTTAAAATGCTTATCTAAAAATCTAGGACTTTAAAATTATTAACTATATTTATGTACCCATTGAGCATAACCTCCTAGCTCATCCAACACACAGGGAGCTGCTGCACTCTGGTTTCCTGGGATTGTCTTCTGGGACTGCAAGGGAAACTTTGTCCAATGACTAAACTCCCGCCCTGGATGACTAGATCGCCTGGGGAATTTCAGACCCACCCATTTTTTATAATTACACTAATAAGTCTACCTATCATGACAGTTACTACTTCTCCCAGTGCCATTACCAGGAGAGGGTCTGTGCTCTTCAACAGACAAGGCAACCTCAAGATGATGCTGGAGGATGGTGCCTTATGCACAGAGCTGCTCCTAAAAATTTCAACTTATTCCTGAATAAAAGTAAGGAGGTTAAAATACTAACTTCAGTAGAACCTTTATACTTAATGGCTCGCCTGAAGAAACAGTTCTGCTGAATTTACCTTCAGCAGCCTGACTTACACCCAAGCTAATTGCACACTTTTTAAAAGTCTTACATGTAAACATAGACAAAAAGGTTTACAAAAAACATAACTTTTCAGTCACGTGAGAAAACCCTGTTCTGACTCAGTTTTCATTTTGACTTTTACATAAAGAAAACATATTCCAAACAAGTAGCAATACATAAAACTTTCTATAGCAAGCTGAATGTCGTGCTTCTTGCCTTTAGAAGAAAAAGCCCCTATAGAAACCTGTTCTAGCTAGAAACTTCTGAGCATGTATGGACAAGTTGCCCTATGCTTGCCAGAAAACTGTTTATGTAAAAATAGCTTTAATACTATACAATTCTGCATATCTCAACCTCCAGAAATCAGAATCAAATTTAAACCAAATGCATTAGTGTGCTTTGTTATTAAATCAGTGGCTCCAGAAAACAGTAATTTATCAATATATAGAAAGTGGCAAGAAAAACGCATTTTGCAGACAAATACATGGGAGAAATTCTACACCTAGCAATAAAGGTCTTATATACTATTTATAAGAGATAGGTAGGATAGCTCCTACATGTTAAAACATCTAGAACAATAAATCAGGAAGGAGAAATCAATAATCTCTAAGATGATGGCATTCATTAACTGAATCTTACATAGCTACTTGGTTTTTACTCACATTTCCTCTCTACTTGAGCAGATACATAGTTTAAATGTAGAATTTGATATCTGCTTCTAGCTGCCTTTTTCTTTTAAACTTCCTATTTTGATTAGGGGATGTTGGGTTAAAAAGAAAAAAGTAAATCTGTCCTCAGAAAAAAAAAAAACCCCAGAGTTTTGTAACATCTAAATTGAATAACATTTCAGTATGGTTTATTGCAAGTCTGTGCTGAGACAGCACGTACTACAGCTCGCTGTGAGCACTCCGTCTTTATACCTTTCAGCTGCTATCTTTCTGCAGAAAGATGAAGGCAATGTATACAAATCAATAAGAAAACCCAAGTGGGCAACAGTTGAACAAAGCAAGGTAATCTTGAGCTGAGTAATGTTTAGGTATATATAAGCTGAATAGAATAGCAAATAAATCTCTGAAAAGAAGGAGAGTAAATATCAGAGTTGAGAAATAATCGTGCCAATTTATGAAATGGCATGACCATGCTGGTTTTCACTTAGCCTATTGATAGTGTCAGGGCCAGACTGTGATCAGCACTATATGACCACAGAAGCAGCCAGAACAGCCCAGGAAATTTGGTTTCCCTGCACATTAGGATGTCGAGTGTACTCCAATCTCATGCCTGAAAAGTGAAAGGGGACCTGTACTATTTCACAGCTCAAGGGAATTACAAGTACTTCAAAAAGTATAATATTGACTTCCCTTCCTAGGGTTCACTGAAGCCCATTAAAACATTATTTATTAATGCATTTCTCCAGTTTTCTGGAAAAACACCAATGCAAGACTGAAATAATAGTTCCCCATTTTTCATCCTTGACTATTTGTATTTGCGTTCTATTAGTTGTGAGGAATACTGGTGGACCCAACTTACTTTCAAGAGAGAGATCTATCTACAGAGATGCTCTCTAAAGGATGCAAGAGAAGAGTAACACATGAACAGTAAATTAAGAAAATGAGAAAACAGAAGAGGAGGGAGCAGCATGGTTGAAGTATCTAAGAACATATGTGGCTTGTCAACTTAAGACAGTGACAAGCACATTACATGGAGAACCACACTTTGCATTTACTGGCCACTCATCATTGTGATGAATTCCATGTTACCAGGACATGCAATTTCAGATGGCCAATTTCACCCACAAATCCTTCTTTTCCAGTGCTCATTTTCTAGTTACTTTGGATTTGCTTCTAGTGAGCCCTGAAAGCACTACCTGCACTACTCCCTACAGTGTATAGTCACTGAGACTTCTGCTACTCTGTTCCAGAGAATGAAGACTCTTATCATGTTAAGCAGCATAAAAGGATATTAATATAAGACTTCAAATGAATCCCAGCAAAATAAAATCCTGAACTATGAGCTTGCAAGAGTAGCACTTTCTGTCCAAATTACATTAAGATAGAATAACTGTGTGAGTGAGAGACAGGCCCTAGAGAGGAGTGTTTCCCACTGTTCTACATGGGCAAGGCAGTGGGCCATAGCTCCCATCACTTACAGTTTCTGATGGGAGCACCAGATAGTTAACGGGTCTGAAATAAAGAAAAATAACTTGCCAAAAGCCTCAAAAATGCATGTCCAGTATTCATTATGCATCAGCATGAGGTATTTCTAGCACACCACAATTGGGCAAATAGAGGCTTTCTGATTTCCTACCTGATAGTTAAGAAAATCCCTCTGAATAACAAACCACAGAGCCCTTGGTAATTTGGGGCCACTGCAGAAAGAGGAACCTCTGGGATTCTAAGCCCTTCCCTCAGGGCCTGGCATGTGTTGTTTTCTTGCCAGAGGTCCAGGTCTGCACTAACCCTTGGGAGCCTGCTATGCAGGAAGAGACCACCCAGGATTTCCACTTTTAAGCTGCACTTGAATGAAAAATAGTCTGGCTTGTTAAAAATGTGCACTTGGAACATCTAACTTAATCAGCCCATCTAATCTCTACTGGTGGTCACCAGTAACCAGAGAGGGTTCATTTGAACCTATGCAGAACAAGCAAGAGGAAGTAGCAGGATGCTTCTTTTACACCATCAGTGTAAAAGTAACCCATATATATTCAATTCACACTCCAAAAATATTTGCCTGAAGGCTGGAGCAAAGACGTTGAAGTTTTTTCTTTCAACTAATGAGCAAAAGGCGAGACTAAACTCTAAATACCTCCGCTTGACATCATCCACCTGAGCTGGAAGACATGGCTCTTCTCATCTTTATTCTATCTGAGGGATCCAGCTCCACTGCCCAGCTCTCCACAGAGCGGCCTAGGCGTTAGCCCAGTAGCAATTATGTCAGTCAAGGCTTGTGTCCAACTCTGGAAGTCCCTCTTTGGAGCTGCTCTACTTAGCCAAGGACACTGTCACTCTTACCTACTCTGCAGCCCAGTGACTAGTAAATGGAAGTATTAGAAACCTCAGTCACCAACCTAGGGCTTTTTTTTTTTTACATTATCTCTGCCTAGAATTCATTTAAGAACTGTGGAGGAACAAGGCTGGAGCTTCTACTTTTTCCCTTAAAAGCACCACGGCAGAAGCATAAAAACAACATTATACGAGTTGTAGGAATTAGTTCCAGAAAACCCACTTTCCTACCACAAACTGCAGTTTCCTGTTGAAACAAGGTTTTACCTTGGGGATACCCAGCACATATTAAAACTGTGGCCAGATAGTGACACATACAACCAGGAAAGGAATCCCATTTAGGAGCTGCATGTTGGAACTTAGGTGTAACTCCTAAGCAAAGACTCTCTCATTTAGCTTTTTATTCTGAGAACGAGTTTTTCTTTATCTAGGAATAGTCTTTCCAACTCTTTTCTGGTTTAAAATGTCTTCCAGTTTAGTCCTGTGGGAACCTGATATTCTATTTTACATATCTCCATTTCTACAAATGGACCAGAAATAGGTACCTACATTTCTTCAGTAATTCAAAACCACATCAGCCTTTAAGTGAGCCCTATATTTATTAGCAGCACTGATCATAACAGCTCCAGTTAAGTATGGAGAGTAACACTGAGTCAAAATTCATTATCTCTTAAAAGCTGGTGCATTATTGGAACACAATACACTGGCATAAATGCTGTTCAGGAGTCACTGCATCCACTTTTCTCAATAGTTTCCTGACTGCTTTCCCAAATGAAGAAAGGTGAGCAAGATGCCAAGCAACATAAATAAGCACTTGAAATCATAGCAATCAAGGGAAATCTCAGAAAAAGTTATCCACAGTAGAGTCCAGCCTGCTGCTACTGAAGATAAAAACATTGCATGAACTCTTACTACCTGTTGTAATATTCTGAGTCCAAATCATATTTCCAGGAGTTATGAAAAAAAGCCCCAGTAAAAAGGTAATCCATTTCCAAGTGTTGCATATTTGGCATATTCCACAAGGCAGCAGATACGGTGGCATCAGTGATTCATGCTTCTAAAGACCTAAAGACTTCTGACCTCCATTGTGCGATATTCACATTAATGTTTTTCAAATGCTTTTCTCACTGTTTTTGCTATTTAATTAACTATTACAACTTCAACAAAAGCACAGTAACTCATAGGTGGAAGCTCTTTGCTCCTGTGATCCAACAGGAAGGCGGCAATCTTTCTTCTGAAAAGATGAAGATCCAAGTTTTCCCCTCTACCCACTCTAGTCCAATTTCTATTTCAGAAAAGTGTTTGATTGGAAAAGATATAATGAATGGAAGTGGCACAAGATTCTGCCTAGGCTATGGTGTGTTACCTTACAGTGAACTCTTGTCAGTCACTCCTGGTCAGTGAAACCCCTCCTGTCTCCTATTCAACACTAACTAGCACAAGATTTATACAGGGAAAACATTGAGCGCTCAGGATCCACATTTAAAACCCGGCCTCCCGGCACTGCTGGTTATTGTGTATTTCACAAATATTTAGTTTCCTATTCGTCACCAGGAAAGCCTTGCCCGGAGCCAAAAAAAGAAATGAGAAAGCCGCTCCCGCTCGGAGCGGCGGGGCGATTTCCAGCCCGTGTCCGGGCTGACGCGCGCCGGGAATGACTCAGGTCTCCCCGGCAGCCCCGGGAACCGCGGGGGCGGCCAGGAGAGAGGCCGCGAAGGGCCGGGGCTCGGGCCGCCGCCACGGGCGTTATCTGCCCTATTTCCATAAAGCAATCCGGTACTTTTTTCTTTGGGCGAGGGGTAGAAAGAAAAAAAAAAAAAAAGATTTTACACAGCTGCTTGGGGCGTTTTAAACGGCCACGCGCATTCGGCGTGGGGAAAGCCCGGAGAGCCACCAAGGCGCCCGTGGGCGCTCTCCTGCCCCTCCTCGGTCCCTTATTTCTACGACTGACGTCAAAGCAACTTTTTTTCCAGCTCCTTGCTTCAACATAAATATATATACATATTTATGCGCCAATATATGCCACGCTAATTACCGCTAATGACACCGGGCACTGCCCCCCACCCCGCGCCTCGCAGGGCGGGCGGCTCCCTGGGCGGGCCGCGCTGTTAAGCGGCGCCGCTCCGGAGCGGCGTCGCCCAAGCTCCGCCGGCACCTACCGTCGGTGCTCAGCGCCATCTCGATGAGGGTCTCGCCCGCCTTCTTGCCCAGGCGGCTCATGATGGCGGCGGTTACCGGCGGGCGTTGCTGCTCCTGCTGCCGCCCCCTCCTTAAGTGGCGGGGCGAGTGCGGGGCCGCGCAGGGCGGCGGCGGCGGCTGCGAGCATGCGCACTGCATCCCCCCGCGCAGCCCCGCCCATCCCGCCTGCGCCGCGCGCGCGGCCTGTGGCGACCGTTAGCGGCCGTTAGCACCCGTTAGCACCCGTTAGCTGCCGTTAACGGCCGTTAGCACCCGTTAGTAGCCGTTAGCACCCGCTAGCGGCCGTTGCATCTCAGGCAGCGCGGCGTGAGGGAGCCCCGAGGGGATTCTTTGGAACCCTAACCGAAACTCCCTCCTTCTGCAACAGCGGTATTCTGGTGGGATGTCTCAGGCACAAATTTAACCTAGTCCTGTGAGTCAAAGTTACTCGAGGTGCAGGGGTTGTGTTCGGGGTTTCCCATGTAATTACTAGGCCTTTATTTTTCATGCATTGTCTAAGTGCTACCAAAAATGTATTTTTAGGCAAAACCAAGGCTTAAATCATGCTTGGTTGCTTTCCAAGCCTGAAATGTTTAGCTTGGATTTTAATCTGAAAATGCAGGGTGGTGGGAACAAAGAGTACGGGACCAGCGTACCAAGAGAAGCTTTTAAGAGCTTGAAAGTGCATACAGTTTACTGGGTCAGAATGATTGCTTTAAAAGCTGCATTTTCTAAGCCTTTAATTTTATCATGGCTCTATATTATAGGATAAACGCTTTCATGCCCATAGCAGATGAAGTTAGAAGCCAGTATTCACTAAGAGCCAGGAATAGCAGGGATTTTAGTGACAGGGCTGGGCTTTGCCTTCTAATTACACACTTGCCCTTCCCAGGTCCACCCTGCATGGGCAGCAATGAAGTTGACCATATCTAAAGCTATAAGTGCTATATCTGGAAGGCTAAATAAGCTTTTGCAAATCTCTGTAATTGGACCGGCTTGTGGTTTGCTGAGGAGCTGGATTTGTGTAAATTACCCATTGAGCAATGTTACAGACAGGGCAGGATCCTGCTATCCTAGAGAGAGTTCTGAAGGCCTTGAGCTCCTAGCAGACACACATAAGCTGAACCCTACTTTTGTGTTTCTTGTACATTCAGCATTTAAGCAAACGTCTCACACTAGTGTTTCTCAATATGCTTAAGTGATCCTGAACTATCTTTGTGCAAAAGGCACAGAGCTCTTTTTCTCCCATCTTGTATTATCGCTGGTGATCATAAGACTTTAGAATAATTCTGATCAACCTTTTAGACTGATTTATTGTTTATAGACTTTTCAGTTCCTGCAAGCAACAGCTACTGCCAGAACAAAGAAGGGAATAAAGAACTCAGAGTGGAAGGAAGGGCAGGACTATTTTTTTTCTTTATTGTCAATACAGCAACCTGGAACATTGTTGTATTTTCTCTTCTGGTGAGCTGGATTTCAAACACATTGTCTAATTCAGTGTATACATTTAATTTTTAAAAAGTAAAGTACTTAACAGCTTGTATTTGTACCAAATGGCATCACCAGGAGTTACAATCATGGTTAGTACTTAAGACAACAACAAAAAATAAGCCAAAAAGTAATCTTCATGTCTGCTAAAGGAGAACAGATAGTTCGTAGCCTTTATAATTCTCTTTTAATGTACATTACAAAAAGGAAGTAATTTAGTAGCCTTCATATTTTCCAAAAATATTTAAGCACAGAGAATTTGTGTAATTTGAGAGCCAGATTTCAAAGATACCTCCCATATCTCTGACAGGCACCTTATGATCTGTTCAAAAATTTGCAATTTATGTGCCAAGATCCTTTTCTTTAAAAAACAATTTAGGCTTAATTTGTTTCCTCTAAAGAACAATATGCTTAATCATTCTTTCAGTCTGCATGTTCAGAGTTACAGTAAATTTTCAAATCTGATTATGAGCGCAAGCTTGAAATGGATGTAGATACAATCAAGGGAAAGCAGTGGAATAGGCTTAAACAGCTGAAGTGGGACTCACATGAAAGATATGTGCCAAAGTCCAAATGATATGAAAACCCCATTCAGTTATCACATAATCTGGGAACTGCCACAGGCATTTTTAAAATGCAGACCCGAAAGGAGGAGCACTGTTTCTCAGGCAATCCTATCAACTGAAGTTTAAACACTTGCCTGGAATGCTGGAGATCCAAGGCCGATAATTTCAACCAGAGGGAATTCAGCCTCTCCCAGTGTACTGCTGCAACCAGTGACCTTTATGGGGTGCTGGGTGAATGAGCAAGGGACTAAGCAGGAGACAAGGCACGACACGGGAAGTCTTGTGCATACTGTGCACCCACTTGTTAAAGTTGCTACTGTAAAGAAAAGAAGGTAATAGCCACTGATCAGACAGAAAATCCAAGGGAGTTTGTAACTGCCTGGACATTCAGTCTGAGTTCCCTAAACTGAACAGTTTCCCTCCATTTCACAAAGGGAGAAGAATATCTGCCTCTGCTCTTGTGCTATATGAAGCTGTAATGTCTACACATACCTACTGCCCAGGCACCTTAGGTATAAAGTAGAGCTTATTGCTGGCATGGGCAGTAGAATTTGTGTATTAAGAGAGCTAATCCTATTTCGGTGCTGCTAAACAGTCCTAAAACCTGCAGGAAATGATAATGATGAGAGAATGCCCTAAACATTTCCGGTGTAACAGGGTGGCAGAATGCAAACCATTCTCATAGGAAGTAAGAAGTTTTACATAATAGGTAAAAACTTGCAATTATTCACTACACTTTTTCCTACAGTATCACTTTTCAATTTGTCTACTGTTCTCAGTAAGCTGTCCAGGCAAAAAGAATACCTGTGATACTTAAACAGGTGATGTTAGCAATTATAATCTGCCTTTTTTTAGCCCCGGTTATTGCAGATTCACAACTGTAAAGCTAAAAGAAACATCCTGGTTTACACTCTCCCCTAGAGCAAGGAAACTGCGTGGGGGTGGCCCCAGCTAAACTGAACCACACCTCTGTAGAGTACTGACTACCAGGGGAAGAAAGCACAAGATAGACACAGCAGTTTTGTTTCTTTGGTGTGAATAAGAGAGGTTTAGAAGTGCCTACTAGAGATCAAATTAATCTTAACAGAGGCTATTTCTTTTTTCAATTGTAATCATAAGTTTGAATTCTTGAGTCCTGTAGTTGCACTCCAATAATTGGATAAACTTCCCAGTTTGCAGTGGAAAGGCCATCAAAGCCTTCTTAAAAGCATCTAAAGAAACCACAAGAAAGACCACAAGAAAAAAAAAAATGATCTTGGTATGTATCAGGAGCTGAGAGAACCTACCTATTCCACCCAACTAGAAAAAATTCTTAAGTATCTTAATTAGAACAAATTCATACGCACAGTCTGTAAACTAATGATGACTGAGGCATGATTATTCTCTGTTATCATGCCTCTATGGATATAATTCTTTGATTTATCTTCCTAAATAGCATGAGTGAAGATCAGTATTTAATTCTAAGGGGTAATGCCCTGATAGTTATGTTGGCATAGAAGTCTGCTTCGTGCATAGCGGGATGGGGAAAGGATGACTCATGATTTTTGGCACTTAAATTACAATTGCTACCTTAAAATAAGAAGATGCACTATTTCAGTGAATTCCTCTACTGCCCGTACACTCTTTTCTCTTGGTTCTCCTATTAAGGACACTATAATTTGTCAGGGTGTAGTGCCCTCTGGTGGTAATAGTGAAATTAGGTCGTGCTGACACCTCGAGCTTTGTATTTTTAACCTGTACCTGTTGATTATCTCTGAGTGATAAGTGGATAAAATAGGGTGGCATAATACTCTGTTTTTATACACAGAGGATTGTGGAATGAGTATATGAGGTGGTGTGTGAAATTTGGAGCGTTACAATGATTTGGAGCAGTAACTAGCTCTAACAAAAATATAAAACAACATCAGTGTGTGTGTTAAACAGCGCAGAAAGTAGAGCAGAACTGTGCTTACATGGGACCCTATAAAGCTACAATAGAGCAAAACAGTATGCGAACATTTGTAACTACCCTGGTTACATATTTTATTGCAAAGAGCATTAGAATGAGATAAAGAGATCAATAGCTTTATCAAGAAAATCTGGAAAACCATAAAACCTTCATTATATTAATAAAGCAAGATGTTCAAGCACCATTGATTTAACTAGCACAGGCTGCTGACAATAATTAAAATAATAATACAAGGGATTATCTAGTCTTTTGCACATATGTGTTTTCTACTGTTTATAAAAATCTTCTTTCTGAAGAAAGCATAGTGTCTGCCATCAAAATAGAAAAGGCAAGTGAGAAGGAGAAAAAGTTACAAAGTAGCGTTTAGAGTAGGGTGCCAGTTGAGGGTGTGTAGGGGTATCCACTTTAGGAAACATGCCCCTGTGATGGTTACAGACAGGAAAGAAGGTTGCTCCAGGGAAGCTGTGCAATAATTTTAGCCAAGCTCACACAGGTTTTGCCAGATTCTTAGAGCTGTGGACTGGCTCATGCTCTCTCACAAGCCAGCTGCATGTATGGGATTGCTGCTTGCACCCTGACTGATGTGCATTAATGTATGCTGCAAGGGAGACTTTCTCAGAAGATGTAGATGAAATAGGGAACATTGATCCAGCACTAATGGATCTTTTTAAAATTCTAATAGAACTAGAAAGTGAGCTGATAGTTCTTGATTGTATGAGCTCTCAGTTTCCTTTTGGAAACATTTTGTTTCAGTTCTTCTATGCGACTATATGAGATGCAGAGAGAGTGCAGCAAAACGTTTCCTGACTTTGTTTCATCTGGCTTCAAAGAAGCCGACAATGCCGACAATATACATTCTTTTTTCATGCCATTTGCCTCTTGTTTCAAGGAGGAAAATCAAGGTGCAACACAAATAGGCCAGGAGGCAATTCTGTAATTTTTGTACAGTAAATCTGGAATTTGGACTTATTCTGTGGCTACCTTAAGGATGTTACTTTTACTTTCTTTTCAAACTGTTAAATTCATAAGATTAGCTATGCCATTTAAAGCAAAAAATCATTTTTTTCTTTGAGATCATTATAGATTCATAGATTCATAGAGTGCTTAGGGTTGGAAGGGACCTCTAAAAGTCATCTAGTCCAACCCCCCTGCACATGCAGGGTCCCCTAGAGCATGTGGCACAGGGTGGTGTCCAGGCGGGTTTGGAAGATCTCCAGGGAAGGAGACTCCATCACCTGGGCAGCCTGTTCCAGGGCTCTGTCACCCTCACTGTTAAGAAATTCTTTCTCAAGTTCCTGTGGAACTTTTGGTGCCTCAATTTGTGGCCGTTTCCTCTTGTTCTGTCACTGGCCACCACTGAGAAGAGGCCAGCCCCCTCCTCCTCACTCCCTGTCTTGAGRTATTTATABACAYTRATCAGATCCCCTCTCAGTCTTCTCTTCTCCAGGCTGAAGAGGCCCAGCTCTCTCAGCCTTTGCTCATAGGGCAGATGTTCCAGACCCCTAATCATCTTTGTGGCCCTGCACTGGACTCTCTCCAGCAGCTCCACGTCCCTCCTGCACTGGGGAGCCCAGAACTGCACGCAGTACTCGAGGTGCAGCCTCCCCAGGGCTGAGTAGAGGGGCAGAATCACCTCCCTCGACCTGCTGGAGACGCTCTTCTTAATGCACCCCAGGATCCCATTGGCCTTCTTGGCCACGAGGGCACACTGCTGCCTCATGGTCAACTTGTCGTCCACCATGACGCCCAGGTCCCTCTCTGCGGGGCTGCTCTCCAGGAGGTCGGTCCCCAGCCTGTTGGCGTGTCTAGGGTTATTCCTCCCCAGGTGCAGGACCCTACACTTGCCCTTGTATTATTTGTCTGTAATACAGATCTTCTTATAAATTGTTTATTATGTTGTTTATTAGAAGACAAAATACTTGTACCTTCTAACTATAGCCTCTTGGGTAACCATTTGAATACTTAACCTATGAAGAGGAGACTCTTTTGTCATTTATTGTTTTTCTTACTCTAAAAATTCTACTGTTTCATACATTATCTCAAACTTGAAAAGCAGGAAGGTTTAGTGGTAGCTATTCATCTAGTGATTACTAATCAGATCGCTTATAAAGTCGACGAATATTACTTGTTTATTTGTGAACATTTTTCCTGATTTTTAAATTCAATGCTTCTCTTATTAATCAATGTATAAAAAGTAGTTTTGGATGATTTCTCCTAAATTAGGTCTTCAAGTTAAATCATCTAAGGTGGCTGATAATAATGTATCTGCCAAATGCATGAAAATATTGTGCTTGGCATTATCACACTCATTGTCATATATTGTTTTGATAGACATCATCAATTATTTTATTAATATGAATAGCAAGCCCTTTTTAATTTCCAAGTTAAAAAAAATCAAATCTTTGTGCAATATCAGTAAGTACCTGAGTTCTCAGGCCATTTTTGCCCAATGTTGTGATAAATATTGTCTGTGTGAAGTTAACAGTGGCAGCTTTAGATAACCTCTGTTCAAATTTTGGAGAAAATGTTTTTTAAAAACTGGTCCCATAGCAATAGGCCTGTGGTGTCTGGTGTGACTTAATTATTTCTGGGTCTGACATCTTGAGAATTAAAATAGAATGGCAATTTTTCAAATGTCAGCAATCACTGCTCTTATCAATCATTAGCCAGTGAGACACCGTCTGTATCAGCTAACTTTGGCCTGGCTTGCAACAGCTCTTTTCTTCATTTCTTTTGTATTTTAAATCACCTCTTTCAATATATGAAGGTTCATGCTTCCGAAAGTCTGCCCCTTTTGGCTTAGTATTTAGTGTTAAAAAATGCTAATGCTAGAACACCATTGCTTTTCTAACTGTGTGCAACAGGATTTATGCCGAGAATCTCGTACTATTCTTCCAACCATATTATCATCCAGACATGTAATAATCCTTGTTCTGGATTCGTTTTCAAGACTGCTTTGTCACTACATGGGTGATCATCCTTTCTAACTCATTGCAATTACATATATTATCTGGGTCAGTATCACTTATAGCACTCATTTTAATCAATTTTACTTACTGTCTTTAATGCGCATCTTTCTGGTGATATTTCAGGCTGTAGAGAACTTATTTTCCATGGTACTTAATTCTTTCTTTTGGCTTATGAGAGGCCAATAAACCTGTTCCACAACTCTCCCCTGAGCATTCACTGCTTTTTTCTTCTTGGTGTCGCTAGGCGCTTTTGGAGCTGCGACAAACAATGCTCTGATTCTTTATCTCTCTTTTCTCTCTTAAGAAATACTGAGAGCCAAGTAGGTGCACCCCCATGATTATGTGGTGCAGGGAAAATAACCATCATGACTATGTACTGTAGGAGAAAAACCACCCATTTCACCACCCATTTTCTTTCTGATCAAAAATGGACCCCGACGTGATGGAATAAGCATTCTCATCAAAGGTGTGCAAAGATCTGCATAAGTTCTACTTATCACTAACTAATAATTATTTTTCATAGAAGCAGCCCAGTGATAATCTCTCACTGGCTTCAAATTTGAATGATAAATTTGTTAACATCAGGAGCATGGCTGCCTTTCTTTACATTATACAGCTCAGAAGTTGTTTAGCTGGCAGTTAACAGGTGTGTCAGGATATAGTGTCCTGTGTGAGTTGTTTGAAAAATGTGACAGACACTTTCTTAGTTCTGTCTCACCTATACCAAGGGATGCCAACTGAATTTGGCTTTGAGCTGTGTTTTACTAATACTTTCCAGGGGTAGTTTTCCTTCTGAGATTCTGCCAATTTGCCAGTGAAATCAGTTGGTTCAGCAGAGCATAAGCTAAATTCAAATGAACAACCTGGCTGGAGCCCAGTTCTGCTGTTTCAAAACAGCAAGTGACCAGCAGGAATCACAGGAGGTGCTGAGGTTCACCGTTGCCTCAGTGCTATTGTTCATAGTTGCACTGCAGTTACTCCTGCCAGAGTAAGCTGACTGTAGCTTAGTTCCTTTCTCCTACTTAAACTCCTGCATTTATCTCTCAGCTCATACCTTACTTAGGACAATCTATCTTACCTTTAGGATAATCTATCCTAAAACCTGAACTGCCTCATATACAATTTCATGATTGCCGTATGTAAAACCATATCAATTCTCTTGTTAATTCTTTTGTGATTTTTCACTTGTGCTAATCCAAGGACACTCCATTTTATGGCTTAGTCAGCCTTGTCTCTTTGGGAGCTTTAGTTCCAATTTACCTTCCTGTTGGCCTACTGTGTTGCATGTGTGACTATAAATATGGGCCTTTCTCATGGTGAGTAATATTTAGATGTCTCCCAGCACACAGCCTGAGTGAGACTTAAGAGACTAGAGCTGGCGGACCAGTGGGTCTTGTATATATGAGACATATACTCAATAGATAGGGGTCATTAGGCATAAACATCTAAAATATAGACTTAGATATTGAAAGAGTAGTTGGAAGAAGGCAAAGGAACAGGTAAGACAAATTACAGAGCAAGATATATTGCTAACTTAGGGTAGCTGAATCCAAGTTCAGGTCATACCTGGGCCTTCAGTAATGTTGTAATACTTAGAGAGAAATAGGTTTTGTCTTTTGTCACCTATTAACAGGATTTTCATTAGTAAAATAATACTAAGGCAGGAACCTAACATACGTATACAAATAGCATGTCACCTTGGAATGTGGCTTTGTTTGTCTACAAGTGTTTTGACTGTTTACACTGGAATAATACAAAGTGACCCAGCATCAGACTGCTGTGGATTGGTTTCTTATTCTGCTGTTCTTTGTTCCCAGGACACCTTTTTTGGGAGTGTGAAGAAATCATTCACATAGAACAAATATTTAACTTTATAAATCTAATATTTTATTTCTACAAACCTAGTCCTGAAATGATTAGTTTGTCCATTTACAAATTCCTATTAAAGTTAATGGCTTGAGATTTTTGCTGTTAGAATATCATTCATTTTTAGAAAGCAGTATTTCTTCAGTGAGAAAGAAGAATCAACCAGAAAACAAAAGTAATTGAGAAGGTCTTTAGGCATTACAGGCATTACACAGTGAATGAAACTGCTTATATATAAGGTTGTGATATGGCAAGTTAAAAATCATTTTCATTTCTTTTAAATGAGTATCTTACATTCCCAGAGGCTCTGTTTTGAGTTTACAAAGCACAAGTGAGCATACTGTCCCCAGAAAAGCTATGCTGTGTAATTTTTTTCTTCTTTGCTTGCAATCAATCATTCTTTCAGTGTGGGTGATCTTACGTGCTGCTGCTTGGTTTCAGAACACTCCGTGCTGTGTGATACCCACTGCTGTAGCTTTCCACCATATGATTATCCAGTTTGCTAGAGGTAGTCGTCTGTAGCGACATTCTTGAGCACAGTGTTTTGATTTGGCTTTATTTGAACAAGCGTGTTCTTCCCTTGCTGAATTTTTAAATGCTTGTCAAGAAGTATCCCTGTTTGTCTCTTTCTTTCACACAGGTATTACACTGCATAGTGAACAGAATTGCTGTGCATTACCCCAAGACAGTCTCTTGAATTTTTCTTGCTGTAAGTGGACTGGCCAAGAGTTTTCCTGGGAAGATGTGCAAAGCTCTCAATTGGGGAGCAAACCACAATAATGTTTCTGCCTGCTATACTTACCTTTTAGAGATTCACAGCCATTCCCTTTTTTGGTCTCAAATCTGGCACTACAGGCATATCACTGAAATTAGACATGGAGATTTGAACATTGATTTTATTCAGCAACTGTTAAGCAGTTAAAACTGATGATTTTATTTTGCAATTTGCAGTTCTTTTGTTCTATAATGTAGCTGAATAGGCCAGTGATCAGGATGCTGACCTGGCAATGCAGAAACATGACTTAATGCTATTGCTCATGCCTCTCTCCCATCCCATCAATTCTCTTATTCTTAAAACTATTTAACTTTTACAGACTCATTGATGGCAGAGTGAAGGATACAGGCTTTACTCCACTATTTTGGGCATTCATTTGGCATTTTGGTGGAGCAAACACCAGCTTTAGATAATTAGCACATTATGCCAGCTCCACCAGCTCTACATTGCAGCCCCACAGACATGATGCCATTACAAAGGAAAGTGTGAATTATGCATGAGTCAATCACTGTACAGAAAATTACACTGGCATATATAGCAGAGAGAAGTTTAAGTATAATTATGGTAGCTGTATGCAGAGACTGGTAGGAAAACAGTGAGACAAAAGCTCTGCCTGCTGGGTAACCTTGGTTTGCCCGGAAAAACAAATTCCAGGCTTCCTTCAGTTTGCAGAACTGGGCTATTTACCTGGCACACTGTTTTGTCAAAACCCAGTATGTAGCACAGATGCGGGGTTAATACAGATTGTGATAAATTGGAACTGAGCCTTGAATGAATCTAACATAAATCAATTCAGATCTGATATGCTCCCAAATGCTTATAGACTGGATAAAGCCTTTTGCGTCCTTCACAGGGTGCCTTTTCCACTCCTCTCATTGCAGTGGTCCCAAGAATAATACTGCTTTGCACTGTTCTGACTATCTAAAACATGTAATTTGTGGATTACAGCAATTAGAAAAAGATTTTGGGAATGTAAACAGAACTTGGTACACTCCTGCTTTTCTAAATAGGAGTGCAAAATATTCTTTTCATCAGGACACTTGAGGAATCTCATTTCTTTGCATGTGGTTCTGTAACTGTTTTGCTGTCTGGATAAATTCATTAGACCTTTGCTCTCCCCTTTCTCAGCCTTCTTTGTCTCTGTTTTGTTTTTTTCTCATGATCCTCCAGAAAACACATTTACAATCTTATTAGGGCTTAACCTTGTGTTTTGTTACTTGTCAGGTAGCCTTTGTGTTTTGTATTTTAGTCCCGAAAATACCCCTTAGACTGCATGGCTGCCTGCCTAATTCACCCGTGTTTGTGCTTTCAGTGATGCTTCTGTTGCCTGAATGTCCTGCTTGGATGTTCCTGCTTGGAACCAGGATGCTTTATGCTTTCTTTATATTTGTCCTGGAAGAAAGATATCTCTTGCATACATGAGCTGTGAGAAGATAAAATGCTTCCTCTCCTGCCTCTCCTTCTCCCTGCAACCCCGTGGGCACAATAATACATTAATGTAGTGATTTTGCAGATATCAAACACAGAGTTTTTAGGGTGCAGCTGTGATGATTTTTTCCAGATGTAATAAATAATCCTGCTCTATATAATAATCTTACAGAAATGTAGTACCTCCTAGGGGGTGACAACTGTATACACTCCAAAACTATAAGTTTCAGCAGCAGCTCAAGACAGACTCCTTTGTGCGTACAATCCAGTGGAAACCAAATGCATCATGCGGAAATCAAATTGGTGTCCTCCGTGTCAGTCACCAGGGGTCACTTGATCTCTTCCTAGCCAGGATTTTTTTATTCACACATGCCGCAGAAGCTGTCAAATGGTCTGACTCAATAACAACTAATAAAGCAATTCCCCACCACCACCCCGCCTCTTCAAAATTTCCCTAGGGAATCTCTTGAAATTGAATGGGGAGTAATAAATCTTGATGTGTCAATAGTGGTGAAAATGTTAATTCTGTTGATTCTCCTCAGCTGAAATTCTGAGTGCTCCTTTGGGAAGGTGGCTTCTACTCATGTTCACTCTACTGCTGCCTCCCTGCACCACAAATCTGTAAATCTCAGCTACTGATTTTAGGGAGGCCCTTCAAAAGGAGTGAGGGATAAATATGCGGAGAGGGCTGAAAGGGTCCCTAGCATGGAACAGAAATGGGTCCCTGTGTCTAGGATAGTACAAGTCTTATTTACTGTGCCACACAAGGCTAATTTTATATTAGTATCAATAATACAATTTCCTCTGTTATATGAACTGGCTAGAATAGGCTTTTATGGTATAAATTTAGTTTGCTAAAGGCATCTCTGTGAGTAAATTATACTAGAGGTTCTTTTCATCCTTTTTAGCCCATTTTTCTGGAGTGTAACAGATGTCATTTTTGGCCTTTAGATATTTTTTCCTCTTACTGCTGTGGAAGTAGAACTACGTGTACGATATTAAATATTTGGGGAAATTTGTTCTGCTCTTTTTATAATAAGTGAAAGCACTATGTCCCTGGGTTAACTGCCACCTTCCAGAGGAGGATGTTGTGAGTGCCCTGTCTCAGGTGCTCTGTTGTTTGGTTTGTCTGTTGATGTCACTGACATAATACTGACTTTGCACCATAATATCCTGAGGGACTAAGCTGTGATTTCATCCTAGTGATATAAGTCTTTCTGGACTTTCAAGCTCTTTCACTGCTTAATTATTGAAGGATTTCTTGCTAGTGCCTGCAAGGTTCAAACCTTTAAACTTCTTCTGCTTAGGTAAAAATAAGTAAAACAATTAAATCTACTTCCTGTCACCCTTTTTAGGGATGCAGAGCTGGGGAAGAGTTCCTACATTGGTGGTTCCAGATACAAGCAGCTTCATTTTACTGTCTGTGGTACAAAGTAGTGTTGATTGTTGCATGCTGGTAGATATCATCTTTAACAGGTGTGGCAAAAACAAAAACAGTAAAAGCATTTCTGGAGCACTGTTCTTGGCAAGAAATTTCAACAGTGGAAATTCTGACCATAGCAAAGGATAGTGGTGGGTTTCTGTTTAGTCTTTCTTTCCTGTGCTGTTCGCTTTCAAACAGCATCACCACTAGTTGGATTAGCTTCTCCTGACAGGCTTTGTAGTATAATCAACCATCTTTTTCATGCATTATATTTATGCAAATATCACCAATAATCAAGTATCAGCTAAAGCTTGTGAGAAAGAATGTCCTTGTTTTCAAGTGGCTTGATGCCAGCAAAAACCTCCCATTTGTCTACAGCTTTAGGGGATCATCAATTTCTGTTTCTCCAAACTAGCCTTTGGCTGAAAAAAAAAATATTCTCATTGTACTACCACTAAGTGATTATCTGCAATTAGAACAATTTAAATAGGCCTCTAGATCTCCTAATGGAGAAAGGGCAAAGAGTCAGGGTTAATTGCACTTCTGTTGTAGAGCTGGACACATATGAGGAGATTAAAAAAAGTAGCAAAGGACATATAATTACTTTTAGTTGGGGGAATCCTACATCTGTACAGAGTTTCTTGCCTCTCTTGGCCATATCTGATCATTTTTATTAGACAATTGTTTAGCCTCCATTATAATCACATCTGAGCATTTTCCAGATTTTAAAATACCTTTAAAATTTCACAATTTTCCCATGCTTTTGGCCCCGCAGCAGTCTTGTCAAGTTTTGTTTGCTTACTTTGGAGAAGTATTGCTGTGCATTTCAGAGAAGTATTTCCAGTCCTCCTCCAGTTGTTTCATCAGCAGCTTGAGAAACAGCAGATAACGCAAGGAGGGCGTATACTGTAATGGCAGAAAGGAATCAAGTGTCATTAAGTTCCAGTACCACAGCAGTATTCTTCAGTAAGACGCATTTGCAAGCTCAGGATCCCATAATGTGTGATTTTATGCATGGGAACATTGCTTAAGGCTTTAAGTCATCCTGCTGGATTTGCAAACATTGTGCCCTAGGTTTCTGCTTTCCCAATTCACATTATGAATCATTGTGCTAGTTTAGTGTGGTATCTTTGCTATAAGAAATGCAGAGAGTAGGTTCTGCAACAAATTAGATGGGTTATTTAGGAGCTTATTTAGATGAGGGAGCTAATACTATGTGAGAATAGAATTATGAATCCACAGAGCCAGGTTGGTGTCTTTTTCTGTGAACTAATACATTTGTATCATTGCGCCAGCTGGATCTTTAGGGATACAGATACAAAAGTTTTTCCATCTTCTTCATCTTTTGGCAATCTCTTCCTATGGAAATAGCTCACCTTTTAAAACGATTTGCCTACATCCTAGTAGGAACATTTCCTGAAATATAGATTGGTATTCTCTGGATTGATTTTGATGATCTTTGCAAAATCTGCTAGAAACTGCCCACTGTAGGGGAAGTGACCATGTTCACATTATTATAAATAAGTGGGAAAAAGTCCTGCCTCCTAAAAGAATCCAAACAAATATAATTTAAATCCTAAAGATTGATATTATGTAATTTATGAATAAATAAAAATATTATTGTAGAGAGATATGTAGCTTCTTTATTCACTTGAATTTCAGCAGAAAAAATGTTACACTTCCAAGAAGTCCATTTTGTTTGTTTGTTTGTATCTATTTTTTTCTCTAAAAAAAAAAAAACCACCACTACCTTGGTTTCGTGCATGAGATTTGAAGATGAACTATGTCGATATACATGTATTTTTAGAAGAATTTTTTTAGAAGAATCAAGATTGTAATTGCCTACCTGATTTCTGAAAAGGGAATTTATGTTCCTAAGTCCTTAATGTGCTTATGAAAAAATTACTATAAATAGGTTTTCCAGGAGCTTAGCAGTTTTGGAATGTGAGTGTCTCTAAGCTATGTCTATATTTCTGAAAGTCCTTGAAAAATTAAAGATGTCATATAAGTGGACCTCCTACAAAGCTCTTCCTCCACGAAGCTGAGTTAAGCTGCATGTGATTTTATTACCTTTGATTTTGGCCTTTAAAATATTGCAACATAATCTGGTAAGTATTATTCTGAAATATTCCATATTATCATAGCTTAACTGCTAGTCAAAGCATTTTCAAAGGTAGATTTATGACTGTCCTGGAAGTTAATATAGAAATATTTGGAAATTTTGTAGTTTATACTTATAAAAGAAAAGCATTCCCTATTAAAAAGCCAAAAGCTTTTCAGTGTTTTTCAACGTCAGAAAAAGGAGCCAGTAAGTCATGTTTTTAGCAGTGGGATCAGTTTGGCAATACTGTTCCCAATTACGTTAGAGTGTGTAAAATATTTGGTTCTGACAGCATGTAATTAGAGATTACAATTTCCTTCTTGTTTCTGGCCGTAGCAATTTAAACAGAAAAAAAATACAGTTTTTATTACAGTATAATGTCCTGTAGAATAATCTGACCTCTCTACCCATCATCAGGCAACACATAGCAGAGACACTGAGGGCAGATTCTCAAGGGGGTTCCCGTCGTTGTGGTCCTAACCCACATAATTCCGAACTCTTCACACCCAGAGGGCTAAAGGCATTTACTGAACCCTATATAAATGTATAAATTCTGTCATCCAGTGCTAGGATATAATATTATAGTCTATAAAAATAGGTTCTATAAAAGCCAGCATGTGGAAACAGCAGAACAGCTAATGGGTGGGGAAAGGCTAATAGAGTGGAGTGCCCAGACTTAAATTCCTTGTTGGCATCTTTGGCAGACTCTCTGTTCCTTATAGCTTTCAGCTTCCCTGGTGATAACTGTCCTGCTTTTTCAGGAATAGTATTTTTCTCAGAGTCTTCAATCTGTTTTGCCTTTATCCTATATGAATTCCAAGAATTTACCTCAAATTAATGACAAAATAGTTTGTCATTGGTGGATTTATTGTTTCTATGCAAAAGAGAGTTTCAAAAGGAAAGACTGAGAACCACTTGTCTTGCATGTTATATTGGCTTATAGTCCTACTAGTATGGTTGATAAAGTTTTTAAATGTAATGAACTTTTTCTTAGCTGGGTTTTACTTACTCAGATACACCTTCTAATGATTCTTCTCTCTTTCATATGGAATTGAATGTGTTCAGAACCTATACTTAGGCTCTATCAGTGAGAAAGAAACATGAAGATCAATGTTGTGAATCAGAGTGATTTTTAAGCATGAAGTACCATAGAATTGTACTGAAACAGGAAAGTGGAAAGGAATTGCAACCTCAGAAAGGTCAGGAAAGTCCCCATGCACTATTTCTTTATCAAGTCTAAATGGAGCCCAACCTTTAGATGTCTTATATTTTTTCAGTTCCATAGAAAATGAAACAAAGCTCCAAGACAAAGAGTATTTCATTATTCCAGAATATAAGAGAATAAAAGTAGCATTTTTTAAAGAAATGGCTTGCTAAATGTAACTTTATGATTGCTTTATGATTGCTAAATACATGGTATTTTATTTTCTTAGTGAAATGAGGTAACTAGCCTATTTATTCTAGCCTAGGTAACTAGCCTATTTATTCTTTCTCATTGTGATTGTTTTTATTCACTGGCATCTCATATTATTGATGCAGTGTTATATTTGAGTTTTACCAGTTTTACCAGTTAAGAATTTGGCTTGAGACTTGAAATTACACATTTGAATCCGTTCAGTATAATTGAAGTTCCATATTGTTAATGTATAGTAGGGAAAACAAATTCTGTGTCTGAGCACATTTCTTCAATACACTAGTATTTTAAAGATCTGAAATACAGAATCACATTCAGATTTTGAAATAAAAAAGAAATTCTCTAATTTTGCCTCAAATTTATTGAAGAGAAAGGAGTCTGTGTTGGATATTGCTATTGCTGTATATATATTCTATACTGGATACATTTTCTGTGCTGTCTGTAGTGATTCCTGTGAGATACTATTAGCAACAAGAGAGTACTCTACAAAGTTGATGTTAGTCTTGCTGATACAAGCAAATACTTTCCATTACATTAATGTTCTATTTAAATAACAGAGTGCCAGCCACAAGCTTTATATATCTTATTCCCCATACAGGCGATATATGGATCTGCGAATGTGGTTTGGTAGATTCATTTAGCACCTAATTCATTTTTAATGAAATATTTTCTTCAGCATATATTTGTATGGCCTGTGATACCATGAATTTTCACAGTGCTTCATAAAAAACATATTTATCATTTTCAAAATAATTGCGGAAGTCAGATATGAGGTTTACTGAGGCATACTGCACTGGGCAGCAGAGAAGAGGTAAATGGAATTTCTGAATTAGGTCAGAAAAGCTTTCAAGTAATCCAGTAGAGCCTCCTGACATTTCCTCCTGCTCTTTCTGCTGAACTATATCATCTAAACTGATGAGCTGTTTCTGCTGAAGAGCACAGATGCAGAACTAGTCAAATGACCTTCCAGCTACTCATCTCATCAAAATCTATTTGACAAACATCTAATCAAAGCCAGTGATTTCACAGTTCCAGAAAGGAAGTAAATGTGGAGAGAAATCAGTTCTCCCAAAAAGTAGTGTTGGAGAGGATGCAAAAATTCATTTGCATGACTATGTTTGGGTACCAGTAAGAAGACCTACTACAATGTCGCAGATCCATGCTTCATTTTTGTTTTAGAAAGCAGAATGGCAGAGTAGGGAATTTATCTGAGCAGAACGGTGAAGAAAGTGGGCAATATGAGAAATTTACATCAGACTGGGAATCGAAATCAAACAGGACAGACAGCTTTAAATTAAAAGCCACCACCTTGCTATTTAAATGTAGACTGCAGCTACCTAGGTTTGGAAAATTTGCAAAATAAGTGTAACTCAAAAAATTGATAATAATAGTTCTCCAGCTCTTTCTTGAAAAAGCCTCTTTGATAATGATATGAATAATTTTTTTAATATAATTGTATTAGATTACATTTGTTGGCAGCATATGGAAAGAGAGCCTGTTTCCCAAGTAAAATAAGTGCTGGGCATGCTGATGAAGTGGAAGAGAGGAACAGAGGAATGAAATGTTGCTTATAAATAATGACTTGAAATGGTCCCAGTATTATCAAGCTACTAGATCTAAAATCAGAAAGAACTGCCAAATATTAATGGAGAATAACATGTAAAAGATCATAAATTGTGTCTCTTGGCAGAATAGTCCTAAGTTAGGCAAGAATTTTCTGGCTGATCCTGCTATTCAGAACATTTTTTTAATTAGAATTTCCTGTACCTCTTCCGTACTATTTTGTGAGATCTAACTCATATTGGCCACTAGCAAGGGTAGAACATAAAGCTACATGAGTTGCTGATTTGGTTCAGAAAATAATATTTTTCTCCCCTTCAGCAGCCAATGCTTGAAGAACATATGGATGGAAATGGCAAGGAAGACACATGGAAAAATCAGCCAACCTTCTGGATCAGGTAGCAATTCCTTTTCTATGAGATAAATTTGCCATGTATCTCTTTTCATGTCCCAAGAGACAGCATATAGATATTATTAAGATTAAAAGTTTAATAGCTTCTTTCTTTATTAACCTTCCCTGTAAGCATCTACAGTAGTTGAGAGTGCCTAATGACTGTTGTAAACAGCAGAATTTTAAGCGAGTTTTACCTAAAGTATTAACTAGTGAGATAGCACTTGAAATTAGACTTGCTTTGCTGGGTCACACTTAACAGAAAATTTAGAAGATTGCTACTCATACTATTTTTAGTATATATTTTTCCTTTTTAGGAACAGATTTAGTCAGCTTGGTCCACATATCAAGTCAAAGTAACCGACTTGATAGCTAGGGTTTCATGGGCTTCACTTTCAACATCCAGAATTTAGGTGATCCCATGATTAAATCTCAAATGAGAAGGTGTCTGAAGAACTGGAAAAATCAGATCAAATGCTGTGGAGGGTGTCACTGTCCTTATAACGCAAGTTTCACTGTGCCCTTTCTCTTACATGTAATAATCTATAAAAAAGAGCAATAGCTGAATAGGTTTATCTGTTCTTCACCTGTCCCTCTCTGACTGAATTCAAATCAACATCTCCCATTTCCTGGCCCAGTTTTCTTGTTTGTGATTAATCTGGGTCTATGCACAGGCAGTGCTGTCCAGCCATCCTACTGTATCTGGACTGTTGTACAGAAATGAATTCAAGATTCACTAGGCCAGTAATATAATAGGAATATGAATGTAGTTTCATGGCTAAGGCACTGCATGATAGATGGATAGCTTGAGTTCTACTGTAAGATTCATATTTTATTCAGTGTTTATTTCATCATCTCCTCTTTTCAGTTGTATTTTAAAAGAAGAAAGAATGGTTCCCACTTAGCCTTTTCAAAGATAGGTCATAGACCCCTTCTATGCCTTTAGACTTTCTAAAGGGCTAAAAGCTGTGCATCCACTGTAGATAAAAGCATTTTCCTGCAAAATGTGAAACAGACAGAAGAGGTCAGGGCCACATTTCATAAACATCCTTGTGCTTGGTACTTCCTGAAACAGCAGCTTTCAAGAGGACTTTCCTCTCTCTCCTTCCCTCACAGCACTGAATAAATTCTAGAAATATATTCTCAGGAATGTGAGAAGGCCTGGGGAAGGACCCTCTGACCCCTGATTCTACATTTCCCACTTCCTTTTTCCCTGGCAACCATGGGGAAAGTGTGTCCTAATCATTTGTGCTAATCATCTGGGAGGAACAGGGCATGAGCAGGACCGGGGGCTTCAGCATGGAGCAGGTGGGTGAGTGAAGGCATCCCTCCTGCCCTCGCAGCCTGAAGGACCTAGAGAACTCGCAGCATCCTGGTGTCTGCCTATTGTCTACGCTTTGTGTTAGACTTTAAATAGTAATGGTGGGAAAAGTGGTACATTAACAGTGAAGAGCAAAACTGTATGTGTTTTCTGGTTAACTTTGTGATATCTGCTTCACATAGAATGATGCAATGGCCTTGAAATACTTTTCTTATATCAACTAAAATATTTTCTGTTAAATTTACTGAATATATAAATCCTTACACAGAAGTATAAATATATGCATTCAAATGTTGATAAAGCTAAAAGTGTGATAATCATGAAAATAACTGCCAGAGTGGAATATTCTGTCTTTGTCTCTTTTCTTACCCTATTTGCTAACCATCTTTGATGCTAAAATGGTAGAGGTTTCAGTGTACTTCATGAATATTTGGCCTGAACTTCAGATCACAATAGCAAGATTCGAATCTAGTTTTAAGATTGTCAGCATATCCTTGATCCTGTCCTTTGATAATGTAACCAGCAGAAACACATCACGTCATAGTTTAGATAATATATATTCTGATCCTCTACTTCATTTCCCTCCTGTGCAAGGACAATGCCTCTCAAGCACTTACTTCTAACTCAGTCTTCCAGAAGTACTAGAAAACTTTTAGTACCCCTGCACATAAAGTGAATGTCGTCTTACTCATGAAATTGAGAGAGGAAAGGATGCATTAGGTTGTCTTTCCTCACAGTGAATACATTATTACTTTCTTCCTTACAAGAAATCTTTCTTTTAAGTATTAGTACTGCCAAACAAAAATGCTTCTAACTCTTCCTTTCAGAGATCAATCCACAAATTCTTGCACTTTCTGGTAATTTTCTTTTTCTTATCTTGGACCTAAATTTATAGTCATTTCATTACATACCTTTATTCTGCCAGATTTCCCTTTGTCTTCCGAGTAAAAATAAATTCACCTATATAATAACACTGGTTTAACTGTTTGTAGATCTCCTAGTCTTTTCCCAAATCTGATAAAATGGCAGCAATTTCTGGCACAACATCCTGGGCAGAACAATTTGGTCAGCTCCAGTGCAAATTTCATCCTGATCATTCCCTTGTCCCCTCTTAGGATTGTGTCTCATTCAAGCCAGATAGACACTTGACTTGCTCCATTATATTTTACACTTTTGAAAGTGAATCCAGGCCAAGTCTTAATTAGCAAGATCATATTCCCTGAACTCCTGGTTGGTAAGCAGAAGATAAACCACTCCTGGTCAGTAAGCAGACGATAAAGAGCAGTTGTAGCATTCTTGGCTAGGAATCATGCCCTCAGTGCCTGTGCTTGATGCACAGACATGGTCCCTAAGCTGCTTATGCTCATGGCCGTCTGCTGAGGTGGCAACCTGCCTTCTCACAAGTCGTTTGGACTCTTGCCTTGAGGGCAGAGACGCCAGGCAGCAATTGGCAGCCCATCTAACAACCCAAGTGGCATTCCTCCTAAAAGAACAGCTCCTTTAAGCAATTACTGTAGTACACGCTGGTACCATGAGCCTGTTTTAAACCTTTTGAAATTACACCTGTTACATCATTACACCTGTTGAAAATCATGTGCCAAGCAAAGAGAATACATGAACCGTGTTGAGAGCAGTGCAACCAATGCAAAGTCATATTCAGCTGCCAAGGATGCAGATTGCATTGCCACAGGGGCGAGAAAACTCATCAGTGGTTTTCAGTGTGTCCAAAAAAATCTCAGTAGGCCACAGCTGCCTGGGGGCAAATTTGGAACAGACAATACAATGGCCATGAGTAACAACTGAAAAAAAAGAGTACTGATAACCTCTGTGAGAGCCTTCCTCATGGAATAGGTCACCAACTCAAGAAAAAAGATGGAAAGCTTTGTGCTCTGCTCTTCAACAAAAATAGAACACGCTGACCATGTTCTTCCTGATGAGTTGACACTTCAGTGATGTACAGTGGAGGCATTTGATGTACAGTGTAATGCATTTTTCCTGGGTGTAATCAGGTAAACCTGGGTTTATCTGGAAAGGTAGGTTGCTCAGTACATAATAATGCTCTGTACTGCAGTATCAAGCAATTTGTTAGGGTTGCAAATTGAAGGACAAGGAGGAATCTGTGAACTTTTCTCTATTATAATCTCAATTAGAGGAGTGTGCACTCCTTAAGATGTCTAGATTAAGGAAGGAAAGTCCATTTTATCTCTCCTGAGACAGTCAGGAGACTGATTGGCCCCTGCATAACAGAAAGGGGCAGTAGAAGCAATTCTGTCAACCAGGATTATTCAACCTGCTTCTCTTTTGTTTTGAGACCACTGCAAGCCACTTGTTTTGGGAAGGGGTCCAAGAGGCAGCTTGTGACCCCCTCTGCCAGTCTCGTATAATTTGAAAGTCAAATCTTCAACAAATAAGCTAGGATTTTTTGATCGACATTGTTTTCGGGGATGTGAAATTTCAACAGTTTTGAAGCATTGTTCCAAGCTGCTGTGCCAACAATAAAGAGCTTCTATTAAAATATATATATATAACATATATATAACATATATATTTTTTAAAATTAGAATTGCTTTTTTGTTTAAGGGAATAAGCAAAATATTTTTATTTATTTTTAGGCAACAATGGAAAACATCAAATTAAACACATTTAACAAAATATTCATCAGAGATGATCCTGAAACATTTCACTTTTATTTTTCTTACACAACAGTGAAGTAAAAATCAGCTTTATTTGCACTGCTCAGCATTAGCTTCAAGGTAATTTTTGGTCTCCTTGGGGTTGCTGGAGTAGACAGAAGGCCTCCTGAAAGCTCTTGTGTGTTCCCAAAGAAGTACAATGAGCTGAAAGGCCGTTTCCAGCCTGCCGCAGTTCATTTCAACTGTGACTTTCTGTCTTAGGTCCAATAGAATTTGGTGGGAAATCTGCCATTAATTTCATTAGGATCCTGATTTACCCCAGCATCAGTTGATACTTTGAGTTATTCAGGTTTCCATCAGCTGGTCGTTTCAAGCCCCAGATGAAGATATTTCTGGCAAAGACCACCAAGCAACTCTCTGTTTCCTTCTGATGGAAACGTTTTGAAGAAGGTAGTAGGATGCTCAGGGATTTGTACTATTCAGCTGAGTTTAGAAACTAGTCTCTTGTGCACTGACTCATGCTGAACACCAGCATTTTGGATCCTTGACATCCACAATTAAGGTCATAAGTGAAAAAGGAAAAAAAAAAAGAGAACATAAGAATAATGTAATTTCAACACAGACTGGAGTTTATGGAAACCTTTCCTCTAAGTGGAAGGAAAGACCAGATGACTACTGTGTTACAAAAAATATTGAAGACCAAGCAAATAACCCATCATGTTTCTTCTCTGTGCTGCCCACAAGCCACTCGAATAGTATTTGAACATCATGTCATAGTTTCATGGATTAAAAAGGTAGCTTATGTATTCATGTGAATACATCTGAGCCTGGAATTGTTCCAGCTGGAAAGCTAAACTTACCCTTTTCACTGAACAGCGTCACAGAATAGCATTTTTAAATTATTTTGAGAAAAACAATGTGACTAGTTACAGCTCCTATAGAAAAACACTAGCATCTATATTCTCTTCTGTATGTATATCACTGGTGGCAATACAATTTATGTATATAGATTTAAGGCTAAGAGATGATTCAAGATACTTCTTTCTTAGACAAGATATATAATACCTAGAGGTCTTTAGATGCCTAAGTGCTAGGGTAGTGCATCAGACTTAGAAGCTATGTGCCAGTCTCAATGCCACTCTCTCAGGAATAATAGTTACATGAGGAATGTAACTATTCCTCATAGTTACATGAGGAATGAGGAATTGTTTCTTATATGAGTAAGATCATATGTTTTTCTTCTGTTCCTCTTGAGTAGCTGAAAACAAAAGGAAATTATTGTATTCCGCAATGCCTCAATATAAGCCAGAAGATAACCTTGCAGAGAGAAAACACTTCAGATTTGCTTCTATTTGCTGAGTTCAAACTTAATGAAACTTTCATTTATTTTATATATTTTTTTATATATATACACACTTATGTGTATATATATATATTTTCAGTCTCTTACCTTCTAGTTTCAATTTGACATAGCACAACAAATGATAGCTCCATTTTCCTTTATCACTAACAGCTAGTTCAAAGCCTACACCGGGTAAAATTAGACGTATGGCCATGCTACTACATTTTGTGACCACACTGAAAGGCTAAATTAGATGCGCATTAAAAGGCCTTTTGAACTAGGAAACAGAAGATTTTCCTTGGTATTTGCAATCTTTTTTGAGTACTTCAGACATTTATTTCCTCTCTTAAGTTCATATTTGTGGGTTGTTCTTTTTACTATATGAAATTCTGATGCGTAACCACTCCAGCTAGATTCTACCTTTAAGATAAAAATTTGCTATTAAAAAGAACGATTGTAAATATGCTACTTTCTTATGTTATTCAAGATTCCTTTGTGATTAATGAGCTCTGTTAGTAAAAGAGGTAGTTCTTTTCAGAGTCATTGCCTCTGAAGTTGGCTTTTTGAAGGTTGTTACTCTGGATTACTTTGAATTTAGTGCTGTCCATGTGGCTAAGCATATTTTGCGTGTCCCTACCGGTGACTTAAGGTACCTTCACATGAGTAATTTGACTCAGGAGTCTGAGATGGGAAGTAGCCTCCTGGTGGACCTTAAAAGAAATAGCTTTGTGTAAATGCAAATATTGCAAAAGCCAGCTAGAAAATTAGAATTGAGCATGAATTTAAAAAAAAAAAAAAAAAAAAAAAAAAAACCCCCCAAAAAAAAAAAAAAAAAAAACCAACCAAACAAAAAAAAACCAACCAGAGAGAGAAACAAAAATGTTAGGTATTTCAGTAGTCTACTTAAAGAAAATAAGCTAAATGAGCTCTGTTTATTGGTAATGGAAGTTTTACGGCTCATGGAACTTCACTAAGACAGATAAACAAAAGAGGGCTTTTTAATTTCTCACTTGTCATTAGAGAATAAAAAAACTACTAAGGATGAAGAAATTTTAAAAAAGACAGTTATTCAACTCTAGAGAAGGAAATTTGTATCTTGACCTACCCAAAGGACTATACATTAGTGAAGCATATACAGCTATAAATGCTTGCTGCATGTCAGCATATCACCTACAAAATGACAAGTATTATCATGTTCTCTAAGCCTTGTTATTTCCTTAAAAATTAAACTCAGTTGACACGCTGGATACCCGCAATGTGGATATACTTGTAAAAAATGGCAGGAATGAAAAAATAATCAGCAACAATTAAGCTGCAATAGCTGCCATCAGTGTGGCATCTTCATAAGGCAAACTGACAGCATGATTAAATTTTTAAAAAGATCACGTAGCAGAACACAAAATGTAATCCCCACCGTCTAGTCTATGAAAAGACTAAGAATGATGATATTATTAAACAACATCTGTCAGCGACTTAGCAAGTCTGCATCCTTTTTAGTTACTCAGTAAAGCCTCATAAAATCTTTGAGAGTTTTACAAAAGAAAAAACAATGAAAACCTATACATATTAAAGCAGGAAATGCCAGTAGTATGGAATTGTACCATTTAATGCCACAGTTACTCATAGAACAACAAAGAGCCACAGACTGGGGTCATGTATATTAGGTTTAGGCAAAACTTGACCAACAGTTATAGTAGAGAGTTCTTATTATGGGGAGTTCCTCAGGACTGCAACTCCGTACTCATTGTTGGGCCTGTTTAGCACTGTTTAACAGAGCTGTGACCACCCATACTATGTAAAAAAAAACCCCAGTTTTTACCTTCATTTCCTTCACCTGCAGCTTTCAGCTCTACTCAGAACTGAATCTGAATCACCTGTGTTGCTTAGATTGTTTACACCTGTCTTTAAGAGGGGGCTGGGCTACATGCTGAGCTGCATGATATTTTTTAAATATCTAGTGAATGCTGTAGATGCTTAAATCATGGTCTTATGTGAGAGTACATTTGTATGGTAAGAAGGTCATTTTCTTGCTTTGCCAATATTGGTCAAAAGGGAAGTGTAAAACTGTAAAAGTGTAGACTGCTACCTAGAAAATTCAAAGCCCTAGCTTAAATTACGGTGTGCTTAAAGGGCAGCTCCATGCTCTGAGCAGCTGCTATGGGGTTTGAGCAGGAGTAGCTGATGGCAGTGAGGTGGATATGTGACCTTGGTGGGCAGGGCTTGCTCCAGAAACTGGTCCTGTGTGGTATTGTCAGCATTTGGGTTCAAATTCCCTATTTAAAATTTCTTTCTTCCTACATTTTTAAAAGATCATGGAGGGTGTCATGATTCTACTGAATTGATAGGAAATATAAAATATTTTTTTCATTTTTTTTGTTTTCTCATGTTGCCTGGATATGTATTGGGAAGGAAAGCCTGTAGTTGTAGGAGTGTCAGGGGGGATCCTAGTCTGCTCCTAGTCCTACTTGCTGTGTTGCCAGCCTGCTGTTCACCTCAGGCCAACTGTATGAGAGGAAAGTTTGATGTAGTTCCTTGGATAGATGGTGTTAGGGGAGTACATAGGAGGAAGTCAACCCTGTACACTTTGCAAACCTGCAGGGCTCTCCTGGCAGTTCTCCAACGTATCTCAGTGTGCTTTGGGGGGCTCAAGGGGCTTTATATCGACCTTCAACCTCACACTTTGAGAAGGTGAATTGCTGCAAAACAATCCTTGCTATTTGGTCTCTGAAGTGAAACTCTTTTTCTCTCTTTTTTTGACCAGAGGTGCAGCAAATAGGACTCTAAGGAGTCTCAATATCCCACTGCCACCTTGTAAGGAGACAGTGCATGGAATACTGGTTTTTGATACTTTCAGTCTCCATAGGTAATTCCAGAGGTAGTCTGTGACTGCACATTCACTACTGTAACTGTTCTTTTCACCTGTGTAGAGTTTTTTTGGTGTCTTTAAGCACAAACATATAAACGCAAAAATTTTATGTGCCAAGGGCATCCTCCCCAGATTTAGATGTGGAAGAGTTAGTAACAAGTAGAGAACTTTTTCAGACTTCAACCCTAATACCTTGTTTTATAAGCTTAATGTACTTTTTGACCTGAGAAAATCAGGCTGCTTTAGTCAGAGTAAAGACAGCAAGACTTATAGGTAGTGGGATATACCTCTGTTAATTCAATAGGTGATGATTTTTGTCTTTCTTGCCCCTTGGAAACTTTTCTGCCCGGTATTTCTCTCAGAGAGGTGAGTGGATCCTAACCATGGAGGTAATTGAAATTTTTCTCAGGCAACTTTCCTAATATGGCAATGCACATCAACTATACAACTTAAACCTCTGAAGCTTGATGTAATCAATCATTCAACCATTTATGAAATTGCTGCTTGCATCGGCATGTGTGAAAAATCTATGCAGTCTTAAAGTCCTCTGACCTGATATAATTTTCCCTTGGCCCAGAACAAGGAGGGAATAAGGTCTCACAGAAAAAAAAAAAAAATCTGTTAGCAGCACAGAGTGAGTCCACATCGAGCTAGTTTTCTAACGAATAGGAATTTGGCTTAGGAGATGTTTGTATCTAACTATGGCTCTAGGTCATCTGAATACTTATAACGGTTGCATACTTGAAGCAAAATGTTCAAGGTAGTAAATTGAGTTATTGGTCAGATTTGTCCACAAAAGGTTTAAAGTATAGTCCTATACTAAGTATATTTCAGTAAAATAATTTTGCATATGAGAATGATACGGGCTTCATACAAAGCAAGTTTACAATGTCAAAGAGGTGCAGACCATCAAAAGATGAGGATCCTGCTACATTGTGGTTGCCAAAAGTAACAACCACTCTTCTACTGTGCATTTTGGAAACCAAGTCCATTTTCTTCCATGTACCAAGGGCCCAATATGACTTTTGTCACCTCTTTTGGGTAAAAGTCCCATGGCACTTACTGCAGCCCTAGGGATATTACAACTGCTGCCTTGGCCAATTCAATCCTATAAATGCCTTCTTGCCTTTAACCTTTTCCAAAGACTGACTTTGCAGCTTTTTTTGTTGTTGTTGTTTTTTGGGTTTTTTTTGTTTCTTTGAGATTACTGAATGTTTACTTGTGTTTAACTGCTAACATTGTGATCATCCTGCTAATGGGGGAAAATCTGTCCTTGCTGCCTTTTTCTTTTTTTTTTTTATGTGAAACTTGATTCTTTCAAGAAGTGCTTTGAGATCTCTGGAGTAAAGGAGGTTACAGAAAAATGAAGATGGATTATAAACCTTATCTGCCTCTCTTTTGACTTCTACATTGTGGAGTAATTTCTTGGATACCTGAGGAAAACCACTGTATGACAGCTTCAGCCTTGTGCTCTCTACTCTTGCTCCCCTGTTGTAAAAGAGTCTTTTTATACATATGTTGAAATAAAACTTTTTTTTCTTTTCTGCATCTTTGACTCCCACCAGTCTCAGCAGAGCTCGAGGAATAGCATTTAGCAGAAGTTGAATCACTAGGAGAATATACCCAGGTTTAGAGGTGTGCAGCAATAGTGAATATGTCCTTCTTTGACAGAGCAGCAAATTTAAAAAGTGTGAGGGGGAAAAAAAATGAAATTTAGAATATTCAGCACTTTTAATATTGGTTCAGTTTGAAAACTAAGCAGTCTGAATGTTCCTTCAAGTACCATAATTAATAACAATTATGTTTATATAGCACTTTTCATCCTGAAGCACTGAATATACACAGGAGTTGATAGCCATGTCTGGAATGGAAAGGTGAGGGAGGGATTTCCTACAGTGCAGAGAGAGGAGATATTTTCATTTCAGGGCCATAATTTCAGCCCTTTCAGAAAAAGGCTCTGATATTTTTGACTTAAAGGCAGTACTTTTGGAAACCTGGTTCTTAATGGGGGCTCAGATCAGTATGATTTTTTTAGTTCTTATTTTATATTTGGAAAAGTCAGTGGGGGGAAATCTCATCCTAAAGTCATTCTGAACAATACTGACTTCATCATTCAGAGAAGCATGAAGAGCTATTTAAATACTGTAGTAAACATCCAGGCTGAGTTTCCATAAAGCCTCAATTGGCATTAGCTCATAAGACTAGAGAAAACGAGCAAGAACTACTGTGTGTCACTCTGTGTTTTGACTCATGAGAGATTTAGAAACCTAGCAGAAGGAAGGGAGAAATAAAAAACTTAATATACCAGAGTCAACTCAAGTGTTCGGTACACAGAGCGGTTGTACTGATAGGAAGCTTTACTTTCACGTAGGAATTAAGATGCAATTAACTCCAGGTTTGAGAGCTGTTCTAGCTTATATGATCAAAAAAATACAGGACTATGGATACAACTATGTCACTGGATCTCCTTGTTCCATGAGAAGCAGCAGTAGGCAAGATGGTACATCTAGGAAGATCCAGTTTGTCCTCTAATCTTCCTTGTATATGACAGGAAACATTAAGAAATTAACATTTTCAGAAGGGAAATATGAAACCTGAAAAAAAATCACACAAGTAAGAGAGAAGGGAGGACAAAAATATTCATGAATCTCGCGTGGAACTTCTTAAGTAAAATAACTGAGATGAATTTTATGTTTTGCACTTACCTTGCAAGACTGCAAGAGGGCTCTACAAATCCTCTGCCAAACAGCATTACAGCAGCAGTACAGCATAGCCAGCCTCTTTAAGAAAGAGTCATGAATCAGGCTCCCTGAAAGAGATATAAAAGATAAGATATATTTTGTAGCTTCTTTAGTGAGTTTATGCATTCTCAGATAAGAGTTTGCACTGGGAATGGTGAATGAAAACATCCACTATAGCAAATCTCACAGTCTCAAGAATTCTCAAAGCTTTATGAATACTGCAGTTGTTAAACATGACAACATAGTCTTGTAGATCTGTCAGGCTTCTTCTGTTTTTTAGGACCAACCATAGCATAAAACAACCCAGACAGTTCTTAGGAGGAGGGTGAAAATGAACAATAACTTTTAGTCTTACTGTGCCAAAAGTCCTTGCCTTGACCTTGTCATCACTGAAGTGTAACCTGCTATTCTTTACCTTGATTTATGCCTTCTCCGTGCTTTTAATATAGTTTGTGAACCTTTACCTCTCTCTAAGCTGCAGATAGAAAAAAAATCATGATACAATTTCAGGTTTATTTATCTATTTTTCACTTATAAGCTCTGTGTCAATGATGTGCATTTTCTGAGGTTGTGAGGCTTGGCAGTCTTTTATCAAAGAAAAAAAAAATCTGAAAAACAAATCAGTTTGTTCTTCAGGGTTTTGTTTTTGTTTTTTTTTTTCTCTCTCATAGGTCTTGTTTAATTACATTACTCATCTCCATACAAGTCATACAGATGATCGCTGGTCTTTCAAGAATAAATAACAATCAAGAGGAAACAGTTAAATTGTGCCCCAATCGTTGTGTATGTTAATCCATAGCTGACTGGTTTATCATTGTGAACATAAACACCTGCAAGTAGAATCACACAGTCAAGGTCCAAGTGAGTTTTCCTGTGCCAGAGAAATTGCAGCATATAGAAAATATACTAGAATTGATCCTTTAAATTGCCATAAATTCCATTACATTTTGGGGGAGATAATGACATAATGAAATTGGGTTAGATATAGTGTTGGGAGAGATAGCAATCCCATCACTGGAGCCCGAATGGTTTCATTTGAACCCATTTATCATTCTCATTACAATCACTGTAGTGAGAAAGTAGCTCTGTCCTATTTATAAGCTTTCTTGTCAGCCTTGAACCATAGAGCATCTTTGTAAAGAAAGGAGGAAAGCACAACATTGCATCTGTTTGCACTATTGCTTCTGCCATTTGTGCGTGCATCAGGAGCACACACATACTGGAAGGAAGAGGGGAAGGGCATTGCAGTGTTTGTCTGTCCTAGCTCCGTGTTCAGCATAATTCATAAGTGCAAAGTGAGTAGGTTTACTCCTAGGGAAAGGAAATGTGGGTGGGCGGATTGGTAATGAACCAAGCCAAGGGTTCAGGGTATCACTACTGGAGGTCACAGGTATCTTATTCCCCTCATTACATTTTCTAAGAGTGTCATGCTGGTGAAAAGGAAAAAATAGAACAAGTAGAAAGCAACAGAGTCTTGCAACCTTTATGAAGCTCTGCTATGGGAACTACTGTGTTTGCAGGGTTTACAAAGAAGGAATTTTCCTTTGATAACTGGGAAATGCCCAAACCTATATGTATGGCATCAATGAACTTGGTAAAAATAGGAAGAAAAATAAACTAGAGTATGGAATTTAAAGCTATGTTAGGCCACAGAGTAAGGTAGTGGGCACATCAGGAACAGACCCCAAGGAACTCGACTCTCAGACATCCCAGGAAAGAATTTTAAGCTGCTTGGATCTTATTGAGTATGACTTTCTCATGGTTAAGAGACTTTCACGTTCCCAAGAAAGCCGTATTTGTTGGAGAATAGCTCAGAAGTGAACAGGTAGGTACCCTTTGAAGTGCCCTGAGTTAGCGACCTCTGAGGGCCTGTGTTTCCTTGTTTTGGTAGAGATCTGCAGGATGTGATTTACTTGTAGGATTTCAACTAATATAATGCAAGCAGCTATTTAAAAATACTATGAACAATGTAATAGAGAATATTTAACTCCGTGTATTTATAATTTTATTCTGATGGGAAAGGTTCATGTGTGTATATGTAAGTGAAAGAGATATTTTGATGGTACCATGGCAACAATCCTCTTGTTTTATAGAATGAAATCTTATAGCTCTACACTCTTTTTCAGTGAATCTCTAAGTTCCCATCATGCATATTATGTAACCCTGGGCAAAATTTGACAGCTCTATTTAGAGGACAAAGACTTGAATGTGAAGTGTTTTGAAATAGAAACAGTGAATTTCAGCTGCTTCATATACACAAATTTCACTTTTGTTAATTGTCCCTTAAGCTAGTGAATATGGGAAGCTATGCAGAGCCAAAGTAGAGAAGATCTAAATGTTAAAATTAGCTCTGGATTACTGAAAGAGTCAGATGCAAACAGAACTTTATAGTGGAAGGTGTTCCTATTGCATGAAAAATATTCTGCATGGTGTCATCATGATTCCTTCTATTTACATATAGCTGCCTAAAGATAAATGGCTCCTCACCTAGAGAAACTGGCCTCCTAACTGAAAATTATTCCTATTCTGTTTTCCTTTACAGTTCAGAGACCTGAATTTGGGACGGGAGTACAAGAAAAGGTTATGTGTTCCTTTTGATGTAAGGTTTCAAACACTGGTTTATTCAGTTGCTTTATGCGTGTTATATACATGTCTACATGCTTTATTGGATTGAATTTCTGAATATGTTGCTGGTTAATTTCCAATATAATTCCTTGCTCTTCTACAGCATTTTGTACAGAGGGCAACTGGGATGGTTGGAAAAGAGTTTTATAGCATTACTAGCAGAGGTTTATACAGAGTTCATTCACATGTAAGTGAAGGGCTAATCTTTTTCAGTCAGGGAGCCGATCATCAAGCAGGTCCAGAAATGCCATGTCCCCTCTTGGGCTTTTCCTGTTATAAGCCAAATGCCAAGTAAATCTTAAAATGTCTGAAAATGCCCTCTTAGTCTTGCCAATTGCTTTCAAATGTGAGAGAATGAACATAATGTAGAAATTACCCTGAGAAGTAAATATGGTGATAAAGCCACTAAGAATGGGTAAAGCACAGAAAGAAGATGCTGAGAAATCAGTCAGTAAGTAAACACATGCACAGTTTACAGTGAAGCTTGCCTGGTACGAGGAAAAAAAAGCATTAAAAGAATATTATCCATGTAAATGGTAAACTATGTGTATTTCTTTCAGGTAAGAATCTTAAAACATATCATATGTTATATCTCAGTCCATTAATACAGTGTTGCAGAAGCCAGTCCTGGGCAGAGAAAAGGATATACCACTGGGACACCGTGAAGCTTTTTCACTTGGTCTGTAACAACAGTGTTTTTTAATTAGAACTCAAAAGCTTGTTCCAAACAGGTCGTTATTTAAGGTGCAAGTTGCTCATGTGTAAAAGGCTGACGCGCCACTGGAGTCCCAACGCAAAGACTTAATGGGATTTAAGTTGTTGTATAGGCCTTGTGAATGCTCCAGCGAGCATATCGAGTATCCACTGTGCAAATCTGATGTTAGCGAAGGAACCAAAATGATAGAATTGGATAGAGTGTGTTCAGAGCTTTTGTTTCTAGTTTTCAAGTGCAGCATTGTACAAATAACAGCCAGATACCGTCTTGAGGCTATTACCAATAATGTCTCTGTCAAGGAGAGTATCACTATTGCATTGTAATGAAATATATTAATTTTAATTTTCAAATATTATTTTCTTCCCATGCATCATGGAATTTGGCCAGCAGTGCCATAAGTCAACATCAAAAGTTCTGCCCAAATGATAATCCAGTATTTCTTCATTTGTATAGTACTTCATTTGGATTAAGACCTGTGCTTTCCAATTGCCTGTGACAATATACTAATTAATAGATTGAAAACTCCTTGCTTATTAAGGTATTTGAAAATGTAGTGATTACTCTGATTACATATATTCAGCCACTACTTCCTCTGCATCGTGCTTTAGCTTGATTAAAATTAATTTGGAGGAAGAAACTAAATAGTTTTTAGTTATCTTGAATTGTGGCTATTAGTTAGAGTATATTCTATAGCAATAATTCACAAACAATGCCTGGAGAACAAGACAGGACATTATGGCTTCCTTACTTCTTTAACTTTTACCTACCTAGGGTGCTTTACTGCACCAAACAGGGCTTGTTTGGATCACTTGCTCAGTAAGAGTAGTGATTTTTTTTTTTTTTCTTTTCCCCAGCTGAGGGTGCTGCTGTATGTATGTGTATGTGTGTGTGTGTGTGTGTGTATATATATATGTATATATTTATTTTTTTTCCCCAAAACAATGTGCATTTTAGCAAGTATGTTAAATGTTTCTCACTACTGGAACATTCCAGGAACTACAGAGCCTAGATAGGGCTGACAACTCTCAAGGGCAGCCCCTWAGTGTCMYAGACACTAGGGAAATGAGAAGGGACTGGAGAGAGGAAGACTTGCCCAGAGTAGAGGAAGACTTGTTTAGACAGCACCTGAGGAAACTCAACACCCACAAATCCATGGGCCCCGATGGGATGCACCCCAGGGTGCTGCGCGAGCTGGCGGACGTCGTAGCTGAGCCGCTCTCCATCATCTTTGAAAGGTCCTGGAGAACCGGGGAGGTGCCAGAGGACTGGAGGAAAGCCAATGTCACCCCAGTCTTCAGAAAAGGCAAGAAGGAGGAGCTGGGCAACTACAGGCCGGTGAGCCTGACCTCTGTCCCTGGGAAGGTGATGGAGCAGCTCACCCTGGCTGCTGTTTCCAGGCACATGGAGGGCAAGAAGGTGCTCAGGAGTAGCCAGCATGGGTTCACCAAGGGGAGATCATGCTTGACTAACCTGATAGCCTTCTATGATGGGGTGACTAGATGGATAGATGAGGGCAGAGCGGTGGATGTCATCTATCTGGACTTCAGTAAGGCTTTTGACACTGTCCCTCACGGCGTCCTCCTGGGCAAGCTCCAGAAGAGTGGGTTAGATGAGTGGACAGTGAGGTGGATTAGGAACTGGCTAAATGACAGGGCCCAGAGAGTAGTAATCAGCGGTGCCGAGTCCAGCTGGAGGCCTGTGGTTAGTGATGTCCCCCAGGGGTCAGTCCTTGGTCCGGTCCTGTTCAATTTATTCATTAACGCCCTGGATGAAGGGATGGAGTGCTCCCTCAGCAAGTTTGCTGATGACACCAAACTGGGAGGAGCAGCTGACAGCCCTGAGGGCTGCGCTGCCATCCAGAGGGACCTGGACAGACTGGACAGCTGGGCGGCGAGTAACCTCATGAAGTTCAACAAGGGCAAGTGCAGGGTCCTGCACCTGGGGAGGAATAACCCTAGACACGCCTACAGGCTGGGGACCGACCTCCTGGAGAGCAGCCCTGCAGAGAGGGACCTGGGCGTCATGGTGGACGACAAGTTGACCATGAGGCAGCAGTTTGCCCTCGTGGCCAAGAAGGCCAATGGGATCTTGGGGTGCATTAAGCAGAGCGTCTCCAGCAGGTCGAGGGAGGTGATTCTGCCCCTCTGCTCAGCCCTGGTGAGGCTGCACCTCGAGTACTGCGTGCAGTTCTGGGCTCCCCAGTGCAGGAGGGACGTGGAGCTGCTGGAGAGAGTCCAGCGCAGGGCCACAAAGATGATTAGGGGTCTGGAACATCTGCCCTATGAGCAAAGGCTGAGAGAGCTGGGCCTCTGCAGCCTGGAGAAGAGAAGACTGAGAGGGGACCTGATTAATGTATATAAATATCTCAAGAAAGGGAGTGAGGAGGAGGGGGCTGGCCTCTTCTCAGTGGTGGCCAGTGATAGAACTAGGGGAAACGACCACAAATTGAGGCACCAAAAGTTCCACAGGAACTTGAGAAAGAATTTCTTAACAGTGAGGGTGACAGAGCCCTGGAACAGGCTGCCCAGAGAGGTGGTGGAGTCTCCTTCTCTGGAGATCTTCCAAACCCGCCTGGACACCACCCTGTGCCCCGTGCTCTAGGGGACCCTGCGTGTGCAGGGGGGTTGGACTAGATGACCTCTACAGGTCCCTTCCAACCCTAGCCATTCTATGACTCTATGATTCTATGATTACTAATTCAGAATAATGCTGGTATATGAAAAGCCACCATCTCTTTTGCTTACGGAGTAGATACTTCTATTTTAGTGTTAAAGATCTGTTTCTTACAAGGTAATTGCCATAGACAACATACTCTGATTTGGAGTGGCAAAATGCTTAAGCAGAGATGCCAAGAAAATTGTTTTGAAAACATGTATCTAAACACCTTTGATACCATAGTGCTACCTATAGCAAAGACTTGAGAAAAGTACTAAAATATTTGTGGAGCATTGTAACAGAAAATGTGCAAGTAACACAGAACATTATATATCATTTATTGTTATTAACAAACTAGCATATCGCATTTTTATGAAATCATCAATAAACAATGAATTTAATTTGGTGTATCCTTCACCTCAAAAGAAGCTTGCAGCCCTATTAATCAGCAAAAGATTGTTTGCCCTGGGGTTGTCTTAAGGTAACATCTAGAATAAGTCAATGTACCTTACTAACTAATCAGTGAGGTGTTGTATGTATATTGTTAAAAAAAAAAAAAAATTCTAGTATTTGCAAATGATTCCATTCAAGAATATAGAAGGGAGGTGCAAAGTCTGTGTTTTGCTATATAGCTTCAGTTAACAGTCATGGCAGAGGTATAAAAGTGAATTGAGGCTCAGAATTAGCATAAGCTTAGGAAAAGAGCCTTGTAAGTAGAAGCTACATAAGATATGAAAATGGGGAAAAATAAGGCAAGTTGATATAAAAGAGTAGCTAGGGAGCCGTGTCTGATAATGAGTTGAAATATAGCTCATCTTAGTAATGAAATAGAAGGTTACTGAAAAACCTGACTTGCTCACTTTCTAGTGCATGTAAATTAGACTATGAGGCCAGATAGTTTTCTCTTACCTATTTCCTGGTGGGGAGGGGAATAGAGAAGATGGGGCAACCTCTTTCATTAATTAAACAAGCTAGTAAGGTCAATGAGTGAATTGGAAAAAAAAACCCCAAAAACCCAACACTAATTTTTAAGGAAAAAATGTCTGGAAGGATAAAACAAGCACCACAAGATTAAGATGGTCTATGATCAGTAAATAAGTCTGTACATCTGTGCGCTTTGCTGAGATGAATATAATATTCATATACCAAATGAATGGATGCAAAAGTACAGATTGGATAGAAATAAACAGATTGGCCTAAAACGTACTGAAACGTTGCTGATTTGCCTGAAGAGGTGTGCTTCCTATAAACACCAGGTGCTTTTGACAATATTTGGTTATTTGTGTTCAAAAAGTGGAAATTCACTTTAAGTAGTGTATTTTAGTGGATTTTAAGTAATTTGCAATAATCAAAATTTAAGACCACCTGAATGAATCTAAAAATTATAAACTGAAAGTTTAGGATTTTGATTTATTTTTATTTCAGTGGTCTCTAAATCTATCAAAATCAACAATATTTCAGTGAACTCTTCCAGTGTTCACCATTTGTAGTAGAAATTGTCATTGTATTTCATCTATGCACGTTTGTTTAAAATGTTGTGCCTCATTTTATATTTTTCTTAATAGGGAGAAATGCAAAGAGGATGGACATATACTCAAACCTTATCAACCTCACAGTTTCTTCATTTGAATAGTAGCGGAGACTTCTCCAGGAATATAAGGTGTTTGCTTTTTGTCTATATTCATTGTTATTTAAATGCTAATACTCCATTTCATATCATTCAGTATAGGGACACATGTGAAAAAGACATTACTTTGTCCTGAGAGCCTGTATATTGTGATTTATTTGTAGGTTTGGTAAATAATACAGTATTAACAACTTTGTGCTTGCCATTGTTCATGGGAAACACCTAATACCTTTTATTGCTGAGAGACATTCCGAGTGCTCCAAAGTATGATGCATTGTGCCAATGTGTACAATTTTCATTACCTGAACTATAGGAAGTGTTATATCAAAAGAAAATCTCAATAGTTTCTTTCTTTTATTACCATATGCACAGATGATCCAGTATAGTATCTTTGTTATCTGAAATCCAATAGAAATTAAACATGATGGCAATGTGGCTAGCAAATAATCAATAGCAAGAGCTCTGATTTGTTGCTGTAGTCTTAGTTTAATGTCTTGATACTCAGATATTTACAGCATATAAAACAAACTTAAATGTGGAAAAAGGCCAAGAAAGTTCAGCGGCTCTTTAATGACCAAATGCTCCATTAAATAGCAGCATTATATGGGGCTAGTGTTAGATAAAAATCTGATTACTATTGGCTGTGTGCTGATAGCAGTAAAAGGAAATGTAAACAAAATGCTATGATATAAAATATGGAATTTACTAGCAAATCTTATTTAGTTATCCAGTCAGTTCCATTATAATGACTGTAGTGATCCCTTTGGTAAGCTTTCTTTCCCTTATTGTCAACTTTAATAGGGGTGGTACTGCCAAGATAAAGATGTGCTTTTTATATTGGTGTTTATAATTCCTAGGTGTCAAGAGAAGGAGATAAGGATAAAGCTTGTGCTCTCCTAAAGCACCTATTCTCTCTTCATGCCTTGTAGAATTTATACAAGGGAATATGAAAGGTCTGTATTTAGAAAAACAGACAAGACCTTCTCCTTTTCTTAAGGGCTTCCATTAAATCTCATAAGGAGTCACGGAGACAATTTTGGAATTAGAAAAAGTGCTTTTAAAAACTCATTCAAAGCAGGTGTTTAAGTATTAGATTCTAAAAATTATGCTCTGCTTAGAGGATGGAAATGTATACATAAGTTATGGAATGAGTGAGTTAATGAATTGTCCGGTCTAGGACACGAATTTCTCATGAAATTTTGGTGAATAACTAAATCTTGAGAAAAATGGCAAAAAGCACACTTTTTATATAGATGTGTACAGGTATTATGTGTAACATTCCAGCCTCTCAAATGTCCTGAAATTGGTCTTCTGGGCCTATACTTAGCCAAATTATGTTTTATTGTATTGGAGAACTGTTCCTAGTGAGAGTTTGACCCTTTCATTCCAGATGTGAACTTGTTCCAGTATATTCTGAATTTTGAGCTTGTGTATTTCTTTTAATATTCTTTTTAGCAGTCTAAAAAGAGAGAGTATTTAGCTTTATCTGTCATCATGATACATTCCAATCCTACCCAAAGGTTTCAGAGCATATGGCCAAGAAACCTTTAAGGGTTGGTCCCCTGGACAAACTCTGGTAGGAATTATGAAGGACATGATGTGAATTAGCATCAGTAGTTTATTATTTTTGCTAGGACATAGCCTAACTGGCAGAAGTTGCAATTTCATCTTAGCTTGTTTGTCTTATAACAGCCTGTTTCCTCATGTTATCCCAGTCTGTTATTTGATGTAATAAGCCCCATACTTAACGAACATATTTGAGTTGTTATAATTTGAAGGTGTCCACCATAAATTGCGCTAACAACTGCATAGTTCCTTCTTGCCCGTGGTTAAATCTGCTTTATGTAGTTGGATGCCAACATGTTCCCTAAAAATGGTGTAGGACAATGTTGCTGAGATCAAAAAGAGTATTTGTTTAGCATTTAAAAAAAAGAACTTTTGAGCCCACATTTTGATTATTAAATTTCACAGTATTCATAAAGTAAATATGCAAAATGCTTTTCTCATGTAGCATTTGTTTCTAGGTGTCTGGCTGAAGAAGGGGAACAAGCTAGGGAATGGTTAAATTATTATAATATTGTCAAAGGGCTTTTGAAACAGTCTTCAGTGGATGGAAAGTCTTCAAAATTTAGAATACAGACATGTCTTGAGCTCAGCAGAAAAACAGAAAGCTGTTAGGCCTTTCTTCCTAATTGCTTACCTTTATGTAATTCTGAACTTGAACTGACATTGGGGAAATGAAAGATGAATCAAATGCATTTTCTGACTTTTCATCAAAGCAGTCCTTTGGCAAAGCAAGCGTGGGCCTTCTTGACCCATTTCCACTTGCAAGTAGCTTCTTCAGGCAATGACTTTATGCCAGTAATACTTCAAGGAACACCGAGCCGAGAAAAACTGTGATATTCTGGAACATGATTAAGGACTTTGATTTCCTGTGTCTTTAACTTCACTGAAACACTGGAAAGAGACCAAAAAGAGCTGATACAGAGCTGACAAATCATGAATCACAATTTCTATCTCTATCAAATTTTAAGAATTAATCGTGACTATTTGAATCCTCCTTTTAGAGATAATGCAGTTTCAGGATAGTGAGTCAGGACAGAAACTTGGAGAAGAGATTTCTGTTTTAGTAAATATGTCCAATAGGAGGGTAATGTGAGTGCAGAGGTAATTTTTTTTTTATTTTACTTTTTTTCTATGTAACAACCTGAAAAAATGTCCTGATGCATCATGTTAGCTAGCAAATGAGAACTGTGCCATTCTATCTTACAAAATATGCCAAAATCCATTGACTTAAATTAAGAAAACTGGTAACAAATGCCTACAATTTTGACGTTTCTTATGAATAGTAGGGAGTAAAAATATATAAGACACTGAAATAGGGCTTTATTGACTAATCACCACTTGGTAGTAGGTGGTTGCCTTTATTTGAGTGCTATCTGTAAAGCTTTGCACAAACCACAGTTATATGTTGCATATTGGAGTTTCTGTAAATAAATTAAATTGTTCTTCATTGATATACTCCAAGGTCAAGGACTATTTTCAAATCTTGATGCAGAGATTTATGTTGTCATAGGATTCCATAATAATATTTTTAAGGGGAAATAGTTTGGACAACTGTAAAATCAAGCTTTCCACTAGGTGGCAAAGAGAGACAGTGATTTGCAGTGTTTTTCTGCAGGGGTAAAAAAGAGGGTTGAAAAGCAGCCAGCTGTGGAGCCAGGCTTACAAAAATATATTGTGTGCTCCACATCTAGCCTTTGAGAGGGAAACTGCCTTCTAATAGCTACAGTCCTGAGTGACTACAAAGAACAGCTCGACTGAGGCAGTCTAGATTCAGAGCTATCTGCATGTGGCGAAAGCGATCTAGTATCAGCTTGGGTCTTTTACTAACCTGTTTGATGAGTATTTACTTCTCTAAATCATTTATCAGATCCAATATTATTGGGTTTAGTGTCACTACTACATTGTTGTGATCAGCTCAGCGTGAGTTTCCAAAGCAGTAAGCTTTTTAAAATGATAGTTAATGGAGAAATGCTACTTGCCACACTACGGGCTATTGGTAGTAGGAACCATCCCTGCTGCAATTATTGAAGTTACCATAGAAATCTATTATTGCAGGCAAAGCAATATATAATCGTGTTTTTTTCCTACACCAGACCTGCAAGGTACCTCCTCGATCTTACACAGTTGTTTTCCAGGATTCTGAAGTGGAAACTTTCATAAAGAAAATGATTAAAGGCTTTTCTGGAGCTTTTTTGCTTTTCCACCTCTTTTTTTTTGAGGAAAGGGGTGTGGAGGGGTGGGATAGGGGATTGGGGAGGGGATGAGGATATGTACCAACTGAAAACAGTCAGATTTGTATGAGTTGCAAGTATGGTGATCATTACACTATTTATTATAAAAGAAAAGCTGTTTTGAACAGTTTATATTTGTCAGCATCTTTCTTTTGTGTATGTTCTGTACTGCAGTTATTCTTTTTAGATTTTGGGGAAAAAATGAAATTAAAATAATGAACCTTTGTGGAATGTAAATATAAAACAACTATTCAGATGGTTAAAAATGTAATTTTTTCTACAATTCAGATTTTGCTTCAGGTTTTTTTTTTGCAAAATGATGGTCATGCTCATGGAACTTCACAGAGAATAATGGCAACTGTTATTTACTTTCTCCAGACTTTTTCATATTCTTTCCACAATTCTTGGAGATAGAGTTCGCTAAATAAGTAAGATTAATTTTCATAATAAAAAGTGTGGACAAAGTAAATAGAAGACTCTCAAATTTGACTCTTTCAGATTCTTTCCGTAGTTCATGAAGATAGTGTTCGCTAAATAAGTAAGATTAATTTTCGTAATAAAGAGTGAAATTTGAGAGTATGCTGCTTGGAACAAATTTTGAGCTGAAACTTTTTTTCTGTGTTTTGCACCTCTTGCAGAAACAGATAAAACTTTTAGGTTGATAGTATGCCAAGAATAAGAAAGTTGGTAATGAGAATAGAAGCTGGTGGGGGGGTTGGAAAGGGACTTTGGAGATGAGAGAGAATGTGAAGGATGGCACTAAGAAATGAAAGCAGAATTGTTGTCAACAGATCTACATAGAACTTTTCAGATGAATATGAAGTGTTTGATACTGACCTGGGAAGTGTCTGAAAGCCTTTGAAGACACTCAAGTCAAGATGAACAGAAGATTTGATAGGAAAGGAAGAGGCTGTAATTTGAACAAAGTAAAGGAAGTAACAAGAAAAGGCAAGAGGTCTCAGCAGTTAAGGCAAAAGATGATAAAGCTAGAATATAGAATTTGGTAATGGAGGAAGAGGCAGAAACTGCAGATAGAATTGTTGAGGGTAAAAAATGAAATGTTTCACACACAAGGACATATTTTCATTGTTCACAGAGAAAATTTTCTGCTGGAAAACTCTCCAAAATGCAATGTAGAATTAACACAATAGCTTTAATTCTGTTGTGACAAAGTATGGTTATAATAAAAAAGAGGTTTGTTTTGGAAAGGCAGTCTCAATTTTTCTAGCCAAATAGAGAGAGAAAATGTGCTCTTGGCTTCCCATTGCTATCTGAGCATCCAAGAGAAGTGAACTAATCAGAGAGACCTTAAAATAACAAAATAAAGCCTGTGTGAAAACCCTTTTTTTTTTAATGTTTTGGAGCTTTGAGTAATATCTATAGGATGCTACTAAAACATGAATCATTCATCCGGATTCAACAGTATTAAATCCTGTACTATTTTTTTCTGCTATGAAGATAACTTGAAAAATATCTCTTTTTATATATGAAAGTATGAACTGCATTTTAGAATAAATTCATTTATTTTATGGAGGCTTCTTTCATGTCTCTTGTTAGCCTCTGTTATCCTCCATCAAAGTTGTTAATTCATTCTTAAAATTTTCTTGTGTCTGGGAAAACTATTTGTCCTTTTATAAGCAAATTCTTCATTTATTTTAAATGCTCTTTTACACGCTTTCATGTGATTTGGTCTAGTGCAGAACTAAAAACTCAAACCAGCACAGTTAGCATAACAATATGTTTTATACTTGTTCAGAAAAACACATGCATTGGATAATGACTGAGGTCCAAAGGGAACATTTTGGAAAACCAACAAGATAATAAAAAATCCCCTTCAGCTCCAAAAAGAAAACAAAAAAATTGTTTGTAGGTAGTGTCTTGGTGTCATATAGACCTCTGTATTCAGATTACAGATGAGCTGTGTTTGCAAAACTTTTGTTGGTGCCAGTTGTAAAACACTGCTATAGATGATGCATATATATGCAATGCTGATGAGATCCTTTCTCTTACAAAAATATTAAGTAACTTAAAATCTTACAGACTTCAACTGCATCTTTTTTTTCACCTAGTCAAAGGCTTTTCTGAATCTTTAGTATTCATTTATTGATCTCTTAATATTGGAAAACCAGGGAGATTTCTAATAATTAAGAATAATTAAATTATATCTGTTTGTTTTAACTTGTAAATCAGTCATTTTATAATGAGGCTGCTGGTGTGAAAGTGATCCCTGACCAAGTAATGGATGTATTGTTACAGATCTCTATTGGTAAAGGTTTATTATATTATTAAAACATAACATTTTATAAGCAAAGTCTTTTTAATCAAGTAAAAAATGTCACCAATGTTAAAAGGCTAAAAGTCAAAGGAGATAATGTTGATATATATTTTAAATGACGAGCCTAATGAATAATGGGAGCAGTTTTCCAAGCGTTGTGATGCTTTTTCATCACGGGCAAGTATTAAGATCAAGACTGATTACATTTTTCAAAGAAAATATCTAGTTCAAACCTAGCTCTTTAATTACACAGCTGTAATTAGTCTATGAAAGTCAACTACTGCTAAAATGTGTATGTATTATGTAGCTAAAATGTGGATTTGTTTGTTTTGTTTTTTTTTTCCCTAGATTTAAAATCACTGTGATGTGTGAAATAGAAGCCCTGCAGCACCTAGGAGGGAACTCAGTCAGTCAGCTCCCTTGTACTCATGTAAGTATATGTAGAGTAAGCTATAATTCTGCCTTTGGCCTCAATTTATTTTTATGACGATTCTTTTATGTTGGAGAAACTTTACATGGTGATGGTATGTGTTTGAAAAGGAATGTGGGGTTCTTTACCTTAAAAAAGTCTGGCCTAATGGCCTTCCAGGGTTTGATTTGCATGTTTTTACAGCCAGTAATGAAATGATATTTTTCAAGGGAGCTGGACTGTATTACAGTCTGCCAAAAATTGTCCTCTCAAATTTAGACTGCAAAATAATTATTATTAATGATGCAGGAAGTAAAATGAACACAGGCTGACTTTCAGATTTGATGGCCCTGTATGACAAGGCTGTCGTTTAGAAAAATAATCTTTTTCATGGCAAGCGTACCTTCCTGGATATGGAGTCACTGAGGGAGAATAAAAACAGTGAACCCTACTAAATAATTTCTGACACAGTGCTTTTCTTCCTCTAAGCATATTTTAGGGCTAAAACTTTTCTTTGTTGTGCCGTTCAAGTACTACTGCATTTGAAATGACGCTAAGCTGTTTACTGTCAAGGCAATAGTCAAAAGGCAAAAATTATTTGTGTCTCCTAGCATGTCTTTGGATATCCTTGCACAGCTGCTGAGGTGTCCTGTGCTCCAAGTGTGCGCTAGGGCACTTAGGTTGAGCCCCTAAATTTCAAGTCCTCATTATTTCCATGCAAGGTCTAAGAAGGCCTATTGACTTTACTCTAAAATTCAGATTTCAGTTAAAGTAATGGCATTCCAGCACCCCAAGCCTGGGGAGAATCTAATCCTTTAGCTTATGTAAGCTGGGCATCTGCTCATCATTTAAATAGTTTAACTTGTTGTATAAGTGTATAGAGGATGATTTTGGTGTAAGCATCATACGATATACATTATGAACCAGCAGATCATAAGAGTTGCATATAAAATATTATAGTGTATTACAAAAACATATACAATTAATTAGTATAAGGCAGTAGACTAATGATCATATATTATGTAATTACTATTAATTACTTTGCATCTGAAGCACTTAGAAGCTGCAAGGAAAAGAATAAATGCTAAATATCATGAACTATGCTCTCTTACAACTGAGTATTACATATTGTCTAAGAAAGGTCTTTGTGTTTGTGTGTGTGTATATATATATACATATATATATAAAAAATAATATTATGCTAGACCAGTATGTGGCAGCGTTATTGAATGGATCTAAAAGAAATCCATTGTTATGAAACGCGTTCAAAAAAAGTACTCCTTTTATTTTCCAGTCTTAGTGAGCGATCACAGCTCTCCTATGGGGAAATTTAAGATTTGAAGAATTTGGAATGCAATTAAGGCTCATTGTGCATAGGGAGTGAAATTCATCCCTGTGCATTAATCTATAATATATTTTATACAGATATTAGCATTAAGAAGGTAGTTACTACACACTGAGCAAAACTCATCCTTGAAGAATTAAGTATAGCCAGTTCAAAGGTGCTTTTCAAGAACTCCTTCAGCATTTGTGCCTCAAAAGCCACACATAAGAATTCTTGACTTTCTAAGATGTCAAATGCCAAGATCTCTTAATGACGTTGCTGGGAGCAGCGGTTGCTTTTCAAAGCCTCTAAAAGCAAGGCCCATTGATGCTTCGGGGACATAGCTTTGCATGGACTCAGAATTTATTAGTGAGAAAGAGCAATTTGGGCGTGTGACATATCCAGTGGCTGGACAGTGCTTTAAAGCAATTGCATGAAACCACAGAAAAGTAAACTCACTACTGATTTTCTTCTCTTTTCCCTGTATATAAGAAGGCAGAATGGTAAGTGATGCTGAATGTTAAAGACAAATCTGCAGAGGTCTGTATTTTGACCTCTAATCTAAAAGCAGTATTTTTCTGAAAATTGAAAATAATCTGATTTATTCCATCCACAAATGGAAAAAATATCCTGGTAATTAAATCTCATTTCACACGATGATAACTTTACTGCATTAATATTAGAGGATGAGTTAAATGGAGTTATAAATCTCACAAAGCAAAGGATGATAAGGGAAGTCCTGTGATAAAGCAGCACGTAACTGCAGCAGCACTGACAGGCAACATTATATCTGGGTATTGCAGGAGCCTTGATCAGTTTACTGTCAAGGGACAGAGACCAACTGCAGTATATCCTTAAAGATGAGGGGTCAGCAAGTGACTTGCCATTCTTCTAAACATTTTTAGAGCAATTATGTTAATATGTGCTCCTAAGCAGGAAAAATCTGACAGTTTCATTTATCCTTTCTAAAATCATGTTAAAGAGCACCTTTTGTGTGTTAATGATAGGGAAATTGAGAACTATTCAGCAAGATCTTAAACCTCAGTGAAGAAGAGATTTAGTCATGTGAATATGATTTCAGTATCATAATGTGTACAATCCTTAAATCTTCCCTATTACCTTCTTTTCTTGAAAGAGATTAAAACACAAGGGAAGGCAGAATGAATGTGGCAGGATATATGGCCCTGTGTTATATCACATTCCTAACTTTGTTGGATGGTAAGTGAGTGGCAAGTACTTTTTTTTTCCTGAGTGAAAGTACACTTTTCTTTCACCGGGAGCTCTAATTCCACCTAAGGACTTTCTATAACTCCCAGGAAACCATTAAAAATGTTTTAACTCCTTGAAATCTTGGATATTTTACAATATATAATTAATAATCCATAAATTTAATCTTCACTCTAGTTTCAAGAGAGGCCAGCTGTTCAATGTAAGACCAAGTGACACAGGAAAACCATGAAAACACAAGTGCTGAATATCTTTTATGAAGAGTATGTGGACATTCGCAGTACAAATTCTATTTAGTTAAGCTACATGCAATGTATGTTGAAAATAATTAATATATTAGCTCATGTGTCTTTGAGTCAACTATTTAAAGCCTAGCTGGCTGCTAAAACTTATCCCATTTTCACATAGCTCCCGCTCCTGCTGTCCCATCTTCCGTTATCAGAGCAGCTTGGCAAGTGTTTCCTCTTCCTTCTTTCTGAGCAGGGTTCAAATCAGAAGTTCTTGTACCTGGCTGAACCAACCCCCTGCCTACTCTGATGCAAATCTGGGAGATGCCAGATGATTTTTCAAGTGCAGCACGTCTTCCCTTTCAATAAGAAAGAGAGAAGGGCACAATCTAGAAAGAGAAATAACAGCTGAAAGCATTGTTCACTTGAACAAAGGATTACAAAAGCCTGTACATGTTCATTATAGGTTTTCACATAACTGTCCTTGGAGCATTTCCACCATTTTGTTTCCAATGACAGACACTTGTCAAGTTTAGACAAAATCTAATCCCTGTTCCAATGGAAGCAGCATATACAGAATTAGACTGTCTCTAACACATTTATTGGCAGTTTCTATAGTGAGATCAAATACCAAATAGGCCTGAAAATGAGTATTTTCTGTCCTTTTCAGAATAGCTGTTTCTGATCAGGGATGGCTTGCTGTAGTGGCAAATAAAACGGGTCTTGGATCTGCCTATGAGGTGGCAATCCTCTGGGTAAAATAAAAATATGTGCCTTCAAGACCATTAGTCTGCTGTCATCAGAAAGCATTTCATATTCTTCTTTAAACAAGTAATAAAGAATAGAAGTCTTTCTACTCTTAATAAATTCCTTGCTCTCTTCAGCTCTATAGGTTTCTCGGTGAAAGCGATAACCAAGGAACCTGCCAGACAACGGTTTGCAGAAATTGCCTGCTGCTTCTGCCAGGGAGGCAAAGATACTGTAGATCATATCTTTGAGTCACATAACTGCTGGATGTAAGTCGGCATTACTACCTCATTCATCAGCAGGATGTCTTTAATTGTGGAGCTGGAAGATTAATTTACGATGCCTAGAGAATGGCCGAGTTTTTAGCAGAAACATTGTATTAAATGATCAATGCAGCAGCGAAGAAATGATTGTAAGTAACCCCTGAATCTTATTTGTCATCCAAGAAAAAATGCAAAGATTATAACATGAAAAGCAACTATTTTCATCCCTATAGGTTTCTGGATTTAATAAGATTTAATGGTATTAAGTGTTACTTCATTGTTTAGCCATTGTGCTTGCTGCCTAGTTCATTAATATACTAGGCTTTTTGTTTACTGAACAAAGAGTGTACGATATTAAGACATGTTAAGAACTGTCTATGATGATTTTCTTCTTTGACTAAAGTCCTACAGACCCAGGGGATTTTTCCCTAAGTATTTAACTTGGGATTTGTCTTTCCTCTTTGTGAATCTCTAATGAAAGCAGAACGAAATTTGATCAGCACACATGTTTGAGAATTAGCTGTAGTGACTTGGCCCTTCTGTTTGGTCTCATCCAAGGCCAGATCTCTGAAAAGTATGTAAAAATAAGAACTCTGATGAAAACATATTAAAACAAGAACTATGTCCCCCAGATGAGAGGTGCTTGGCATAGGCAAAGATTTTCTTTACTTTCTTTTCTTCTCCTTTAAAAAAGAAAAAAGACAACTGCAAAGAAGACCATCAAGGTTCAGCTGAATGCCTCTCACATCACTTGTGTTTCTCTAGACATCCAACCGTACTCTGTTAATCTTGAATCTGACTCAGGATAGCCCTTTTCCTATGGGAATGTAGTTCTGGACAAGAGTGACCTTGTCTCCAATATCTTACTATCATCTCAGATACCTAGTTTGAGGGTTTTTTCTCCATTATATATTTATAGTCTTTCAAGAATCTTTCCCAGTGGCTTTGTCCTTGTGACAGGTCTTATCCATTGCTAGGCCCTCAGAGTCTTTTATTGGACTGTAAACATATAATAATCACTTCAAGTTGAGAATGATTTCATAATGTCAAAAAATTGCTGATTCCTCAGTGTATTTCCAGAAGTGGATGCAGGATAGGAGATCTGGCTGTATACAGTGGCTCACCGTAACATACAATACAAGATGTGACTCTGTATCAGTTTATGGTAATGAAGAGCATGGATGAAATTCATTTAGTTGTCCTGAGAAATCTGTGCCTTTTTCTTTAAGTCTTTTCTCTGTGTTTTTTGCAAACTTGCATCAGACTTGTCTCCCTCAAATATAAGGTAAGTCAAAAACTCTTTTAACTAGAAGCTCATTTCCAGATCTTAGAAGATTCCTTTAATTCCTCTCCTGAAATACATTCAAGTATCCATCTCCAGCTGCCCAATCATCTGGACATGGACATTTAGGTATAAAAGTTTAGTTATCTCTATTCTCAGCTTATCTTTCAGTGAAACCAAGAATTATAACTTAAAGTTTCTGCACATTAAAAAATTGTGGTCATCTCTGTTAAATATGTTTTCTCTTCATAAGGAACTTAATTTTATTTTCAACACAGTGGGTATAGAAAAACTTTGCTTTACACTACACATTACATAAATGTTAATGCAAACAACAGCAATAGCTTTTATTTAATTTGATATTTGTTTTTGAGATAATTAGCATGCAGTATGTCTCTGACCCTTGCTCATCAAAGCAGTGTATTAAGCATATTTTTGAAGAAAGAAAAAAGAAAATGTGAAAGGAAATGTGGTCTAGACATTAAAGATACTTTGATACAATGCCTTATAAATTAATACATTGGACATCATTGCTTTGTTTTGTATAAAAGAGATGAAAGAAATAGGAATATGGTCTTCATTTACTGATTCTTGGTTCACTTGAGACAAAAATGTTACACTGGATATATATGTATATGTGACTGGGTAAAATTTCTTTCTACGTGTGTAGTAACTGTTGGTTTTATTCTCTCATGAGACGGGTTCTAATCTTCCTGCCTCTTTTTCAGTTGTTGAAAGGTTGTTTTGAAGGAAGACTTCAAGAAGTATCAAAGCAATCTAGGAGCACAAATCATCAGCATTGCTGAAAAAAAATCCTCATCACATGGCTATCGGGTCTGTAAAATTGCCTACCAGATAGCAGCAAATTATTCTTAACATAGGTAATTTTAAAACCCAACTTCTACTTCAAAATCTTTATAGTCTCCCAAGAGTATAAGAATAATACAACACAGTGAAGACGTAATGCTGAAAATTAAAGGAAAAATAGGAGTTTAGCCTATTCGGGATGAATTCTCTTCCCGTATCTCTGTCACTGACTTGCAGTGTTTTCCTGACAAGTGTTTGTTTTTCTTGGTATCTATTTTCCTATGCATGTTCTACTTGCCTTGTCTTTTTAGGCTGTGAAATTTTGGTTGGCATGGACTCCCTCAGCAAAAGGGAATTCTGATTTTGCTTGGAATGTGTTTGGAATAAGTAATTATTACAAGTAAAACCACTGTACTTATCCCAGAATTTAATAGAGAATAGGGATTTATCATCAGTACTTGTCTATTAACTGTTACAATTATGTATCTATATTAAACACTAAAATGATGTTCCAGGTAATCCAAACAGATGGAATCCAAGCATAAACAATTACTTTTTCTTTTTTTAAAAAATAAGTGGAAACCAAGTCCTCTGGCAGAATTTAACAGAATGACTCCTTTACTATTCCTACTCCTGAAATGGTTTTAAAATGGTATAAATAGATTTAAGTCATTGCCAAAAGCTTTTTATAGACAGCTTTAATAAATTCTTGAATGCTCAGGGATTTTCTTCTGTTTAATAATGCAAGTGACTTCTCTGTGAGTCATCGTCTGTGCAGTGCTGGTTTGAGAGAGATTCTGGATGATGACAGCCCTCTCTAGTCAGATATCAAATGAAGTAATGAGATGCCATCCTTACACATAGCTTTCTAAAAATGAGTCAGACATTTGGCCTTTTTGTCACTTGCTTTTCCTGTGCTTTGGTATAGTCATATAATGTAGGTGATGCAAAACAACCAATTATCACCTGATAATCCCATTTCCATGAGGCTTCCCATTTTCTTTTCAAACTTTCATTAGAAACATATCAGACTTTTTTGTTACTGTTATTAGCTGTCTCCAAGTTCTAGATGTAGTTTTTCTGCAAAAAAGATATTACTCTTGAAAATGCAGAAACTAGCTTTTATTACCTGAGCATTAGATCCAGGAGCTTCAAAAGAGAATGCAGAGTTAGAGAAAATACAGCAATAATTTATAGGAGGTGGGACTATCCTTTTAAAAATCTTTGGCTATTCACTTTAAATTATAGTGTCCTGTGACAATTAGAGAGAATTTAATAAATTCCCTAGACTTCTGCAATCAGTTGGCAATAACAAAACCCTTTCCTCCCACAGCAAGGTATAAATAGAATTCCCATGAACATCTCTAGGAATTTGTGTGCTTCCCTGACAGAATATGACCTGTTATGTCCACTTCAAATGATAATGTACCTGAACTATAAAATAAATATGGCTTGTGTAAAGTCTGATAACACCACACTGAGCTAACAAGAAAAAGTGAGCCAGGTTGTTCTGAACCACAAAGAGCAGCTATTGAAACACACCTGCTGCCTGAACTACTTTTTATCCAAAGGAAACTTCACCTTTTCCCATTTCGACTTGCTGTAGGATATGATGCAGATTGATACAGACTTGCAGCAGAACAAACAATATCATATCTTCTATCCTGCTGAAACTAGGTGGGATTAGGGAATGGGCCCAAACTGATCTCTACCATGAAACTGGTAGTGTGTTTCCTTTTAGAACTGGCTTGGGCCAAGCAGTACTCATCCAGACAGTGCTCAGCCATGGTCCAAGACATGTTCACAAAATGCACTTTAGATGTGGTCCTCTCATCTTGGGAAGTAAGGAGGCAGAGTTGCATGGATGTGAGCCATGCTGTGCCAGGTAATCCCAGATGTGGCCTAGGAGTCTGCACTTGACCTCAGATGGTAAGCAAGTGTTTCAGGAGAATTAACAAAGGGTGAGAGGCTTACCCAGCAGGCTTAATAGCTTTGTGCTATATAAATCGTTGTGGCTTACATGCATTCTCCTGAGGGTTTACGTCCTCCCTTGATTTGTGTTTCCACTTTCATAGAATGACTTAATCCTGCCAAGCACTTGTTCTGCTTTGCATCCACACCAAGCTGTATTGACTTATTGGATGTATTTGCCATTACAGTCAATACAATTTTGAATATTATCAATCAGAGTGGAATTTGTGTTTATGACTGTTTACAGCCTGAATATTTTCTACCGAATCAACAACACAATTATTTTCCCCGTTTAGCTTCTCTAGGATTGCTTCTGTTAGTCTCATGTGCATGGCTATTGCCCAGTGAAAAGTATATCTGCTGCATGATGTTCCTTAATGCTTTCACCAAACTGCCTATGCAAATTTCTAAATGTCTAAATTTAGAATTCTTTCTAAATTTTTCCATGTGATATCATAGTATGTTGTTTAGGTAATATATTTAAATTAATCTTAAATCATTCCAATTATGTTGTTGAAGATAAAATATTAAAATGAAGATGATTTTGATTAATTTTTGAAAGTATAACCGTTTGCATGAAATTATGCAAAAATCTTGTGTTTATGTTTTGGGACAAGTAATTTCTATGTGCAGTTTGACTACTTTGAGGAACATGACAACTGTATGAAACTTAAAAAAAAAAAAAAGGTATTTTTAATTGAAGTGCTTTCTCCATTATGTCTGCCACTATAAATTATAGGTCACTTGATAGTAATATTAAATGCAAGTACTTTAACTTTATTTGGGTGGACAGATACAGATTTCTATATGCTCTTTCCACAGAGATCTGCATGGAGATGGTATGTCCTGAATCACTCTGGAAACCAGGTCAAAATGGCCTTCTTGTTTGCTCTTGGGTGTTGCAAGGAGGTTACAGAAACACAGTGTTCTGCACTTAGGTTTTCTAGTGTGGTAGTTGTCACCACTAGCAAAAATAAAATGCTAACATCCACTGCCATTGAGTGGTAACACATAATGTTCCATAAAGATTCCTAGAGAAACTGCTTAGAATATACAAACAATTCTGTTTTAGCTTGACAGTTCTGTATTTGTAACAATAATACCACCTTTCTACAGTTTATGCAAGCAGCTTTTCTAAATTCATACTGAAAAGAGAGAGAGAATGTATTCAGTGGGCAAACTACACTTCATCTTAGGTTACTCTGATGAAATATTTTCAGTAAATCACAGTTTTTATGCTGTCCTTGAATCTCCTGCGATCTCAGTTGCTACTGCTGTATATATACATTGATTTCTGTTTGGTATTCAGAGGGAGAGAATGCTGCTTAATCGTGTGGTTTCTGACTTGTTAATAGAAAAATCTGTCTTCTTTAATAAGTTTATTTTCGATGAAACTATAGTCTCTGCCACTATTTGACATACTTGCTTATGGGTTTTAAAGTAAGAAATGATGGCAAGGCTGAGACAATGTAATTTCCTCTTATGAAACAAATGCTTTTGTGATTTGCATTGCTGCTCAACATCCAGAGAATGAAAGCTATTTAATCCTTCTCCATACGAACTGTGAATAGTTTTTCACCTCCCTCAGTGTGGGACAAGTGTAAGAAGGTGAGAGAGCCCTCTGCTTGTTAAAAGGAAACCTTCTTTAATGCTGCAGAATGACATGTCTAGTCTGAAATGTGGATGTCTTTTATATCCCTTGCAGTTTTCCACTCCATCAAATCTCATTGATATTCTGCTTCATTAATGTCTCGTGATAGAAAAGTGATTAAGATGCATAAGTAATTTTATATCATATTGGGGGAAAAAAAAAAGTAATGTAATTACAGATATTATATGATGGGAAAACACAAATCTGATTAGAAGTGCCTGACAGATGATAGGAAGAGATTTGATGGAGTCCACCTGGGTGGGAAAGAGCAGCTGATCCAAGCCTACAGCTGTGTCAAATAGGGAAGTGGAGAGGGGAAAGCAGTGGGGTTGGACCCCAATTAGATGGATATAAATCAGGACTGGATCCATTTGCTTTAATGGGACTGCTGCTGATTTTCACACTATAGCTGGGCTCTGTTCAATGCTAAAGATATTCTTTGTAATAGTGGTTATGATCTAAAAATATGGATAATACACTGTCAATGGCAGAACTATGTTTTGAAATATTCCAGGTGAAAGTTTTCAGCAACCCTTGTTGTTTTATGTTTTGTTACCTACAGATAAAAATGTACTGCATGCAGTCAGATAAAGACTTTTTTTCACTTCTGCCAATGTAAGCTTGGAGGATCTCCAGAGAAACTGTGGGAGAGCAACTGATCTGACTATGGAGAGTTTCAGACTCAAGACATTTAAAAGATTTGTTCAGTGCTAGGCCTAAGTTTTGTTGTTTTGGATGATCCGCATTCTTCAGCTTACTCAATAGCTCAGAATTTTTCAGGCGTGTGTAAGAATAGCTTTCAGACAAAACGGTTAAACGTGTGAGCTAATAGTTTCCAAGAGGTACCTTATGCCTTGCTTCTATGTTGCATGTTGTGTAATGACACAAAATACAGAATTTTCTAGATTTGTAACATCTCATAGGAGTACATTTCTGCTGCTATTTTCATGTAGGAGGCAAAATGTTTGCTTAGAATTATCCTAACATGTTTTATATTTATAGCTTAAGGAAGATGTTCTTTGACCCTCCATAAATGTGTTGGTGTTTCCCAGCTGGAAATTAATAACACCATACTATTATAAAACACATACACACACACACACACGAACATTATAGCACAGTAGGCTTGTTGTTGCAGAAAATTTTTGGATACATGTAAAGAAATTGTGATAGAAATCAATCAATGATTTCACATTTGAAAATACCATTGGATAGCATATCAGGAAGAATTATATTAACAGGAGAAAAGATGCAACAAGGCTAAGAAAATGGGATATTATATCCTTGTGAACTTAAGCTCATTGGCCACTTCTTGGTGCTAAACTAAGCAGTGCCAAGGTATTGTCTCAGACTGTTTCCCACAGTTGTTAAATTGTTAGCACAGTTCTTGGCATGCTGTCTTCTTGTGACAATTAGGAATATCCCAAACAATTTCCAATTTCAGTTTGAGGATTTGCATGACTTAAGGACTGCAGCAGGCATTTTGGCCACAACATCTCTGTTTCGGAAGACGAGAATTTAACTATATGGACACAAAGATTTAGTGTTTCTATGTGTTTCGCTGTTGTATTTACTACATGCATAGCGCAATGCTAGCTACAAGAGTTAAATCATGAATAGAAACCATCTTCTCATAAGCTTCTGAGAATCATGATTAAAAAAGTATCACCTTTTAAGATTAAAAACGAAATAGTTACAATAACTCTAATTTAACAAACTAACTGAAAATAAGCCCGACTATTTCTTTTCCTGCCAAATATATCATGTGGCATACAGGGACAAGGTACAGAGACCCTTTGAGCTTTAAAATAAATCTGTTTTCTTCTCAAAGATTACTGTTTGCATCTTAACTCTGCCAGCTTGGTAACTAGCAAAGGAAATGACCCTTCACAGTTGGAAAATATAGCATGTTGTGAGCAAGCAAGGACCCGAAATTGAAAATAATACTTAACATCCTAATGCTGTAGACCTCAGAGTTGATCTCCTCCCCAAACATCACTGGATTTTTGAAAAGGCAGAAAGCAGGATGTTTAGAATCTGGGGTGGTGGATGGTTCCTACAATGTGTGTTTGCAAATATAATACTGAGGGAATGTGACATGAGTCTGAACAGGAATTAATTTCCTAAAAATTGGTGGCTTATCCCACTCTGAGATGGTGGTAATACTAGGATCAGATCCTCACTTAGAGACCAACTTCGGTGTACTTAAGGAGAGAAATGGAAAGAAGACATTTTCAAGACACTTTAAACATTTTTCCATCTGTGGGACATCTTAGGCCAGGATACTGCGAGCTACAGGGGCTGGAACAGTCCCTTGCTGCAAGTCTGATGACGTCGCACTTTCCTTTTCATGGCATGTTCCTTCAGTGCCATTTCCCTTTCCCAATATCACCATTTTCCCCACCTGGGAAAACAGTGTGTTTCAGCTTAGGGCTTCCCTGCTGTTTCTAATTGTCCAAGGGGCAACCAAGAATCGTCACAAGTGTCCAGCCATTAGGACAAAGATTCACTCATCAGCATCTACTTCCAAAGAGATACTGATTGTGGACGCTTTGTCCCAAACATGATGCTATAGCTCGGCAGACTTGCTCAGCACTTTTTTTTGATTGATATAATGATGCTTGGGGCCTTATTCTCCAGAAGTGAACTGAGGAAAGGTGCTGAATGCATGTGCTATGGCAATTTTGTTTTGAGGAGCTTTGCACTTATAAAGGCTGTGGCTGACACAATTATTTTCTTATGTCTGTTTAAACATAAAACCTGTGTATTGTAAAATGACATAGAGCTGTTTCCTGTAGCATGTAGGCTACTGGTACTTCCTGCTAGCATATTTAAGATATGCAGCTTCTGCCTCTTCCAATGGGTTAAACTCATGTCTGCCATATATTCCGTAGAAATGTAAATTGGTGTTGTATTTGGAACATGCCAGTTGTACATCTGGATCAGTATGCTCCTCAAATACTGACCAGCACCTAATATCTAAAGGGCAAATTAAACTTTTCCTCGTTTTGCTGTTTAACACTATCACAGATTTGTATAGGAAAATAATTAAAAATAATAATAATAATATTCCTGATTACTTTTTGTATATGCACAAATTGAGAACAATTGTTCTAAAGTCAATATTTTCTGTGAAAAGCCTAGGAGGAACTGGAGACAGCAATAAGAGGCAGCCATGTGGCCAGGCTCATTTACAGCTCTGAAATTTGAGGCAATTTGACTTGGGGAACCTGAGATGTGAGGGCTTATGCACCATAGCTGTGTGTGAAGAGAGGTACATTGGCTTTGTTTTCATAAATGCCAAGCTCAGAGCCTGAGTTGATGTGAACAAGAAACTACTCTTGAAAATGAACTTCTCAGTGTTTGTTTCAAGTTACTGTGAAGAGGAGATGGAGGGGAAGTACACAGATTGCTATGCATCAGTTCTCTTAAGTACCATCTAAAAATTAACTGTAATTTAAGTCAGAATTTCACATGAGTCATGCATTATTTCATTGTATATCCTTGGTTTGTGATTTTTATTATTATAAATATCTGGCCAAGTAGTATGAATGAAATACTGTATTCAGTAAATGCAGTGAGTAATTTCCCCTAAGTAGGAACTTGGAATAGTATTCATACATGCTGGGGTTTTACATAGTGCAGAGTGTGGGGGCTGTTTACATCAGTGCAGCTGAATTAATAGCTGGTCTGGATGGCCTCTGAATCCTGTGTGCTGCAACTGTTCTGTTGTTGTTGTTTTGTTTGTCTTTTTTTTTTATTTTGGAGGCACTCTAGTGCAGTGGACCGTGTAAGTTTTGCCATAGTTGTAGTGCTACAACATGACTTGGGGCAGAGCTAACTATGAATGCCTACAGTCAAATAGGAGATATTTCAGAACAAAACCACCTCCAAAACTCTGGATGTGGTGGAAATGGTTACATTTACCATAAAAGAAGTGAAGAGCACCTTAGCAGCTGAGCATGACCTCGAGTGGGAAGCTACCAACCACCAGTGCTCCCAGCTACTTCTCATGTCTTTTTGTCTCATTAAGGCCACTGTCAACACTCTTCCCTTGCATTTCAGCCCAAAGTCAAATAGGTGCGTTGAAAACATTGAGTCAAAACTACTACACCCAGCACTTTGGGAGGAGCTGTTGCTCATCAGCCTACTATAAAACAGGAGCAGAGAGTGTTGATTGGGATGTAGGTGGTTTCAAGTCCTTATGCATCCTGAATGCAGAGATATATGTGCAAGTCCTGATGTTTTCAGCAATTTGATATCAGGAAGGGCTAGAAATTGGACTATTCTTCCAAAGGAACCATAAATAAAAGGTTTGTTATATTGTTGTTATATTGGTTTGTATGTGTATTTCCATTAGCATGATAGCTGTTATTTTCTCATAAGAGGAATTGGGCTGAAAAGATATAAAAACTAGGAATAGAAATTGCTAAATACTCTGTGAGTGACGCTGTAATATCTTTCTCCCTTTGCTGGCATAGAGAGGTACTTGATAATGCGTTATCCATGGGTGACTGGAAAGGATTTGTGTTCAGAAAGTCTTTGGGACAACAAAGATGTCACTAGTATGACTTGATAAAGGACAAGGAAGCTTAATGCCTCTTCATGTCGACTGTCTTGGTTGTATTTCAGCATTGCCTATCTCTCTTAGTCTTAAAATAAAGATCCATTCAGGCTTTATGCTGTTTAAATGGAAAGAAAGACGGTCCCTGCTCCAAAGAGCTTGCAAACTAAGTAATTGATATTAGTGTCTTTGGATCAGGCTAATTATTTTTCTCATCTTGTGTCCTTATCTCAAGTGAGCAAGGCATTTGTGTTTTACAACACTGTATCTTGTGATGTCCCTTTCTGTATTTAATGATTCATGTAAATAGTAAAGTGAAGTAAAAGAAACCTTTCTCTGTTCAGTACGGCATGCCCTCTATTTTCTTCTTTTTGTTTGTAGACCCTATTTTGAAGCCCTCACCAAGGTGCAGAAATTTGCAATGGGCAGCAATCCTTTATCAGGGCACAACACTGAGATTCCTTTCATTTAAAGGCCCCTGTCCAAGTTATGTTTGAAGTAAGTAAGTGCAACAGTTTGAAGGTTGATATGAAAATAGTTTTCTGGTTTGCCTCTTTCTCCTGTAAGGAGTGATTGCAAAGGTTCTGAAGAGCGGTGAAATTTTGTATGGTTCCTCTGGAACAATATTGTTGAAAAACATGAGTTGATTAGGAGACAGAAATTCACAGTAATTGTAGTGAACTAGAAAAAAATGAAATAAGGGAATAGCATTGAGAAGAATACACTTAATTGCATGTAATTACTTGATGTATATTACGATCAAGGGGAGAAAAGGAAAGGAGAGTTCTAAATGTTTTTGTGCGGCAATTTCTCCAAGATGATTTGCCCAAATGACTGAACTTTGTGTCGATTTTAAATTGCAAAAAAATACTCATGTGGGTTCCCTCTAGCTGCTTCTGGAAACAGTCAGGCCAAACTTCTTCACTGTGATCAGGCAAAATGTTCAGCCCTGTACATCTCTGTAAATTGCTGAGTTTAGTTCTTCATGACGTGTGGGTTTTTATGCTGTGGAAAAATGAACTTTTCTAGTAATACTCTGTGACCATTTTATGCTCAATACAAGTTTTAATGAAATTGGAACCATTGGTCTATGAATAAAGATGTGCATAGCTGCAACATTAAGTTACTATTTCCATGTGCAAGCACTCTAAATAAACCTGGCTTCTCAGCTGAACAAGTTTTTGACATAAGTTCATTCACTCACATTAACAAATGTCAATATGGTTTTAAGAGAAGATATGTATGTTGCAGAGTAAAAATAGAAGCTTATTGGAGCTGGGATTCTTAGCCTCAGTTCAAATGCCTTTGTCTCTAAACAATCAAAATATGCTACTTCATTAATAACAATCTTCATTAATCACTTCTTGTCTCTGGTATTACCCTGTTCTGTACAGGTAAGGTCTGAGTATGAGATAACTTTGTTTAACTGCATTTTATACTGGAAAAGTTCGTTTCTGTCTTGGGTTTAGGGTTAATGCAGGGACATGATCCCAGCAGTGACGAACAAATGAGTGTGATGCTGCATGATGAGTAGCCATGGGGATGCACCCTCTGAGATAGGAAGGGATTTTGTTCTTTCTGCTGCCATCTAATAAGCACATTATGTGTTTTCAATGTGGTAAAGCATATGCACGGCACTACTTCCTGGAGGTGGTGGAACCTCAATGTAGTCAGATGAGTGGCTGCCCGAGTGCTGAACTCAGCTTGTGGGCAATCAAGAGACTGCACTGAGGACTATAGTTACCCGGATTGATTGGAACACTTTAAAATTTACAGTGCTTTCCCTGTGCCTTCTAACTGCCTTTAATCTGGAGACTGGTAGAGAAATTAGACCCAGAAGGGTATGTTTCCGTTTGATGCTATGCCTGACTTGAGGCACCTTGTAGTCATACAGGTGGAGCCAGGCAGGGTTCAAAGCCCTGGAAAAGACTCTGGTTGCCTGAGGTGAGCTCCACTGTTCCCCTGCTAGCTGAATCCAAGTGAAGTTGTTTCAGTGCTCCCAGAAAACTTCTTGAGATGCCTGTGGCAAAGTAGTTGGTTGCCTCCTGTTGGGCTTCTGCAGCAAACAGTGGACTACATAAAAAAGATTGTTTGGCTGAGTATTTTAAATAAAGGGGCAACTCTTTATTATCACTTGTTCTAATGCTGTGGAAACTGTTATTGCATTTGAGAGCACATGTGGGTATTATTCACTAGAATATTTCCCAGGTCAGTCAAGCAGTGAAAAAAAAAAGGGGGGGAAAACCAGCATATAACAGTTTGCTTCTGTGTTGATATGAGATTGATTCTTTTAAAGTTGCTTTCTTTTTCCAGGAAAGCCTTATCTCATCTGGATGTGCATCTCAAAAAAAGGAATAGAACCTGCTGGGAGACCCAATAGCAAAATCTGCTCTTGCAAAGCACCTGCTGTGCAGGTAAGGTTTCAAAATAAATAACCTTCCTGTGATGTAGATAGAGAGAGGAAAACTGAAAATAACCCAACCATCAGTGCCATGAAGTGTTCTCATCTGGTCAGAGAGTGAAATATCAAAATGATACAGCTCAAAAAGAGTTAATTGCTATGCCAAGCTTACATAGAATGTGGAAGGACAGTGTGGGAAGGTAAGCTGTTCTTTGTGCCATCATTCAGATACCACTCATAGCATCTTTTCCATATGAGTTGTTATCCAGGACAGATAGTTGAATCCACTATGTTAAGAAATACAGGAGGAATTAGGTGACTTTTCTCTGTGTGCTTAGTAGAACATCTTTTTTCTTCATATCTCACCATTGGTTTTAAAAAGTTTACATCTTCCTTTTTTTTTTTTTTTTAATACAAAACAGTGCTGAGATTACAAAGATATCTTAAATCCATGATCCCAATTTGATAGCAATTTCTGATACTGCCTCATTTTCCTCAAACAACTCTGGTTACCAAACAGTTGGATCTGATGATTTTTTGGGTTCTGTGGCTGCCTTTTGGCAAAGGAACTAAAAATTTAGCAGCATGTCCTTTCTCATGGCTGTTACTTGCTGTTCTAGGGTCGAAAATTAGGAAGAAATTCCAAACGGCAAACATTGTGAAACAAAACTCAGCTTTTGAACACACAAATACAGAGATACTATTACCTTTCTACCATGAGGAGCTTTGTTTTCTATAATTCTATTAAAGTTTGGCCAGGCCTACTATGAAACTGCTGTATTTTTCTCTTATTATGCAAGATCAGCCGTGTTTTGGTGCTACTCTGTTTAAAGGGTTTTGCTCCCTGCTATAACCGTCTCAGAAACAAACAAGTTAATGGGCAAAGTTTGCTTGTGTAGGTGTGTTGGTTTTATTATAAGGTTCTCTTCTTTTTAGTAGCGTTATTGCAAGTGGTAACATTCCCTATTCAAATAACAGCAATATAGATATGTTAGTAGGGAATAAACCAGACAAAGATTAAACAAAAAGTCAAAGCAAATTTGGACTGTGAAAGCTGAGGTAAGTTACCTTCCATGTTGTGTCTCTTTAGCCTTTGTAACTCAGTGGAGCAGTAACTTTTGGTTCAGACTGGTTAACTGGATAGAGGCTGACTTATTCTGAGCTTCTGCAGAAAAGAGCATAAATCAAGGAATTATCAAGACAAAAAGTAAACTCTTTTTCAGATGCCAGTGATGGAGAGTCTATTGCGGTGGAAATTCCAGACATTTTTTACAGACTCAATAGCTTTAGGGGTTTTGGATACACTTTGTATCAGCAGAACCTGCTTAGCATGATGTGTGCTCCTGGGGCAGTGCTCTAGTTTCATGGCAGTATTTTGCAGATGAAATGTGTTATCCTCAACAACTGCTTTAGCAGCAGGATTTCCAAAAGGCGTGTCCCATTGCTATTTCCTATGTGCATGGGTCAGTGACTGTACTGAAAATAGTTTAGAAGGTTGTACAAATCTAACTTCCAGTGGGCTGTGAGTGTCAGCTCAGCTGCTGGTTGCTTGAGATAGGCGTTACAAACAGTTTAAGTCTGTGATAGTGAGCTAGCAACTTGATTGTTTATCTTTCTGATTCCTCTTTTGCCTTTTTTTTCTTTTTAATACTTGGAGATCAGCAGTCAAACTCTAGGGCTTTCAGCTCCCAGAGCCGTGGGGAAGGCATGCTATCAGTGGAAGCACAGCAATTGCACTTTATCCGGAGACCCCGAGTGGTTCTTTTGTGGCAGTTATCTCGAGAAGGTGCCCACTAGGGGATCCACGTGTCCTTACTTACAGAGTTCTGAGGATGGGATTTGCTAATGGTGCCAAAAAATCAACAGATTGCCTGGATGCGAGCAGAGTTTTAGAACAGGCAACGGCACCTGCTATAGCTGCATTTTTTTTTTCCATAATCAGCCACGTCTGCAAGCATGTTCCTTTCCCAGCATTTTGGGTCTGTAGATGCACTTCTGAGGTTCCGGTTCTTTTCTTAACTTTTCTAGGGTGTGGTTGTGATATTTAGTGATGCATCACCATAAAAATGACTGGTCCCCAAAGGAATTACGCACCTGTGATTCCTTTCTGCCTTACTCCTTCCTTTCCTCCCCACCAAATCCATAACGGCGTTTAGCGAGGGCAGTGCCTCTATTCGCTTCATGTCTTAACAAGTCTCATAACACTTAGCTGCAAGGTGGTAGTGCTGGAGCTGGTGATCCCACTGTTATTAAGCAACCCATGGCACCACGTAGGGGTCTCTGACTGAGAAGAAGGAGACTGAATTTCCCATGTGCTAAGAAAAAATGAGAAACGTTTTTCAGGAGCTGCTACAAAGCCCGCTACAAATTCTTTCTTGTAAAGGGAGACGGCAAAAAAAAAAAATCCAGGTAAAATCCAGTGACAGACTTCCAGCTGAGGTAATTTTGCAAGAGGCTGCTAGGGAAGAAGCAAGAGGTCGGACCCCCTACCAGATTGAAAGCAGCCTGGCCATGAGCAGCTATCGAACCTGGAGAGCAGATCGGGGCCCTTGTTAAGCTCTGGAAAGGCAGATCTGAGAGCTGTGTCTCATGAATATAGGAACCTACAGCCTCTTGAAAAGGATAGTCGAATATTCACAGATTCTTCCTAGTGAATTTTAATGCCCAAGTGTTTGCTATGGGATGCAATTAGGGCTGCTAATAACAAGAGAGGATTAATTGCTTATTGTGAGTGAAGAAGGGCTCAGCAGTGGTTTCTGCTTGACTCTTGAGATGTGGAGATATTTATTTTTCTGCCTGAGGTTTATTTCCCAAGGTGATGCAGAGGTTTTCTTGGATCTGAAAATGGAATGTTTTAGGTCTGTTTGGTAACAGTAAATTTTAACCATCGGGTTAGTTTTAGCGTATAACCCAGGTCCTGTTCTTTCACTCTTAGAGAAAAAAAAAAAGCTTCTATTAAATCAAAATTAATCTTATAATATCATATTCCCTTGCTAAAAATGTCTTCTGACATGAGAAGGTGCTTTTTGATTTAGATCCTCAGTGGTATAAATGTGTTTTTTCATTTTTAATGGATGTTGGCTGTTTAAATAGATGTCTAATGCCTTTTATGCTGGACTCAGTAAATTTAATATATTTTCATCCTTTCATGGAGCAGTAGTGCTGTTGTAAAGTACGCCTCTTATCCTGAGTTCCTCATCAATGAGGAACTGTATTAATGAGGCAGAAATTAGCTGAGATTCAAGAATTATGAAAAGGGAAATCAAAATAAACCAAGGAGGTTTTCTCTTGAGCACAAGTAACTAAATAGAGTGTTCATATTAACAGCAGTAAAATAAAACCTGATCTGCAGCAGGAAATGGTATTTGGATATATTTACTTTTTTTACTGTGATAGAGGAAATTGCAAGAAATTCATGGCTGTCATCACAAAATGATTCTTTCTGCTTGTGATTACTCTGCTTAGTATTGCTAAAAATTAAAATTGGTTTTCTGAGAATCTGCTAGGAGCCAGTCACAACTCGTCTCCAAAACAGTGTTTTTGCATAGCCTAAGTGTCAGGAATGTGCATAGTTAGGGTTTTAATAAATATCTGTCTACATGGGCCTAAATGTTTAGAGGGAACGACATGTCCCTCAGATGAGTAGTTCTTATAGACTTGTAGGGCGTTCGCTCTTGGACTCCGTAATGCTACTACGAACAGAGTGCACTTTCCTCATATAAGGAAATAAAACAAAAAGGTATGTTTGGGTGAGCAGAGGGGGATAGAAAATTCCCTTGGCATGCAGTGGGATACTGGAGAGATCTCTTAAAACTAAGGCAGACCAGAAATAACTTGCAGTACTAGGGATATCTGTACCTTTAAAATAGCCATGGTAGGCAAAAATGTATATATGGAAATAACGCAGCTCAGTAAGATTTTGTTCTAGAGAACAAGCATGTGCCTACATGTATGTAGATGGATTAATTTTAAAAGTGGGTAAAATAACTTCTGAAGGCAAAAAGTATTAAGTGACACTTCCATTACAGTAATTGACGTTTCATTATTGAAATGCCTAATATGCATTTTGTGTTGAGATAATTAGTTGTCAGCTTCCAGAAGCAATTACACTGTAAATGTTACAACAGTCATTCAAAGGGAAACCTGGACTTTTTATCTTGTGGCTGAATTGGAATTCAGATTAAAGTAAGGCTGGCACAAAATAGATTCACCTCAGAGGGAAACATGCGTCTTCCTCAGGAGCATATGCATTAGCAGGCAATGGGCAGTGCATGGACAGGGATGGCATATGCATTAGCAGGCAATGGGCAGTGCATGGACAGGGATGGTGTCTCTTGGAGGGGGGAAAAAACAAAAAGATAAAGACTTATAATTGAGTTAACACATGCTGCCATGCTAAGTACAAAGTGGGTTTTTTTTTCTTTTTCAAGTTTGGGTTACTTTGTCTACTCTTATACTGTATCAGCACCTGTTGGCTTCTTGCATACCTACAGCCAGGCTCTCTTGTATGGCTGCAAATGGTTTTGCATCGCTTTTGCAAAGTGATTCCTCCTATGTTGTTTGAACATGTTCTCAACCATCTACCCCCATCGTGTATTTGCTTAACTTATTCTCCTGTTCTTTGCCATTCATTCCTAGGGAAGGCTCTTCAGTGTAGATTTACATTTAGCATCAGCCAAAAGATGTGAGAATAAATGATGAAAGTCAGAACAATCGTAGTAACACAGTTGCCATGTGAAGATGTGTGTGCTACCTTGTTTTTTTATTTTTTATTTTTGAGTTTTCGGACACTTTATGCTAGAAGAAGATGTAACCAAGGATTTCCAAATCTTACAGTGAGAAGCTAGGCAGGAAGAATACCCTATGGAAAAGACATGCAGCTACAACGTCAGAAGTCCACATCCAAGCCATATTCAAGTTGCACTTGGATTGAACTAGTTTGATACAATTATGCTTTAATCTCCTTTTATCCGTCCCCTTGGAACTTCTTCTGTTTCTGCAAACTGCTGTTCTTTGGGCCAGAGAGTTCAAATGAAAGAGCAATTACAGGAGAAGTCAAATGTCAACACTCAAGTCCTGTGTTCTTGAGATATAGATTTCAGGACTGTCCTAATAATTGTATGGATTTTAGGGTGTTTGGAGAAGAAATCTGTTAAAAATGAACGGCCTCTGCCTATGGTGTTTTTTTCACTTGTCACAGAAATGAAGCTGTCTTTGCAGCTGTCTTTCCTGGATTTTCCTTGGAAAAATGTTCCCTAGGCACTTGGTGGTACCGCTGCATCTTTCTAGGCTTTGAGTTTCCTTCAGAACTCATGACTGAAATATATAATGAGCCTTCATGCATAGATCTCTCTTGGAGGACTGTCATCTTACCTGTTTTTCTTATAACATCTTGAAGGGAGAATGTTAGGAAATCAGGTGAATATCTAAACTGTTCTTAGTTACCATTTATAGTGTTTTTGGAAATGATTCTAGCTATATTCCCACTTTATAAATGGCATGTAATTGGGTTAAATGGAGTCACGCACAACATTTGTTGGTCAATTACCTCTTAAATTATGTATGTTTTCTTAATTAAAATGTAATTTTTCTTCCACATGATGCTCTTTTCTAAATAGGTGCTTAATATATCTAAAATGATCATTTGTATTTGTATACAGAAGCTAAATTGAATAATGTTCTGTTAAGTGTGCGTGCTTTTATAAGGGACCAGGCACTTTTATTTCTATGTATATGGAATATTCTCAGAATGGCATCATATAAGCAAAATTCTAAATATGAAATCAAATGTTACTTGTTATTACACGTTGACTCTTTGCCAAGAGCAAGAGAGGTAAATAGAGCCATAAAATATAATAGGCATTATAACAATCTTTTACATAAAATCCTGCAAGAGCTACAGCATGGAGTTAGTAACTGATTATGTTAGCAATATGTTGGATTATTTTTTTGGATGCACAATGAGTGCCCACCATACAATTTTTACCGACATTTTATCAGCATGTTCAATGCATGTGTGTGTGTTCAGTAACTCAAAATTGTATCCCCTTGGTCTCATGTGCATGTCGCGTAGAAAACTTCAATCATAAGTTTAATTAGAGGGCTTTGACCTGTATTCCTTTCGTTTTCTTCATTCTTTTACTCATCCTCCATTCCTTCACACATGAGCAATGGGATTCATGTGTGTTAGGGCCTGACAACAAAAGAGTAGTGACTTTCCTGTCTGCTTGCCTGTTGCTTTAAAATCCATTCTTACGAAGTTAACATGCAGTTTCATACGAAGTTAACATGCAGTTTCATTATCCTCTTATCCTTCCTCTACAGTAGGTGTAATCTCTTATATAGTATGTTTAATAAGTTTTTTTGGAAGCAAAAGAGAAAAATGTGGAGAATTAGACTCAGCATTCAACTTCTTTTTTCCTTAAGTGTAATATAAAATTATTGTAGTGCTAGAGGTAAAAACCTTATGCCTTACTCACAAAGAAGTCATGTCAGTTATTTCATTGGGACTAGCACCTATTAGACTGGCCCAGTTTCCATGATTTTTATGCTGGGAAAACTTGATTAATTTGCAAAGAACTACCAGCTTCTACTGTTTAATGTGAATTTGAAAAGAAAGTATATTCAACTGTATCCAAACTCAAAGCATTTGGATAAACTTTCTTTCCTTCCTTGGATTTGCTGCTGGCTTCATTGTGGCACCATATTTACCTGCCTCCTGAGTCAGTGATCAGGTTGTTGAATGGAGGTTACCAGTTTCTTTTGGGAACTTAAGACTGTGCTGCTAAATCCACACTCGAGTGGACTCGCATCCTGCTGACTGATGTGCCTCAAATTCAGCTTCTATTTTCTGTCTTGTATAGATATAAAACCACAAAGGCAGCTGTTTCTGCATCAGGTGGAAGAGTTAGGCAGGCAGCAGTGGCAGGAACTTGCTAGAACGTAGTGCCTTTTCCTTGTGTTGTTAGAACCATGCAAGCTTTTCTCAGAAATGCATCTTAAACTCCATTTTAAAGCTGCCTGTTCCCAGGGCCTCCTGTGCTCTACTCTATTGGAAGGCTGTGTCATAATATGTCTATGCTAAGAATAAAGAAAAATCTTCAAAATTCATGTTGGATTTTACTCATGGTCATTTTCTACCTGTTTGTTTGCAGAGATATAGATATTTAAGCAGTATAAGAGAGGTGTGGCGCTCCTGGAGAGAGTCCAGTGCAGGGCTACAAGGATAATCAGGGGCCTGGAACATCTGCCCTGTGAAGAAAGACAAAGAGCTGGGCCTCCTCAGCCTGAAGAACAGTGGGACCTGATCCCCCTCTTCAGCCTGAGAGGGGACCTGATCAGTGTACCTCAAGGAAAGGAGCAAGGAATATGGGGCTGGCCTCTTCTGAGTGGTGGCCAGTGATAGAACTAGAGGAAACAGCCACAAACTGAAGCATCAAAAGTTTCACAGGAACTTGAGGAAGAATTTCTTGCCAGTGAGGGTGACAGAGCCCTGGAACAGGCTGCCCAGATTGGTGGTGGAGTCTCCTTCTCTGGAGATCTTCCAAACCTGCCTGGACACCACCCTGTGCCACATGCTCTAGGAGACCCTGCGTGTGCAGGGGGGTTGGACTAAGGTGACCTCTACAGGTCCCTTCCAACCTTAAGCGTTCTATGATTCCAGGTCAGTGTGTATTTGGAAAGGAATAGGCTTGGTATGATATCATCAATGCTCAAGTTGTACAGTTATTTCCTCTGCTACTGTTAGGTGTCTCCCTTTTTTTATAGGGTTTACCAGTGTGTGTTAAAGTAACAGTAAATACGATATTGTGAGACGGCGATATTTCTTTTGCATGTTTACAACAGCATCGCTTTGGCAGTTCTTAGTTAATTTTGATTAATGAACAGCCATTTGCTTCCTCAGCCATTCATATGGATAAGTTCCCAGCCCCTAGAAGTCCTCAGACATATTAAACCAAAAGTTTTTGACCTTGAATATTGTAGATTTGAATTCCTTACCACTTCTCTTTCAGAGCCTTGTAGCAAGATATGCTCTTCCCCTTGAGTCATTGCTCTTACATACTTGACAGCTTCAGGTACTGTTGGCACTTACCTACTTGTTTCAGGACCATGAACAAAAGTTTCAAGACTCCTGCAAGTCCAGACATTAAGGTCTCCACAAATAGCCTGGTATTTTTCAGCATGCCCACTGTATTCTTTCTTGATTTTTTTTTTTTTTTTTTTTTCAGTTCTATTGCTAATCCCTATCATAGCCAACATAACATGGCACTGTAAAACAGCGATTCAGGCAACTGCAGTGTCATTAGTGTGACCTCAATAAAATGCAAGAATTTAAAGCAGATCTTGAAGGAAGAGATAATGAAAACAGCTGTAGTGCTGTTATAATTGCTGTGGTCTAAGGACATGTGCCAGAAAAGCTGTAATTAAAGAAACAGAGATAAAGAAAAAAGGCTAGAAAATGAAACAAGGATTTTTCCAAAGATAGACCGTGTGAATAATCAAATGCCTTCCAGTATGATAATTGATTTTCTAAGAAATGTGGTAGATTTAATCTGTGTGGACTTCAAATGTTTTTTGACTCCTCTGCTTAGAAAATCAATTGTCATTTCAAAGTCAGCCACTGGTAAACCCACAAAGCAGGGATGTTTGAATTGCTTCCCATTTCCATCCTTGGTTGGGAATGACAGAAGCAGAAAATGGCTCTAGCTCCTCCGCTCCCAGGGAGGCCAGTCATGTCACTTGTCACTGCCCCTCCTGACACGTGTAGGACCCAACATCTGTGCCGCTTATTCTTGCTCACACGTGCCCCTTTCACTGCCCAGCCAAGACTCTTGCCAATACTTCTGGATAGTAAATTTCAGCTATAGGTAAGTTACTCATGGCAGTGCTTCTCTAGCCTGCTTATTTTAAATACTATTTTCAGCTAATCCAAGCGCTAACTTCAGTCTGTGCCTGCCACTCTTTGGCCTGTTTTGGCCTGAATACAGAGTACAGTTTATACTCTTTTTCCTTATGACAACCTCTTAGTTGCTGAACCTGTCTGTCAGTCTCTGTTTATCTAGACTATTAGGACTGTTTTTCTCATCTTACCTTGTGCATGTTCAATCTTTTCTAGACTTCTCATTCTTTTGTGATGCACTTGCACTGATTTCCTTAAGTACTCTAATGTCTCTGTCAGCACAGGATGTTCAGGTCTTGACGCAGCACTTCACATGAGGTGAATTACTTATTCACGTTGTGTTGAATAGAAGGGCAACTGTGATTGTTTTATAAATAATAGGGTTTTACGCCATGCTCGAAGAACTATGCTCTTCTCAAGTATAATGTTACCAAAAATAAGTAAAGACCCTGCTCATGATATGACTGTTTCTCAAGCCTTTTGCAAAGATTTACAAATACCACAGTAGCAGACATGGCTAACATGAAAGTACATAGATTTACTGAGAACCGCTGACTCTGGGACTATGTAAATAGCGTCTAGCAACACTGGTTTATTGCTGATAATGAAAACATTAAGAGATGCAGTGTAGTACCAATGTCTCCAGGTAAATGAGATTAGTTGGCTCAATATTTCCCTACCTGCCAAATCTTTGATCAACACTGCTATCTATAATTTTACTTGCTGGCTTTAAAATGCAAAATTAGCTCTTAGGACAATATGGTAGTATAACTTTGCAATAACAAAATTAGATAATACTGCAAGCAAATAAATTCAGAAGATGTGATGAGAAAGTGAAATGTTTTGCAGCAGCTCTTACACATTTCAGAAACAGGGAAAGTAAGAAGCAGAAAGCTTTTCCCAGTTGCAACAACTACAGATGCAAAATAAGTAAAAACTATCTTGGTGAATGGTTTGTCAGCCAAAAAAAAAAGGGGGGGGGAAGGGAAAAGGGGGGGACTGGGTGGAGAGGGAAATCCATTTAACAAAGGTTAGTGCTTATTTTGGTGAAGAGTACCAGCATTTATGAAAATTCTGTGCATTTTTCCAGAAAACAAATGAAAAGCAATACTCTGTATAGGGTCTGTTATGAATTTTCCTTGTACTGGAAGCTACTGTCCAGGTCTAAGAGGAGTATTTGCCTTGCTCTTAAATTTTACTTGTAACAAATTCAGTGTTTCTGCCATCCACAGCATTCTCACAGCTTAGAATTACTTTCTTTCTGTTTTATCCCTGCAAAAAATTCTCTGTTTTGGAGAGTTAAAGTTTGCCAAACTGCCAGCTGCATTACAGTTTGTGCAGCTCTGTGGTTTTCTTCTCGATGCCAACTCCCGTCTTTACTCAGAGAAGTAGCGTTAGAGAGTCCAGTGAGAGTGGCTAAGTCAAGGGCTGTCAAGTGCAGTGTGGCAGACAGGTAATTTTCAGTTCAGTTGTTTGCCCTTGAGAGCTGCAGTGATTACAACCTGAGCAAAAGAGAAGAGGATGTGACCCTACAGACCATTAGGCTATCCCTCCAGAACTCACTGATTAACCTTCTGGGGCTCATTAAAAAATATCCTTTTTACGGAGATAGTAGTGGGAGTGTGGAGGAATGTCAACAGTGTTGCTCAGTAGTTTTATCCAAAAGAAATCTCTTTGAGTGACCCTCACTCCATGTTACCTTCTCAAAAAGTCCGCCATCTGAAGCAATGAGAATGGAAGATGTCTAAGGCTTGCATGTGATTTTAACCTGAGGCCTCCTGCAGCTTCAGGTGATATTAGTGACAGAAGTGCTGTAAAGGAGTAAAGATAACCAGAGTTTGAACCTCCTCTTTTCTTGGAATACCTAAAAACTGATAAAAGAACAAACCTGTTAAAAGAACAGTGTTTCAGTATGAAACCACTTGGGCAAAAAATAATGTGGCTTGGAGCAAGTCTAAGTATGATATCATAAAGTTGTGCCAGAATATGATGGTGAGCTCCTAAAACGTGCTGAGTTCATTCTAAGCATAGTTTCAATGCTTTCAATTTCCACTGCAATCAAAGTTGAGTACAGAGATCTATTCATCAGCATTACACTGAAGAGCTGGGCTCTACTGAAATGTACTTTCAACTTCAACTTTTGTTGAGTTTTTTTGGTTGTGAATAATTCCAATTTTTATCCCAAATATTTAATAACCACTGACAGCATCTTCATTCATGGCCTCTTAATCTTTCATAAGATATGATTCTTCAGCCTTGTTCCTTGTTATGTTTTATTGCATCTACTTCATTTGTATGTGGATTGGAAATAAAATAAACTCAGTGCGCAAGTTTCAAAGAATCCTTTGCTGTCCAATCTAATATTTTGCACAGCAGCTTAAAATGCAAGATTTTATTTTAGGCTTACCTCATTTCTCATAGCTAAGAGATAAAACCTGAAAGTGTAAATAAAATGCAAAAATTACTGTCAGAACAATATAACCTCAGAAATTAGGGTTTTTTTCTTTTTTTTTTTTCCCCCTCTCCAGAGTTCACTGTTTCACTGTTGCAAAAATTCCTTATATGGAAAAAATATTCATTCTATGTTCTTTCAATAACTTCCAAGTCCTTCTACAGGGAGTTTATATAATCTCTTCATATTAGAATTGACAAAACCTTCCTATATATTGATGTCCTCATAGTCTTCCAAAAATAGGTTAAGTAAATTTTAAGCCTTTTTTATATTTCTTCAGCAAAATACTGATATCAGCAAAGTCTTGCTTGTATTGCCTGTATTAATGCCAACTGTCCTCTCAATATAATACTGATGAATAACCACTAAATATATAACAGCATTTATTTACTTGAGATGGCAACGTTTTAGTTTGAATGACAAAGAACTGTTCTTGTTTTCTTTCTCCTACTGTTTAAAAAGAAGTTACTTGTATTGTGTGTTGCCGTAATAGAAATATGCAAAATTACACCCCACAATAAAGTAGTGGTGTGTTTTCCAGGCTCAGAGTGTAAAAAGTATTTAGCTTCTAGTTTGCCAATAAATTGCTTTTCTCACATTTGTTGCTGGGTGCCAGAATTGTAACAGTTCAGTCAAAACAAGGACTTTTAATTACTGCACTTTTGCAGTGATAGGTTATGTGTCAACAAAATTCTTGTCAGATCACACAAGAAATTCAGTAGAATCAAAAGTCTTATCATCACTGAAACATGAGTGAAGTTAATTCAAAAAATTTTTTATACCTTACTTGCCCTTATGTACTTACTATATTAGTGACAAATGTTCCACATGTACCAACTACTCTTGCTACTCACATTATATGAATAATTTTAGATCTTTTTGAAAGTGGTCTTTTATGAATATTCAAGATGTTTGCGGTTTTGGATACATAATATAGCATATTCTTGTATGTCAGATAAGGGTTGAATTCTGAGGTTGATCTGTGTTTACATATTTTAATTTACTGTGAATATGGACTTGGGTTCTGTAATACACCAGAATATGTATGATAACATTTTTTGTGTGAAGGATGCTGCATATTTCCAGACTTCTCCTCTCCTCCTTAGGTTTCTTAATTTTGCTGTCCTCCTGAAGTTCTTGATCTGTTCCTGGCTTTAGAATTTGATCTTCTGGATGACTTGCTGAAATAGCTTTTCATATTATACGTTCTACTTCATTTAAGAAATCTTCAGGGGAATATTCAGTCCGTATACTTATAAGGCTCCATAACTTATTTTTGACCGCTTAGCAGCACGTAGACCTGTCAAAACTGAGATTAGCAATGGGCAGGCAATATAGAGCAGGCAAATGATGAACAAAATGGTGAATGAATGTTAGGGTACTGTAACGCACTTTAAAATGTGGAGGGAATATAGGGAAAAATGGTAGTATGCAAAAGGTTGTGTGATGTATGGGAATTCCATGGGCAGACTTTGTCATTTAAGTCATTCAGTGAAGCCAAATTTCACACACAGATCTTTTAAAAGCATTAATATGCATTTGACAAATGTTACTCACCTGGCTGAAATGAGCACTGATGATCTGAGCAGGAGTATTTGCATAAGCAAGATTTATCTACTTTTTTTGAATAGTAATATTGTGCAATATTAAGTCTGAGTAAATGTCAGCTGCTGAATCTTCAGTGGCTCCTTTAGCTAAATATTTCTAGATTCTATTCCTTTCCTTGAAGGCTACAGGTGGGTTTATTTTGTTGCTCTGTGATACTGCTGCTCGCTTTTCTTGGATTTTTCTCTTTCATGTTATATCCCCAAAAAAGTAGTTCATTTAGGAATGATGTGGAGGCAGGATGAACTACTATCATGGGGTTTTTTTAGGGGTATGCCTCTCTCTAAACAACAGACCTTGGGTATTGCTATTAAAATAAATGTGTATCTTCTGTAACTACTTGGCAATAAATGCAGTCACTGCAACCAGGTAACTCGGAATGGTATTTGTTTGATTCCTAACCTTAACTGTGACTAGAAAGCTTACAATGAAGTTTGATTATTTTGTTTGCATCTCGGACACATACCTATTTCTAAGTAAGATTGGTCATGAATAGAAGCACAGGTCTTCATGGTTCAGAAATTATTCATTTCCACCTACATTTCACCTTGTCTTGGTTAAGAGGTTGACAGAGAAATATTCAAAGAAATCTGGAATTTTAGTCTTCCTGGTTTTTTGTTTGTTTGTTTTGTTTTTTAAAAAGTCTAAACTCAGTCTGTGGTGACCAATCTCTGACATTTCCCCCTTTTCTCCCCTGTTAAATATTAACGTGGAAGTGCAAACTTCGGTTTCTTCTTACCTTTGAGGAAAAAATAAACAAGAAAATAAGAAATAAGAAAATAAAAGGGATCTCTGAAATGAAATAGACTCAACTGAGTTGAACCTAGTGGAATTAGTGCCGCAACAATCCTACTGGATTTTGTCCGTGCTATGTACCTCCGTCATACGTAGACTCACCTCCTCTGAGCAATTCTCTGCTATACAGTAGATCACTGCTGTTTTGCACTACCAATTTCCTATTAACATCCAATTTAAGAAAGATCCACACTTGGAGAACTTACCCTTTCCCTTTTGACATAATTATGCATAAACTACTTAGAGTGGAAAAGAACCTATTTTTCTCATCTGGAGCTGAGATGCTGAGACTGCTAGATTGCTGGGTGTAGGGTTTTATGCTTAGGAAGCAAATCTGAAGTTAAGCTGAGGCAGTTTTGGAAAATTATTCTCTTGAAATTAAAAATAAGTAACCTGATGCTTAAATTACCATTACGTTTTTGATTAAATTAATTATAGCCTTTGACTATGTCTTATAGATTTATGTCCCCAGTAAGCGTGACTGAGTCGAATTCTTTGGTAGCTGAACACCAGTGGCTTTTATTAATTTTATGCATTTGTAGCTTTCCATAATTATATTTTAAATGTAGCCTATTTAAAGGAATATTAGGAAATTTTAAACTTTAGGTAATTGGTTTTGCTCCCCCTTCCAAAAGACTATCCTGCTTTAGACAATTGACTTTAGGCTTCATACACCTGTGTTCTTGTTACAAATTGTTAACCACAAGCAAGTTAAAGTTCAATTTATCATACAATGTACCTTGCTGAGTAAGTGTTTCACACTAAAGGCACTAGTGTGAATCTTCCAGAATCTTTTTGTTTAAAAAAGAAAAAAACGTATAGCCCAGCAGAGTTCAGCTGAAACATAATAGAGCAGAACTCTACAATGAGGACTGACGTGAACGTTCTCATTTGACACATGGCCAGAAGATTGTGAACTCTGTTCCTTCTTGTTCCAAGCAACCATGTCATAAAATCCATTCAATTAGCTGTACATTTCTTCGTGAAGACAGTGGTATTTTTCTACTGCTAATGAAGCCCATTCTTCCAGTGTTTATAACTTCTGACTTCCAGTTTATGTTTGTTTGATGAGATTGACTGCTGCTTATTGTGATCATATCATTTTATTTCCTTTTTGCTGAATTTACATTTTGCCCTTCATTTTCCAAGGTTAAATAAGGTAGCTGTAGTGGTTTACCCCATTGAGTAGGAATGCATGAGGGTATGATTAAACCAGGTATATTCTTCAGCCCCCTTTGTGCCTGTGATCTACCTGTAGCTGAGCTATAACTTAAGCACAACATGGATTTTTGAGTTCAGGAAGTGTCGAAATTAGGCTGTTTCTTATAGCCTGATAAAGTGTGGGCTAGCTAAGTTTGCAGAGGGGTGGACTTAACACTGGCTGGACTGGTTGTGACCAGCAGCACAGAGTCCAGAGGGAGGCCAGTCACTTCCAGGTGTCACTGCTGTGGCCAGTAGTGCTTAACATACTGATTAATGGCCTGCATGATAGGAACCTTTGCAGGTTCACAGACAATACACAACTGGGAGGATTGGATGACACCCCGGAGGGATATCTGCCTTTCAGGGAGACCTCAACAGCGCCTTATCAATGCTTGTAAATAGAGGAGAGTAAAGATGGGACCAGGCTCCTCTTAATGGTGCCTGGTGACAGGACAAGGGACAATGAGCACAAACTCATTCTGTCTGAACATTAGAAAAAAATTCTGCACAGAGGGTGGTTTGCTGCTTTCTCTTTAGAGGGTCCATACCACTGGAGATGGAAATAAGAAAATGTGGGGTCATTCTGCACTAAAGAAGTGTTAAAGTGCTACTGAGTGTACTGCTGCGGTGCAAACATGCTTCACAAAAGGATAGACTAGGTAGGAAGGTATGTCTGAGCAGAGCTCAAGTCTAAAGTTAAATAGAGCTTTCCATTCTTGAGAGGGCACCTGCCTCAGGGTAAAATTTAGCCATTTCCGTGTATTAAAGGAAGGCAGATAAGTCAAATGTGGTTTCATAGTGAAGCATAAGGTCAGCGTAGTCCAACACTGTTTCTTCCTTAGAAGTGTCCAGTCCCATGTAAATGGCTGCCTTGCTTGCTGTCCAGATGTGTGAAAGAGATATAGCTGGCTATGGCTCTCTGGGGAGTGAGTAACAGTACAATACAAGGGAAGACAAAAGGAACCTTCTCTTTTGTTTCTGTGGTCACCTAAACCATTAGGGAGAACTAATGGTTTAAAACTAATGAATAAATGTCCATTAAAACAGTGAGATTTTTGGAAGTTTTTGTCCGTATGGTTTGAGTAATAACATCCATAAAGGTAATGACTGTGTGTTCATGACAGTAATGTTTCAGTGAATTTTAATCATTGTAATTGCCCTTCCATTATTCAGTAATGTTAGATAACAGCCCTCCCTTCTGTAGAAAATTCTCTTTTTACTAATTTTGACCTGGACAAATGCTGTAAGGTATTTAGCTTTGTTAATTAAAGATACCAGCAAAGCACAATGCGTGACGATGATGCTGTTAGTGACATTCTCTCTCCTAAAGAACTAGATTAATTTAAAGTTTTTAACCAGTTGCTTTATAAATTCTGATGCCAATTACTAGGCATTGAGTTATAGCAGCCTAAAAGATATAGGCCTTGTTTGCATAACTGGACAGTAGCCATGTGGGAAAGTGAGACTGGGAGTGAACTTTCTTGTTAGAGGCAAAAGTATTTGCTAAATCAGGGAAGGTTATATTTTGAGCTGATTATTTATGATCGGTCCTTTTTATTGCCCTATCACTGAACTGCTAAAATAGTTGTAGCTAGTTTGGTAATTCTGCTTTTCTGAATTATTTTGCTGGTAAGCCTGCCAGATTGAAAACTTATTGGTACCTTTATATTCCTTAACTGTGAAGGCCCAGAACAGTTTGAGTTTTCATGTGGACCCTTTTTCATCTTGTGTTCCTCTGTCGCTTATTCCACATACCTCAGAGCAGAGCGTAGGCCGATTGCACCAGACTCCAACCTTCACCTCATTAAATGTTCTGCCAAACTACTCCAAAAAAGGCCCAGAAGTAATCTTCCATTTAGATTATTGTCAGCAGAATTTCATTTTGTGTTTTACAGCTCCAAGTCCAATTAGTTTTCAGTCTTGACTGGTGTCTTTGGGCACCAGTGAACCCACTGAATGCACAATAAATGAAAGCATGGATATTTTCCTTCTTTTTTTTCTTAACTCTTGCATTTCTATCACAGCAGAGTCAAGCTAATGAGACACACTAGATGACAAGAGTCCAAGCTGACATTTTTTTTGTCCAGCAGAAAAGGGATACTGCTTAAATAAAAGCTCTACAAATGACCCCTAAGACTTTGGTATTTTTAGTATATTGGATCGCTGTGAGTGGCCTAGTACACTGCCCATACACACAGCAGTATACAATACAAAAAATAAATGACATTGTTAGTCACTCCATATGGCTAAAAATGGATGTTTTATAGCAAGATGTTATTTAAGAATGAACCCTATGCTCTAAGCTGTAAGATATTCATAAAAGTCCTTTCCAGAGCTATCTTTTGCATTGCATGTGAAGACTTCATGGGACTGCAAGATGCAATAGAATTTCATGCAAAGATTATCATTTTCCACCAACTCTAATTTTCAACTAAAATCTTCAGGACTGAGGAAAAGGTTATTTCCTTTTTTCTCTAAAAGCTTACACTTATTCTGTTTTTCTCCTATTTTTCCTTTTATAAGTTCTCCTAATTTCCTCCATTCACTTTTATTTCATTTTTCAACAGACTTCTGGAATGGTTGCTGTGCTTGCAAATGTGGGCCATCTATTGTCTATTTATGTATGGGTTGAGTTCTTTTGCAAAATAAAAGCTATATGATAAAAGTAGCTGTCATACTTCTTTCAAGAGGTCATCTGTTCTCTGTTCATTAATCTACAAGTGCTCTGAGGCACTTCAAGCAGCTAACAAATTGGCCTTGCAGATTTTAATGTTTTCTCCTTTTTCCCTACAAATGAAAATTCCCTTCCTTTTGCTTTCCTCTAAAATTACATTTCAATGAAATCTGGTGTGCAAATGTTTCCAGTATAAGATAATCTGAGTTTTATCCATGAATCTTTGTTGAGAGAATGACTCGTGTTGAGAGTGACTGAAGTCAATATTAGTTTGGCTTCTATTGAGGAAGGAATTCCTGAAAACAGGTATGCATATACAAACATATGCATATTGACACACGTTATGCTAGCATGTTTTATCGTTGCTACTGGGCTGCCAAAGGGAGATGTCAAGAGTCTCTGAAAGACTTGTGGAGTTCTTGTGCCCCAGGGCCAGGAATGACAGTCCCATTTTGGAGGAGCTAGAAGGTAGGGACATCATGTCTGTAGCTGTTAATGGAGCTGAGATTTTTGTTTACAGATAAACTCTAATTTGTCCCTGATTTCAGGTATCTACCAGATTTGTAGGACTTTATTTAAACTATGCCTGAAAAGAGCATGACAAGGTATGAGGATATTTAAATAGTCTATGAACATATGCCTGGTGTCAAGGGGCAATTCAAACAACAGCAATACAATTACATGCACTAGTGAAAGCAGATGGAGACAATAAGTAAAATGACTTAGGATCATGTTTCACCTGCTGTAGGTTTTTATTTATTTATATTTTTTGAATTCTACTCTATGGAAGCTTCAATTTATTTACCAAAATCTAGTCTGGAGAGTTAGAGAAAGTGCCAGATAATAGAACTTTTCTTCGATTAAGAGAAGAGCATAATAACACATTTCTATACCCTTTTGTGATTTGTGTATGTCAGACACGCACTCTATCACATACTATTTTTGGCCTTAACCACTATAAGACTTGAGCTATATTTGTTTTGTCACACAGACGTATTCCTGTTATTAAGTCTTGGATAGCACCAGGGCTTCATCTAATGAAAAATAACGACTTAACTCAGAAAAGTGTATTCCAAGAAGAGTCCAGCAGCACATCACACTTGTATTCAGCAGTATGTTCTGGATTGTATGCAATTGTATCTTTTTTTCTTTTCTTTTTTTGCAAGGATATATATGTCAAAAATTTACACCTGCAGTATATAAGGATCTGAGCACTGCATTAGGATGGTTGGTTATAGCGTTCTATTGGATAAATTAACCTCCTAGGGTTTGATGGTTCAACTAGGAAATGCATCACTGCATATGCAATTCTAGTATGCTAAAGAGACAATAATTTGAGAGGTATTTTCTTTTTAATTGTGGAACTGATGAAATTGTGACACATTGCTTTATCTAATAGTTTTATATTAATGTATTTCATAATCTTAATTCTGTGCTTTGCTTGTTAATTGCCTAATCATCTCTGAGCTGGAGGTTTTGTGAGAAGAAAGAGCTAGGGAAGATGAAAATATCCATGAATTACTTGCTGAGGAAATTCTTGTTTATTTCTTTGGTTCTAAGACTGCAGTTATTTTGGAAGTGAAGCACTGTTGGTGGAAAATACTGGAGTTGAAAAGCAGAGATTGAAATTTTCTATCCCTGAAATCAGTAAAGCCATCAGGAGCAGTGCTGGTTTTCCCTAAGTCGTTCTGCTAATACACCTTAATCTCTCGTAGGGGACTTCAGCTAATCACCGCTTTGCTATTGAGGCTATCAGCAGGGATTTTGGTTTCTGCTAGTGCTTTACTGGCTGCCTGGTTTGGGCACTTCTCTCACTGCAGTAAAATCATTCAAAAGAAAACACTCACCAAGTCATTTCATAAATGGTTCTATGCATGATTAGCCTTATGCTGTCCTTAAGTGATTGCATATTCATGCAAATAAGGTAGCAGCCCTTGGAATGATTTTCTGTGGCATCTTATGTTAATCATTTTGCCACGTTCATTTAAGGTGGGGAATTACTAAGGTTTAATTTCTTCAGAAAAAGTTGGAGGGGTTGTAAGATGACTATTTCCCATCTAGGAGCAATTCAGTAATAATACAATTTCATCCGAAGCAAATAGGGCTTGAGGAAGTTCAAACACTGTTCACAAAAGCATCCTTCACACTGACTAGTTCTAAGACAGGGAGTCAAAACACAAAAGATGGGTTAAAGATAGCCTTGAATTCATCTACAAATACAAGTATGCACCATAAAATTAGTGTTCTTCACCTTTGGGAGATCTTTAAATTTTCAGAATCACAGAAGGCTTTGAACTCACCAGGAAAAAAATTGGAAGTGGTTTCTGAAAAACACTTATTGTATTTGTAGCTGTATTTTGTGCCTTTTCAGGAAGAGTGGACTAGGAATGGTGGCCTGTGAGATGAATTTTCTGAAACCATTTTAGGTAATAAGCCTGACCGAAAGGAATAAGGGGAATACCGAAGAAACCTACGATAAAAGCAAAAGCACAGCAGTAAGGTTAGTTGTATGGGTGGAATGGCTGGCTGCAAGCCAAAAATATTGAACTTTTGTCAGATGTCAAATTTTATAGTCATTGTTTGCATATCACTGCATAATTAATACCATTCTTTTGCAAATTGCTATTTCTTAGCATGTGCACCAATATATTACTTGGCAACTTTAGTTTTCCAATATTTTTTAAGACTTGCAACAATTAGAATTAATTTGCCTGTCAGGCTCTTTCTCCATCTCCCTAACCACGCTAAATAAAGCAACTCGCAGGCGGCTGGTGCGACAGATGGACCAGCTAACATGCAGGCAGCTGTATGTGTGCAGTGCTCAGGTGCCAGTTGATTTTGCTGTATATAAGAAAAAAGTTAAAAAGTAACTGATGTCTTTCTGTACAAGAGTTTTCTAACTGCATCCTGCAGTGACGTACCTATTCCCCAGGGTTTGGTGCCTTTATAGATCTTTGAATTAATGCACTTAAGTTAGCATGCATGCCAACTGCCAAAGTGGGTCCGAGCTCCTCCTCTGCCCCAGGCAGGGGCTTAGGAAAAGAGCATCAAAACCTCATCAATTTGCAATGACCCTTGCCTTGTGCAGCTTCTCAGCTTGCAGCAACCAGCAGTTTAAGAAATTCCTGAGCCAGAAACATCATCTGGTCCGTGACACTTACTTGAACTTAACTTAGGTGAATTTATCTGATAGACTTTTTAACACAAGTATATCTTTTGGTTTCCATAAGAGCTTATGGCAGTGCTCCAATTCCTTTAGGTGTTCTGTGGAAGAAAAGATTATCTTGACTTTTTTTAAACCTGTTTCCTAATAATCGGGTACTACTGAACTGCACTGTGAGGAAAGGCAAATGAGGATACATTATTTCCTCCATAGTTTGTCAAAAGTCAATTTATAATTCGTCAGAGAAGCCATAATATTCTTTTGATTATTTGTGTTGGCCTTTTCTGATACCTGCTTCAAAAAGTTATATAAGCACTAGAAAAAAATGACTAGGATGCATTCCATGTAAAGGAATCCTTGTATCTGTTTATCTGTTTATACAGAAATGTTAACAGTATATTCTCCTTTCCCAAGCGCTTTTGTTATTCTCCGTATTTTTTTGGCTTCTGTTGAATATTACACTTGTACAGTTTTATGCACAATATCTCCAAGATTTCTTCCTATGAAAAATAGACACAGTCCTTTTGTATGTGTAATTATCTTGCAATACTTCTTCCTCTATTTACTAGCCTGAATTTTCTGGTAAACGATTTTATCTGCCACTCTGTTATTAGCCATTCAGTATTATGAGATCCTTCTGTGACTCTTCACACTCAGCTTTTAGATTTGATTCTCTGCAATAACTTTTTATCATTAGCAAATTTTATCACTCCATTATTCACTGCTGTCACACTTTTTTTCCCAGAGATGGCCCCCAAAAATATCTTTTTTGGTGGTCATCTCTTGTATTGTGAGAACTAGTAATTTCTTTGTCTTTTCCTCGCTTAATTTTGACCCTAGCTTTCATTATATGTGTGTGTATGAAAGAGCCATCTCTCCCGTCTAGGGTCCACTTGAACTGTATTTCAGTGCAAAACTTGGCAAAAGAAAATCTTTGGCATTTGAAATGCTCATCTTATCAGTATGTTCCTTAACTCCTACGATTTTTTTAATTTGTAGGAAATTTAGTAGTCTCTTCTTGGAGTCTCTACCTAGGAGACTTTACTTTTCCAAAATACTTGAAAATAGGTGGGCTTATGGAATGGCACGGGCATATTTCAATACATTCTGTAGTTCATGTTGCTTGATTGTAATTATTCTTTAATTTATCCTTCTTTCTTGTTTGTTTAATCTGAACTTTCAATTTTCTTTTTGTTTCCTGACATTATATCTCTTTTTATTATAATCCTTCTACCAAATCCCTGGTATACATGTTCTACTATTATTCTTATTTAAAAGGAAACATCTATTTGATCGTAGACCTTCTAGGTATACTGAATTAGATATGCTTGGTCCTTATTCAGCTGTCTATTTTTGTATGTCTTGTTTAATATATGACTTTTTTTTAAAAAAAGTCGTCTTTACTTCCTTCCATAGTTGATATCTTCCATATGGGTTTGGTTTTTTTTCAGAGATGGAATTTTAATGGCTTTGTCCCTGTCAGCTCTTCCAATCTTTTTCTATCAGTCTAGTTGATAAAACTTAATCCTTACTATTGAAGGATTCTCTGAGGGTTGTGAGTATTTCCTTGTACAGCATCAGTAGCAAATATGGTTCTTCCTTGAAAAGAAAAGGGTTTGAAAGGGGTCAACATACTTCCATTAGTCTCAGTAAGAACAGGATAAGCCCTTGAATGTTAAGATACTTTCTTTTAACTTCATGGCAGTGCTGTGAAATAGGAAAGAGTATAGTAGAATATGAGGTAAGATAGTGATTGGGACTAAGCATTTAACTCTTCACACTTAAATTGCTAATAGCAGCATCCTTGGGAACCAATGTATTTGGGACGGTGAGTAACCTGACTCATTTATATCCTCCGTTGGGTTAAATTTAGTTTAGCTTCAGACAACAGGGTGACTGATTTACAACCAGCAGGAATTTAGCTCTGTAGTTCAAATAGATTTTGAATATTGAAGCTTTCATCACTAGATGCCTAATTTTTTTTCAGGCCTCTTTAAATGTGCAGTGATTGTAAAAATTCAATATCATACAGGTTGTAGCACTAGAAAAAAAAAAATGTCCCAACTTGCCTGCTCATTCATTTGTTTGGTTGAAGTCATCCAGAACGTGTGAGGATGATTGTGTAAGTGCAGAGAAGATGCCTGTTTTCAAGGCTATATCCTGCCTGGTGTTTCTCAATGTGTTTTCCCAGGAGTTGCTTGCACTGTCCATACATTTAGATAGCATCAACTCTGGGTTCCTGCTTTGCATGGCTGTGGAAGTGCGTGTGTATTGGATGCCCCTAAGCCATGGTATTCTGTCACTGCATCTCCATTTCTCTGCTTTGAGTCACTAAGATGGGTATCACCTTCAAGAATTGTGTTTACACATAAAAAAAGGAGGAATTATCTTCTTGGTCAACAGTGCAGCTGGGATTTGCCTCCACATTGTACTGTAAGGAGTAAAGTAGCTTGGAAAATAAAACAATGAGTGAATACAGTAAAGGGAGCAGGGCAGGACAGAGGAAATGAAGACAAAATAAAAACGGTGGCAGAAGTAAACCTAGCAACAAAGGAGGAAATATAGGTCAGAAAGGAGAGATGAGACTTGTACACCTGTCATTTTAGTAGCTGAATTTCTTGTAAACTTCCGTTGAGATCCGATTAGCTCTGCAGGGAGCAATCCAAGTGGGAAGGCATTAGAAGTAACTGAACTTGTGATAAATCCTCTTGCAGCCAAGTATTAGTCAGAAATATACTGATCTAATAACAAGTCATGATTACAGTTTAATCCTGACTGCTACTTTCAGAATTACTGATAAAATGGATCGTTTAGTGCTGGCTTTTACAATTCCCCAAGGTAACAGTACAGGCTTCTCGTTAACTACAAGAATTATTCAATTTGAGGCTGAAGCCGTATAAATGCATGCTCTTTATGGAACTGGGATCATTAGTATTGTCACCGAGGTGCCTGTAAATTACTACTAAATCAGGTACCAGTCACAGTAAATTACGAAGCATCTTATTTAGCATATTTAGAGCTGATAGTAACTTCTAAAACTTCAAATGAGTGAGACTTGCATCTTTGAGACTTTCAGTTTGGGGATAATTCTTCCTGCTTCACCTTTTCAATGTGATAGGCCTTGTTCAAAAGTGTTGTTTCCTTAGCAGCTGAAAATCCCATATAATGAATCTGTGATTACTTCATGATGCTGGTTTCAGTAAGTCAGAGAAAGTAACAATTTATGTTTGTACACTTAGGAAAAAAAAATACTGCTGATTAGCTAAAAGATTACTACTTTTCTCACTTTATGGGTGAGTTCTTGATTCACTTTGATTAGAATCTGTGGGGTTTTTTGTTTGGTTTTTTTTTGGTGGCTCAGCAAAGAGAATGTTGTGGAGGCCACTTGCTTGCAAATCAATATGGGATCGCTCAGTTGCATCTTGGATAAAAATTTTTTGAATCAATATTTCAGTTTCCTCATGAAATTCTTGGTTTTCAATTTTTGTCCCCAAATCAACACCTTGTCTAAGACGAGCTAAACTAGGTGTTCTTGGGTGACTTCACATATCTTTAGGCAAGATTTATAACTTAACAGAATTTATTTTGAGCTATAAAGACTCATTGCTGCGGAAACCTTCATATGTATCTTATTTCTACAAGGGCCATGGTATATACAAGCAGAATTTAGTTTTTCGTTTCTAGGAGAATTCATTTCCTGATTTTTCTTTTCACTTTTAAACAAGTCAAACCAAAAGGATTTGAAATTTCCCACATTCTCACTCCGTAGAAAAATGTCAGAATTATTAATTAAAACTTTTGACTTCATGATATTTCATTATATCACAATATTTGATTTTTTATCCTAAATGGAATTTAAACAAAACAGATATATATTAAAGATTTTAATTAAAAGAAACACTTTTCAGTAACAAAAAGATACATTAGAAGGCTTCCTTTTGTCCTTAAAACAAATCAGTTCTTTTCCTATTACATGAGAAATTTCTAAGGTTGTAAAAGTACTTAGCAGAACAGTTATTAAAAAAAAAATTAATGTGACATTAATCTTTACATGATACACCTCACTAGATACATATTTCTCTTTTTATAAAGTTTGTGTTCTATTTATCATCATGATAAAGCCCAAGTTATTTTCATTATTTTTTGACCAGAAAATTTAATTTTAATAAGTATCTTTAGAAAGATTTCTCATGTGCCTGAGTTAGATACAAGCAAAAGTTTTTAGCTCTGGTCTACAGGAGAATGTAAAAATGAAATGGATAGTGATGAAATCAAAAGCCAAATATTGTTCAATAGGTAATTTTGGTTCTCAACTTTCTGACATTCTTTACATATAAATAATTTTCAGGTTGAAGGAATTCTAATGCATTTCATGTCTCCTTTTATGCTATTCCCTAAAATGCTCCTTGGTTCTTTCTCGGTATCTCAGAAAACATGGGTTATGATGAGGTGAATGTGTGTCTTAATTTTTGAGAGGAAAAAGAATGCAGGACACACGTGTGGACATCTGTCTTCAGCTAAAAATTCTCATTAAGTTCAAAAGAAAAAAAATACTAGAATTGAAAGGAAATAGAGTTCGGGAAACAATTTATGGATAAAATAGGGGATTTTGTCTGCAGATGTCTTTTGGTATCAGAAAAGACGAAGGGAGGTTAGTGAGTTTGCTGGGGAAGTAGGAGTGAGGAATTCACAGTGTCAAAAGAAGAGGGAGGAAAAAAATCTATAGCCAAGAAAGATCTCAGTCAGCTTGACAGTTTGAATTCATCTCTTGATCAGTGGTATATAAAAACAATAAAAATATCTCCTTAAGACTTTCCTGGAAATGTCTTGGGACATGCTGTAAGAATCAGCAGTGAAATCCCAGTGCAGGACTTGGTGTGCTCCATCAAGGGTGTGGGAGAAGACCTCTTTGCCACTGCCTGGCACCCAAGAACAAAATGACTTGCAGGCAATTGAGATGGTTCATGCAACCAGTGCATCATCAAATAGAGGCCAACCAAACGAGAGCACAAGCAAATCCTCTTTTGAAATTGTGTCACTCCCTATTGAATCACATCCACTGCTATGTTGAGTATAGGTGTTTTTCATACACAGATATACATATTTTAATGCAGTAAGTAGGAAATATCACTTAAAATATAACCTTTTTTCTAATTTCCTCATGGTGAGGGCTTTCCTGCTGTCTCATGAGGCAGTTGGCTTTTAGCATAAACATTGTTTTATAATAGAATATGTAAGGGAAAAATACCTACAGATCATTATTCCTTCTTCTGGTCTTTCTAGTATAAATAAAAAAAAAAGTATAATATGTACATTGCAATGATTCTGTTGCTATGAATATGAGTGAATAGAAAACTTTAAAGTTAATTTTTGTTGTGTGGGTTCATCTGAAAAATCTCTACTAAATTTTGCCCGAGAACAGCAACAAAGCAAAGGACCTTGAGTCTCCCACACATTGAGGTGATTCATATATAGTGTGCTTTGACACATTTATCACTGTCTGATGATATAACCTTACATACTGAAGGAAAGATTCCTCATCAGAAATTTCTTTCCTACCCATAGTTCTGAAAGATGACGAAAAACAATGAAAATGCTAAGGACTATAGCATATTATCCTGCTGCTGAGCAAAAGTGAAAATTTTATTCTAGTGTAAGCTATGAAAGGTTTAGTTTTCGTGTGATGATTTACATTCAGTAGTGATGTGGTATGTTGCAAAACGACTGTAACAAGAGCTGTAAATAATTTTGCCAGAAAATGCATGATAAAGTTTGAATTAAAAAATAAAAGCCCTGTTTAGGAAAATCAGAGGCAGAGTATAAATAGTAGATCTTAGAGTCCAGATAAACTGCAGCTGAATAGTCCCTCGTAAATGTTCCAAGAAGTTCCAATACTCAAACAGCGAAAGATTATATCATATCTCTAGAAAGGCAGCTGTTCTGTAGCATTCCTCCGGGAAAAGCATTTAAGTGTGAAGGAACCATAAACGTTACCTCAGGACTGGACTTCTCGTGATATGATCTCTTCCTTAGTAACCAGGGCTAATCTTTCTTTTCAAGAAAACCCCTGATGCCAGACATTTCTTGTAGCAACAAACTAAATGCTAGTTATATGTTTCTGCCAGAACGTCACTGTTCTCCATTAGCAGTGGAATAGCCTTTAGCTTTTCCCTGAGACTGCTGCAGCAATATTTGAAGGGATATTTTAGTAAGAAGCAATTAAAACTTTAAAAATGAGTGTGAAAGGTAGTAAAAGAACTCATCTATGAGCAGATATGCTCCTGTTTGTTTCCTGGGTGCTTCCAGAAACCAGCTATCATAGGGTGGATTTGAGGGGCTTTCTGCAGTAAGTTTTCTTTTGTTTAAATCAACTTCATAGAATCACAGAATGCTTAAGGTTGAAAGGGACCTCTAGAGCTCATCTAGTCCAACCCCCTGCACACGCAGGGTCCCCTAGAGCATGTGGCACAGGGTGGTGTCCAAGCGGATTTGGAAGATCTCCAGAGAAGGAGACTCCACCGCCTCTCTCAGCAACCTGTTCCAACTTCTTTTCATGTTCTTTTTTTCAGCAGATGAAGAGCTGTTATTTCATCATTCCCTTTCACAAATGGGATTGCTATACATTCTTTTATGCCTATATAGATATTGTCAGAGGAAGCTAGACAGGAAGCATGTTGCTTTGGAGAGTGCTAAAACTTCCTTTGGGACCAAGGGAAAGCTAGAGAGGCTCATTAAAGAGAAATTTGCAGAGGTTTTCTATGATCTCTTGTTCTGCTAGTAGTTAAATCACTCCTGTATCATTGCCTTGTTCCAAGACTCCTCCTGGGCATCCTCTTTTTATCCTGGGTGATATCTTCAGAACTATGGCCACTAGTATGTTCGTGAAGACATTTGACCTGGTGGCACACAATTACTTTCATGAGCTCCACTAAGTGAGACTGTTCATGTCAAGTGTTTCGGTTCATCTGATCCAGACTATCGCGTACAAGGTGAGATTACGTGCAGAGTGACAGTGTGCCCGTCAGAGAAGTCAACAAAAGTGAAAAAGCCGAGGAGAAAGTTGTGAATATATATATGTTGAGCACAGCCTGCCAACATCACCTCATTTAAAACTGTTACGGTGAGGAGCACCAAACATTAACAGAGATTCTGCAGGCAAAATTCTATTTAAAAGAATCCTGGAGGTCACTTAATCCAGTATAAAGGATAAGAAATGATTCCATGCAGGGAAAGTATTAAACTCTGACATACTCTTTAATCAACAGATGATACTCAAAAATTGTTCTTAGAGTTGTTTACTGAATGTTTTAATTTAAGCAGCCAGTAGTGGTGCTCACTGCAAGTAAAAGTTATGGTGAGTTTAGGAACTCTTGTTTCCTCATGCCATTCATGAAGTCACACATCTTGCTTGGTAAAACAGGTTTTTTTAGCTACACAGTTGCTGTCCTAACCTCAGCTATCTCACAAAAAGCGAACCAAATTAGTTATTTTGTTCAAAGAAAAAAGTATCAGCCACTGTCATCATGTACCTCTAGTGCTGAATAATTTTTATGTTTGTGTTGTCCACACAGAGTGCAATCAACCTAAATCTCACTGCTGCCAGTCTTTTTTGTGGACTGAAGGTCTATTTGCTTCCCAGTTAAGAGCTTCCCATTGACAAAGCCATTGCACACACAGGGTAGGAGTCTGGATGTGTAACCCTGGGTCCATTTTGTGCAGCTAAAACTGCTTTTCTTAACTCTTCTATTTGGGCACTGCCTTTGCCTTCAATCACTTGTTTGCCAGTGGTACTATTTAATCAATGCTCTCATATTGCCAATTACCGTTTACCCTTTTTGCTGAAGCATCTGTAAACCAAACGTTGTCCATCAATGTACTGTCAGTGAGGGGTGCTACATGCACACTTGGTGAATGTTTAAAAGGCTGTTACAGCGCAAACAGGTCTGTCTGCAGGCACCTGCAATTTGGAAACCTTAGTGTGTCCTTCAGTTGAGTGCGTATTTGGGGCATTTCCTGACGTGCAGTTTTCTAATAGCTGGTTTTTGTTCTTGTGAAATTCCTTCCAGGGGAATAGTCCCTTTTAGGATGTCTTCTAGTAAATTAAATGATCCTCTAGTTTGCACAGTTTCCCTGATGGATTTTCTCAACTGTTTAATTGCTTGGACTAAAGATGAAAGTCCTTGCTCCCATTCAGAATATGGTGGTTCTGTTTCTTTAAATGTGGTTAATCTAAATAATAAAGGTCTTTTTAGTCCTTCAGTGCTAGTTTGGAACAGGTTAAAGTAAGTAGCACATTTGGTGAAACCCTATTGAGTTATAATAGTATCACAGGTATACTGGTCCCAGTGACTGATATGGTTTTGATTCTTCAGTTAGAGTTTTGACCATTCCTTTGTGTTCTGATTTTCACTCCCAGGTTTTGTCTTTCCACAAGAGTGAATGTAATGGACGGGCAATAATAGAAAATCCAGGTACTTGCTTCCTCTAATGCCATACCAACTGAAACATGCTCAAGTAGCCCCTTGGCTCTTGGGCTGTTGCCTGTCCCCCCAGTTCATTAGAATCCCCCCACCAGGATGTGACCATCAGGAAAAAACATTTCATCTGTTTTGATAGACCAGCTGTTAGGAGGTTGTAGATTCGTTTAGCTTGATTTTTTTCATTACAAATGTTGTGCAAATGGTTGTGCTGTATCTCAGTTAACACTGAACTGAATAGAAGCCCAAACTATAGATACTAGTAGTTAAAATACCATTGTTGTCATCTAGATCACTGCTCAACTGAATTAATACATGTTGACATGGATGCAGCATAGGTATACAAAGATATAGTCTCCAGCTGTCCAAATTCAAGTATTTTTACACATTTCTGTATCTGCTGCGCTCATTGGATTGTTCAAAGTTTACTACCATAACAGTTGGATACTTGCTTTATAAAGCACCAAATAAATGGGAGAGGAGCCCAGACCTGACATGCAAATGAAATGTTGCCATTTTTGCAAGGCCCCAAGGCAATGCTAGACAGTTTGCCACAACATCTCACACCTCGCCTCTTCCCAGCTTGCCAAAAGGAGACTCGCGTGAGTGCCAACATGTGGTGCAAGCCATCCTGTACCTGGACTCTGTGCCTTGCCACCCCCTGGAATAAGGATTGCAGGTTAAAACCTACAGAATGCGTGGGATAGCAGTTCTCGTTGGTATCAGGCTATTTGAATTCTGCGGCTGTGTTTTGGACTCGCTACCTGAGTCTCAAGTCACAGATATTTGGTTGGACAAAAGACATTTTGAGGTTCTCTTTCACATTTCTTGACTCAAGGAGAACCAGGTGGCCTAAACCAGTGCCATGTGCTCCATGCCATTTGTTAAAGAACCAGTTAGCCAGTAGTAAGCACAAAACACATAGAATCAAACAGAAATGAGGCAATCTGAATCTGAATACTAGTTTCTTCAAAGCAAATTAGTAGAATGTGGCTTCTTGTCAGGCTGGGCTATTCGGGAACATTCCCAGACAGCATCTTTTTTTTTTTTTTGTACACAAACTGCTGTTCTTTGTATGTGCCAGAGGAAATCAGACAATTTACTTCCTTCCTTTACAATTTATTGCATGTCCCTTAAAATTTCAGTGTCTACAGGATGAGTAGAGTGCAAACTGAATCATCATACATGCAGGCAAAACCCTCCATGTTCTAGCTACACTACACTTACTCTGCAGGGAGGTCATTCTCCCTCTTAACAAGCTAATGAGCAATTATCTTTAGAGTAGGTCACTTGGGTTACTGCTCAACCATCGATACTTCCAAAGTAGAAGATCAGATACAAAGAAAGAGAGAGAAAGAGACTTGTTTAGTAATTCACTTTGCAGGACTCTGAAGTAGATGAGTGTATTAAAATAAGTTTTATAAAAGCAAAAAATATCAGACACAGTATTATCGTGGAATTGATTTTGTTATAATAAATCAAAGTGTAAGAAAACATAGAGAGGATTAAGCATGAGAAAGTGCGCTGTCATTTTAAAATGCTTTGGTACAACACAAAATAACACAGAGATTATTTGCTTTGTACTCTTTAAAATAGATCCACTTCTGTGAGCATCAGACTTTAAACAATCCAAGAGTATCTGATGTTATCAAATGGATGGGAGTGATTTATGGGAGTGTGCAAGTAGATATGCGCTCTCCTCATTTACAAAATCTTCTCAGACGTTGCACTCCAACCCCTCCATGTGTGTTTGATGCTGGGAAATGCTGCTGAACACTCTGATTACTCCTTGGCGCCCCATTGCAGAGCTTGTTTATGCCTCTAGAAATGGTGTGGTTTATCTGAGTGCCATTCAAGCTCTGGACTAGTGGGTTATTAAACTTCAGTAATAATTAGTTCTAGAAAGTTTTAAAAGATTCAAAGGACTCAGATCTATACAATTTTACTTAGTATTTTACCCTTTTTTTATTTGCAATTACTAAGGAAAAGAAATGAAGCTGCAAAATTCTTATTATTCTTAATTGCTTTTTTTTTTTGTTGGTTACATCAACAATAATGTTAGATTAATAGAAAGATGTTATTTTCTTCCAAATAAAATTTAGAATAAAATCGTAATCTTCTAGAAAGGTACTTTTACATCCTTTGGGAAAAAAAAATAATAGTCTGGTTTAGGTTAATGGTAACCTTAGTGTTTATTTTGCTTAAGAAAAAAACAATTTGGTAAGAAGGAGGAATTTGTGTTGTTAGTTTAGCAATTGTGGGCTTTGGTGCACAGTGCTTTTATACTTAAATCATCAATATTCCCAAAATGGTTCTAGCAGCTAACACAAAACTAGAGAGTTTTGTGAAAATTCCTGCTTTCACATTTTCTTCTTCTTTCCCTATGAAAGATTTTTCCAATTCTGTAATTAGCCAAAATGTTTGCTAACTAGCTAATCATTTGCAAGTTAATTTTATGTTGTGCAAAATGTAACTAAAAATGTAAATCAATAAAAAGTAATTGTGGATGGCTATTTTATAGCTTGAAAAGCCGACTCATCACTCCGGAATAGAAGCAGTATTTTTTTCTGCATTTAATATTATTGCAGAGATTCTCAGGCAGGGTACATTAATTTTCACGTTAGAGCTTGTCTGTTAGAGAAACGTAGCATTTTAACTTTAATGACTTTAACTTAATGTCATTATTGAAAATTTATGGAAGGCCTCAAAACTTTGTCGCGTTTTGCTTTCTTAAGGAGACCTAGGGCTCCAAGTTTTCAAAGCATGAAATGTCAGTCTGTTTGTAGAGATGCTCTACTTATAGCAACATATAGTCAGCTTTCTGTATACTTTTCCTAAAGCTGTTTAAGAGAGAGGAATTTCTTTAGGTGTTTCTTTCAACTATTCTTTGAGGAATATCTTTCTAGGAAGCCTCTCTTGGTCCTGTAGCTTTGCTGTAAGTTCTGTGTTCCTTTACCTCATGATTCCCTAGCTATCCTGGTGGGTTTTTTTTCCAGTGATATTTCAGCAAAGGAATGGCTAATTCAGTGTGAAATTTAGTAAAATAACCTTCTCACAGGCTTATTTAGAGCCATGCTTAACATGCAGAACAAAGCAGAATTCAGAAACTGACAGTAATGTTGATATAAGTCCAGATACCAGACCTGGTTCCAGGTCCTTGAGATATGAGGAAGTCTTGGATCTTTATTTTCTTCATTTTTCCTTTCCAGTTCTGAAGACACTTAAATATAATACCTCAATAACATTATAGTAACCTCCAAAAAATCTACTACTGTCCTTTAATTAAATAGAGGGAAAACTTTAGTCTTTTTTCTCTGGTATAATTGCTCTTCCCAGTGAAGCCCGAATCCTGAATAATGTTGATGAATTGGCACACTTGGAAGAGCACTGTTAGGAGCCGATTGCTTATATAATCTCCTAAGCAACTTTTTACATTTAAGTTGTCCTTTTTTTTTCCCTTAAAAAAAAAAAAAAAAAAAAAAGAAGAAAGGCAATAGAGGTTTTTACTTCAACTTGGTCCATTAATTTTCATAAGTCATTAAGACAGCCTCCTATGCAGTTTGAGTGAGATACTGTTTCTAAAGCACTTAAATTGAGTGCCCTTGTTCTATAGTTTAAGGCTTTCATTAGAAACAAGCCACACTTTCTATGAAAGATTGATGTCCACATGATCAAGAATGGGTAATATATTCAGGAGTGGTGGTCTTATATCATCACAAAAAATTGAGGCTTGCCAAAAATCATCATCAAGAGTTTTAAGCAAATCCCCATTGCTGGTTCTTTTATCATTAACAACAAATTAAAACTAATTAGCTTCTAATCACAAAAGAACACAGTCTGATGTTCCAGTCGTTCTGTGCGGTGGTTATAGAGGCAGGTGTGGAGCAAAGGGAATACTCGACTAACATGCATGAAAAGCATGAATGACTGGAATTACTTTGGCATGTTCTGCTAATTTTCCATTGGATTTTCCAACGGCAAGTCTGCATGGGAAGTAAAAGGATTAAGATTTCTCTTTTTCTCAAAGACAGTCTGTTCAGAGAAGTGCCTTTTAATGATCCATAGACACTCCGCGTTGCAGCCAAGCAATTTAAAGATGTATATTCAGACAGGGTACAATTTCCCTGATATTTTAGAAATTATAATGACAGAAAGTAGAGAGCAACGCGCAAATTCCTTGAGCCCATTGAGCTTTCTTATGTTACATTTTCTAATATTATGGTGGAGAATGAAGAAGCCATTGAAACAGTCAAAGAAGCAAAAACCCAAATCAAAACTTTGATTACTGTTTTCTGCAAACTCTCTTTCCAATCAGTGTGCTTTTGATTTTGCTGTCCTTGGCATATCTTCACTTTGCTGAATATTTACTTTGTTTTTCAGTGATATTCATTCTTTCATTCATGCATATTCATATTTCTAAATATGAAGGCTTTTCTCTCCCTGCCACGTGTGGATATGCCGGGCCCAATTCTCAATCGTTTGGCAACACTTATCTCAATTTTGCTTAGATTTCTTTTTCAGAGAAACTGTTCATTTGTGAAGGACCTCAAAGGTCAAATTTTATAGCCAAGGAATATTCTCTTGATCCCTAAATATGAGTGATGAAATCAATTTCCAGGGAGAAAAAAAGTAGTATTCAAAAAAATAGATTTTTAAAGAACTTTACTGAAGTAATCATTAAATATAACAGGCTAACACCAACAGATAGTGTATTAAAGAACTATGTAAATGAGAAAAACTAATAAGTAGTTGGCCAAGCAGTAGCTGCAGGGAAATGACTCTAACTTCACATCAAATACTGTGGATGCTATTCATGCAATGTAAAAGTTAGAGATGAAAATCTACAATTCTGCTGGTAGCTGTCTGAGGAAGGCAACAAAGTTTGTTTTCTTAGCATAACATCCTCTCACCTTGGTGCAGGAGGTATCTTGGGAGTGAGCTTAACTTGCAGAATTATGCTGTGCTCTATAGGTGCTTCAATAATATCTCCATGCTGCGGATCATTTCTTGCATACTTTGAACTTATACTCAACCAAGCAGTGACCAGCTCTGGTAATTTGGTCTTTCACAGAATTTAGTGGAGCTTAGGAATAAAAGAGCATCTAGTCCAAATTATCTTGCCAGTATTGTTTTTTCCTTTGCCATCATACTGTGTTATTCATGCATAGAAACATTTCCTGAATTTGTATTTCACTACTGTTCACTAAATAACTCCGTTTGGAAGATGCTTCTGAAGTTTGTCTCGCCCAGCATTTTGATGAAAGCAGGAATAATACTCATGTTAAAGCTGGTGGTTCAGGGCCACGTCCAGGACCTATGTCAGTGTGGAATATAGAAGTTAAACAGTACCAACTCTGACTCATGGTGAAAAGAACAGAGAATAGCAAAGATCCTTTGCAGTATTCTTTTTATTTTTCAATTTCAGTTTCGTGTGCTTTGACTAGATTAGCTTGGCACGGCTTTAAGTAGGTGCATTTAGTTAATGCCATAGACGTGGTAAGTTATGATACCATCAGTGTGCCAAATCCTTTTTAAATCTGTGTGTTTAAAGCCCTCTTGCAATGTCAGAATTCTCAGTAAACAGCACACAATGCAATTACCAATGGAACATGGTTGTTTTTTAAAAAATAAACAATTACACTTGAATGCTCGTTTTGTAAGTAGCTGGTACAGTTTTAAAAAAAGGGGGAACACAATCATGATTGAGAGTAGCTGTCAAGCAATTATGTATTTAAGTAATTAAAACTATCATCCATTACAGTGAATACACTAAAAATTCTAGCATAATTAATGTCAGCCTTGTCCAGAGAATGGGTTTTCTCTCCAATGAAAAAGAATATTATTTCCAGATTTGAAAACTATGTGCCTGCTTTTTACTGCATCCACTCCCTCCCTCAGCCCTCAAAAACAAGCAAAAACAAAAAAGCAAACCCTAGATGGCTTGAAAGCAAATTCTGTCTTGAAAATGAAAAGGCTTGAAATGTAGTAAAGCATTTTCAGAACATGTTTCTCAGATTCTGTGCCATGTATGATATTATAAAGAGCATGATATCATTTACCTGAGGAAAAAAGCTAATATAGGGGAGTTTGCATAAACAAAGGAAAGGAACTAGTTTGAGTGTCAGAATATCCATACAACTTTTGGTGGGGAAATCCACTTCTATGTTTGTATTCACATGAAACATATCCCGAGAGAAAGGTGCTCAGTAGCAGTTACAAATAGGGAAGCACCTATGATCCAAACTAGCCTTGCGAGTGCAACACTGAGCTGAGTCCTAAAGAGGACTTTCAAAAGACTTCAAGTTTTGTCACTAGTTTTCATAAGCACGATATGTCTATGTGTATTTCTTGTCTACCTGAGGTGATCTGCTTTCCTTCCACTCTCCTCCAATGCCGCTGTGCCATACAATCCTATTTTGATTTACTAGGGTTGTATGTGAAAATAAAATCCTAAACCCAAGTGAATAATGACACCCCCAAGGATGTGAAGGTGCTTCAGTTCTGCAGAGGGTAGTGGTGCTTGTCACATATTACCCCTGTCTTCTATCCATTTATATCCTCCACAGTACTTAGATCACCCTTGTGTAAGTTGCAATTTGGTGCCCATGTGGCAGGGGCAGTCCTGCCTGCCTTGAAGTCAGTAGTTTGAGTGGGTATTATTAAATAGGTGTTAATGATGTGATTACCTGCTTTCAGTTATTTGTTTTATATTCTCTGTTTCAAAAATGATCCAAAGTGTAAAAAAATTCCAAAAAATTCCAAACCCATGGCAACTATATTCTAATGACAAAATAGACACTAAAGCTGCAGATGGAATTCGGAAGGATTCCTGTACCTTGAGATTTCCATGTAGAATAAAGAAGGCTTTAGTTCATTGAAATTTGGCCTATTTTTGCATACTCAGTAGAAAATTTGTTTTCCACATGGCTTCATTTAATATTTTTTTGAGATATGTATATTTGAAAACTAGGGCAGTGTATTGAAAGGCAAGTGAAGCGTACTCCCATTGTAGCACCAGCAAGGGACCATCGTTACTTTTTAATCAGTTTTCCATATGTTGTCTGTAAGCCAAAGAACTTGGCTATTCATAACTTTGTTGAAATGAACATTAAGGGAATGGCCTCCTCTTCAAATAGTGCGGCGTGCAGATAACTTGGAATTTCAATTTCTCCTCTTTAAATAACCATTAGTAGGAAAATAATCTTGCTATGGTGTCATAAGCACATATCCCATTAGCAGCTGTATATTTATATACTTAAAACTGCTGATAGCTTATGATGTGATCATTATGGCTAATGCCCTTGAACGGTATCCATGTAAGCTTTCATTACGTTTTTCATAAGCTCTATTGGCCACCCAACCAAATTGAAGCTCACATACACACAAAAAGGTGCATGACTTAACGAAACTAGTAAATATATATATGTATGTATACATTTTTTACAATGAACTTCCCAAAATTATCTATTATTCCATTCATTAGAACTGTTATATATAGTTAAAACAGTCTCTTAGCAGCATTATCTCTTAGGAGTTTGAATGACTGAATAATCTAGCTGGGTAGTTACATATTTTCTGTCTATAATTGATTCACGGAGTCCTTAGTGCAGTCCATTTATTTGTTCTTCCTCTAGGAGTAACTCCATAGACCTGCTGACCTTTAGGGTAAAGATTTGCCTACCTTGCAGAAAGGATGTGTCAATGGCAGTGTAAAGGTATGGAGAGGATGTTACAAAAGTACTCTTCAGCACTATACGATTTGTTTCCCAGTTCATCAAAAGTGTTCTTCAGTTTCCCTAAATTTAAAGGTGCAGACAATCTATGTGTTCTGGTTTAGTATATAAGATAAATCTGAAACTGCCAGACTCTTGTCACTGCAGTGGAAGATATGATCCAGAACCAGCTCATTCTGCAGGATGTGGACTGTGTTCTTTTGCAGTCAACCAGAAATTTATATCCATTCACAAAAAGAAAGGCGGTTTCCTTTATTTCAGCCCAAATAACATAAGTTATTCTGCACTTCTGACAACTTTAATTACTTGTAAGTTTGATAATCCTTAGGATCTTTTTAGCCTGAAATTCAGTTCATTTGATTTCAGAAATTTTCTCAGACTTCATTTCAATGCTCCTAGACTATAGAAAATTTTGGGTCAAAAATCCTTCTTTGTTTTCATACACGTTCCAGAATGTGTCTCCCTTAGAACAGCATAGCCTGTCAGGCTATGATTATATGTGATTATATGTTTTCAGAAAGGATCCAGCAGGATCATGTAGGTAAACTTTAAAATGAGTAAATTTGATTTGAAAAACGTGAATGGACAGATGAAGTACAAATTCTCACACCCACATGTGCACATAAATATTGACAGTTTTTATAGTGATATACTTGCATCATAAGGATCTAAGAGTCTGTGCTATGCATCTGTGTGTGTGAATATACATCTCTAATGTTATTTTTAACATTTTTTTCATGTATCTTTGCTTGTAATCCTAAAATTATGTTTTTTCAAGAGATGGTCTTAGCAATTACACAGTAGTTATTGACGAGTGGTGTACATGACCTAATTTTAGAATTGAGGGCTTTGGTAGCTCTTAAGGACCTTTAGCTATTGGGAGCCAAACATTTCCTCTGCTGAATCTTAACCTTGATACCAAAATAAGACATTTTCATACCAATTTGTTATGCTATAAATGGAACTAATTTGATTGTATTTTTTTATTTTATGGAAGGAGATTGCAGTTCTTAATCATATGTGGTAAAAACTCATTAGCTGGGAAGCCATCAGCTTTTACTGTGTCATTGAGAAAAGAACATGTTCTCGGTGCCTTTTACACCTGTAAGTGTATTTTCTAACTCCTCATTTCTTCTCTAATTACTTCTTGATTGTGGGGTAAATTCTCTAAGCTGCATAGGAAGGAAAATCATTGTCTTTTTATCCTCTCTGTGGGGAATTCGTTCTGCTTGTTTACTGACGTGTGTGGCAGACTGAATAAAATGATTCCTAATTAGCATATATGAAATAATCATTGGTCTATCTGGAGTCATAATTAATGCATTAGGAAGAATTTACTGAGTGTCAAGGAGAACGGCATTAGCATAAATGAGCTTATTTTAGATGGGCTGCAATTGAGAGACTACTTTTCAGTAAGAATGTTTACCAAAACTAAGCAATAATAACATATCAATTTACTAAGAGCCATTAGCATGCATGATCTGAACTATTAACTCCTGCAAAGAGGCCTGAGCCTGGTTTTGAGCACCTTGCTAGCCAGAGCATGTTGCTGGCAGCTTAATAAAGTCACCATCCAATGGAACGAGGACTTTTCCTTACACAGGCAAATGTGTTTAAATAACTTTAATTTCTGTACTGTTCCTCTGTGAGTCAAGAAAGTGACAAACTGATACAAACTTCAGCTATTCTCATGTCTTTTTCCTCAGTCAGTCTATAGACCAAGTATCTGGAAGGCAGATACTAGATTTTATTTTTGGAGGGCTCTATACTTTAAAGAATGTATTCATGGAAGGGACTAGATTCAAGAAACATATGAGTACTTCCATTTTGTAAGATTAACCCTATAGGTTGTAACTTTTGGCGTCGTCGTACTTAATGTTGAAAACACAGACCCATTACAGGATTATAAATTTACAGTAACCCATAGAGAATCTCTTGAGAGCAATTCGAACCAGGGTCATTAATCCATGCAGGGAAATTAACAGATGAGTTGGTATCTCCTTCACTGTCCACAGCTTCTATATTTCTTCCTACATATTATTTTGTCATCGTGAAAGAAAAAGATGGTTCTTAAGTATTTGAAATCTTTGAGGATTTTTTTCATGGTATTCTTAGCTAGTGACTTCTAGATGAAGCTCTGTGCATGAGCAGGATACTAGCAAGGCTTTTGCTGGTAATGCTCCTAGCCATATCTATAGTAAACGGTCTTTGTCAAGCTAAATTAGAAATGCTAATTGTTTTGTCTGTCATGATAATATTTGTGCTTCATCAAGTACTACACAAGACAAATGATAATATGGGGAAAATGCTTCTACTGTTTGATTAGTTCTTTATTATGATAGTTAGAACACCCAGTATATTGATCATTTCTCAGTGTTGACTTTCTAAAATGACTTGAAAGGTGGCCTTACGGAGGGGGGCTCAAGAAAGGAAAGAATGCAGCAGGAACAGTGGGCAGCGGTTCAGCTGGATACAGCCATTCAACCTGTTGTGTGGGTTGCTACAATGTGTGAATTAAGAAAAGGTCAGGGAAAGCTGTCAGCTCTGCTCTCAGAATCAGAGCACTGGGACAGAAACCTCTTTAGGCTTTCTTGCTGCTGCTTTTATTGCCTTCATAGGTGTAATGTATTTAGCAATAATATTCTTATCTGACCACTTTCTAATCAAGCTGTGAGCCGTTCTACAAGGGGAAAGCTCTTGCAATATCCCGCTTTGCTGGGGCCCCTCCCGGAGGAGGCACCGTACCTAGCAGCCCGTCAGCGGCTGCGTTTCCGGAACCGCACGCGAGCCGTTGTACCGAGCGCGGCCAAAGAGCAGCAGCTCCGAGGCTGACGTTCTGGGCGAGCGAGAAATGTGCTCGCTAAAGGAGACTATTCCCTGACAGCCCAGGGAATGGATTCACATTGGACCTGCTTATGGAAGCAAGTGGGAGGGCTGCAATAAAGGATTGTCCTCATTTTCCCTTGGTTCTTCCACTAGAATTGTCATTTTGTGCTTCCACGAGGCGAACTACAAAGAGGAATGGAAGTAAGTCCTCAGGCCTGATCCCACCTCACTCTGAAACTGCTAAATACCAGAAATGCCGTGGGATGTATTTATTTCTATCAGGTGGACTTAGTCAGGGCTTACAGGGCTGTTAATTTCCATTCTGTGCATAAGCTTCTTCCTTAAAATTATCTTTAAGAGATTAAAATGTATAGAAGGATTAGGGGAGAGTCTTAATTACAGAAGAAGAGGAATGGCCCTCAGCGAAGCTTTCTTTGCTCTTCCTCTCCCTTCTTTCTTCTCAGCCTTTTCTTTTGCGGTTGTTTCTCATTTCTGGATGATGCTAGTAGTGCAGTGTGTGTAATTCTGTGAATATCCTCCCCTTCTTACAGTGTCAAGGTATTAACTTTCAGACCCTTGATAGGTAGGTAGAAACTGTCTCCAGGTACTCAATGTGAGAATCAGAATGTGCTATTGTACATTTCTGTTTCATGCTGACTTCCTTTTATTCACAGTTTTCAGACATTGCTATTGCAGGGCATTTGCTTAACACTATTTCTTTGCTTTTAATACGTTCTGACATCCTATATTGAGAGTTTTGGACTTTGCTGCCAAAACCTAGGATGACAGGTGTGGAGAATTAACTTCATACAATATAAGGTTTTTACAATAAAAGGGGGGGGGAAAAAAGACTAGTTTATTCAGAGTAGTGAAGATGTCACGCATCACTTGTGGGAGACTGATAGGGATTCTCTGTGTAAGACTTTCCGGGCTCAGTAAGAGCTTTGAGAGATTTTTGTCTGCTGTTTTGTCTGCTGTTCGGCACTTCTGGTGTCTTTGTCTCTGCAATACTTCCCTGTGGACTGGCAAGGCAGCAGGGTCGTTCTGCTCCCTTCTCACCCGCCATTGGGGTAATGGTTGTCACGCAGAAGCCAGCAAACCTCTCAGGAGATAGAACCCAAACATACTGAGTCAACACATGATAGGGATGGTGAACGATGGCGTCTCTGCAATGCCCAAGTACGGAGGCAGCCCTATAGGCTTTTGTCCACCTACAAAGCAGGAAATGCCTTTTGAAACCGTGGCCAAATTTACCACTGACATTGTCAGCTCCAAGGAGTTACATCCACCTGCTGCTGTGGGCCCACTGGCTGATGGTGATTGTCTTCGTAAAGACCTCTTTCTGCTCATCTGCTTTCGAACCACAACTTTGTCATTTATTCCACATTCACTACATAATTGCAATGTAAGTATGAAAATGCTTTTTATAATGTAATTCATAAAGCAGCTCATGGTCTTGCATAATTAAAATAGCTAAATGGAAACAGTCACTGCACTTTGAAATGCATCCTAAGCTAACCAGAAATTCATGACCGAAAGCAGCTTCTAAGAGGCAGTGAAAACTTTGGAAATGCTTTATAACAGTGCAACCTAAATTACTCCAAGAGATGCTTAAAATTAGCAGTAATTATTACATGAGAGTTGTATCACTGTGTCATCATAAGCAGCATACTAGATCTGGCAACAAGCCTTTCAGTTGAGAAGCAGACCGGACTGGGTCAACATTTTCTTCTCTGGCTCATAGCTTAGCTATACAGCAAGCTTTTTTACAGGTTTATTGGACTCGTGTATCTGCTATCAGATTTTTCACTAAGGCCTAATCATAAATGGAAGAGATGCGAGAAATTTACTATGACCAGTCAGAGCTTCCTATAGCTCCTGCCATCCTGACTGGTTAGAAAGGCACTGAAGAGGCTAAAGCTTTCCTGCTCTGACTAATTAATTAACCACACAGAAATCTGGGAGCTGCAACTTAGCCATGAAACCTGTCGTGATGGTGTTGGGGTGAGGCAATGCACTTCACTGGTGTGAGAGAAGTAGCAATAGGTTTTGCTGAGGTGGACAGTGGTTTTAACAAGATTCAGTGGTGAGTTTCACTGTCATTTGCTGCATGGAGGACAGATTTATACACAATTGAGTCACCCTCTTGTGACGAGGTTTGGATTGGACTCCCTTATTTTCCAGACTCCTCCTCAGAAGAGTCTGGCTGTGGCTGGGTCCAGTCTTACAGACTTGGTCAGTGGTTTATTTCTAAGGGATTATGTGTACAGTTGACCCAGGAATACAATTTAGTGAAGTTTGCAAAATGTTAGAAAGTTTTGGCATGCTCTGTTCACTTACCATGGATCTGTCAGTGGAAAGTGATTTCCTAACCCCCAGGGGGTATCCTTGAGAGGGCTCCCTGCTCAAGGGGAGATCCTGGCATGCAACCTGCCGCCTTGCAAGAAGAGCGCACAGGGCTCCAGCGCTCTCCCTATCTTTAGGATGATTCACCTGTAGTTATTTTTGCACATCAGCTGAATTTTACCTGGTGCAGGCTCAGTATTTTCTTGACTCTTGCACTGTTGCCTGTCTCCTGGAGCCCATTAGAAAGTCCCCCAGCAAGATGTGGCTGCCAGGGCTGGTATTGCTGGTTATTGTCCAAGCAGGAATCAAGCAAGATCAGGGGAGCAGCCACCACAAGCAGGTAACACCACTGGAGGTTGACACTTGAACAGGGCTTCTTAGGGCTATCCACAGCATGTTCCCATCTGTGCATTGCCTCTCCAGTTTTTACAGGCAACTGCACTAGGCTTTTATGTGGCATGAAGATTCACAGAACAGCTACACCATTAAACCCTGAATAGTGTGATTCTGCACACACCCAATATTTTTTTAAAAAATGAAGCCTATTTTTATGCAAATGGCAGGTTTTATTCTTGGAAAACAAAGAAGTTGTGTATTCCCCCCTACACAGCGTGCTCTCACAATTCATGAAAATTCTCTCCCTGTCCCCCTCCCTGTTAATAGACTCTAATTTTCATGCATATGAGGGATATGAGCTTCCAGCATAACTGTGCAGATACTGCCAATAAAAACCTGCGTTGCTTTCAGTGAATGCTGTGAATGTGGCACCTCCTCTCATCATTAATTTTCAAGCACTGAGACTGCAGTAATTTCTGCTTATAAGTGGCAAGTTGATGTGTTTATTACTCAGCAGTTGAGTCCAGTGCAGTTTCACATATCCTTTTGTGAAAGGCTCATCACCACCTCAATAGCTATAGATTAGAAAAACATAGGTCCAACATAAGAGCCAGAGAAGCCTGGGGAAACGTTGGTGTCAACCTGCTGTTCAAAGGTGTTTTCTCTGTTTCTAGTTCTTCAAGCAGCCTTGTAAACAGGTCTGAAACACTATATCATGAGATTTGAGCTTCATATGAAGCATTGCTGGGAATTACAGTGTTTCAGACAGTGATCCAGGATGACATTTTAATTGTAGGTTCTTTGGGAAATAATACGGTTGCATCTCTGACCATGTGAGACCTTCAATGTTTGCAGAAACACAAAAGAGAACCTAGTGAGATGAATAAATAATGCAGTGAATCACTGAGAAGAACAACTACGTTTTCTCCCGTGTCACCCTTCACTAGTTTTGCTGTGTTCCTTCCCCAGGAAGTGCTAGCCACTTCGGAGCCAGCACGAACTCTGTGCAGGCCTCGGGTGAGTAGGACTTTGCAATTGCTGCAGCGCTTCGTCGCCTTCCGACAGGGACTCTGCTGCCGAGCTCTCTTTGCTGGCACTGCCGGGAGCTGGCCTCGCTCCACGGCTGCCATATGGCAACCAGTGGATGCACAGATGCCTCCTCCTCTGTGCTGCGATCCAATGGCAGACTCCTCTGTCAAGCTACCACATTAGCACAGACTGCAGGCATTGCGTCAGAAGGACGCTTAACCTTGCTGCATAAGGGCCCCTCTTAAGGCGAAACCTCCATCTGGAGATGAGGGCCTGACAGAGCAGAGCCCCACCAGTAGGGTAGATGTCTGTGGATGGCTGAAGGGACTTCTCTAGAGCACATGGGCATCTGTGATCCCAGCACCGAAGGCAACCGGTTATCCATTCAGAGCAGGCAGAGTGCAAGCTGCTCCGGAGGTAGCCATCTGGATGGCCCTCAGGCAAATTGTTGGGCACCTTGTGCCAGGGAGACCTGCAGACCTTGTGCTTTTAGTTGATAGAACCATTGAGAGCCAAGGCAGTGTGTTAATCCTGCGCTTGCCAGTGAGCTGAACAGAAAGAGCCAAGGTCTATAACAGAGGAATCTGAAAAGAAATCTTGGGAGCATGTTAGATTTTAGCAGAAACCTCATGCTGTGGCTTTCACTGCAGTTTTACTGCAGTTTGAATTGTTAGTAAATGAAGACTTATGGAACTATAAGTGAATTTGGGCCCTTACAGTTCTCACAAATGCATTTTCCTGTTAGTTGTTCGAACAGGACTTCACCGAAGAGTGCCTGAAGATCACTGCCTTTCCCACGTCGCTGAGAGCATCTTGGTTTTAGAGACTGATTCTGAATGATCCTCCTCAAGTCAATTGCATGGAACTTATCAGCTTGAGAAGGCTGAAGGACCAAGTCATTTCCGTCAGGTCTTACACCAAGTTTTGTAGGAGCTGAAGTAGTGCAAGCCCCAGGCTTGTGCTGGTGAGCCGCAGTGACGCTTGTCATTGCTGTCCACCTCTTGTGAACAGCTACTCGTTTGTTGGCTTTAGAGGGACAAAGCTATTTCAGTGGCCGTGGATGGGATGTTTTTTTTTTTAAAAGCAATGCATTGCAGCTTAATGCTGTTCTATGAGGAAGCATCATGTGTAATGTTAGAAGTGTACCATTTTCACCTATTGTAATTATACATTTGCATTTCAGGATTCTTTGTGCACGTGACTGGAGAAAAACTATTGCACTAACAGTTTAATTTTTTTAAATTGCTTTGTAGTTCAAAGTATGCTTCACATACAAAAGCAAATGTATACATATTTACAATATATCCAAACTTTTCTATGGGTGGTCTGCTCAGCCTCATGGTTAGACAGTTTTGTGTTCACAGAGTGATACTGGAGGTGAACTTGGGACTCTCTGAAACTAATCCAGCCAAACTGCCTTGGATACGAGGATGTGTGGCCATGATTAGCAGTAGACAATGCTGATTTTTGTTAGTGTTGAGTAGCAGTCAGTCCTCCTGAGGTAACCGTACTCAGGTGGTGCTCAGCACCTCTCAAAATTGGTCTTCAAGTGCAATATCTTTGGTCAACAGAATGGACAAATACCTGAGAAGAGCTGAGAAATGAGGATTACCAGGGCAGACAATGGCAGGTAAAACATGGGGCTTCCAGATGGTGGAGAATCTTCTGCAGAACGGGTTATGAAGTTTGCAAGGTAAGTGAAATAATTTGAGATAGAGCACATTTGTAAAGAAATTATGGATGTTGCCTGTGTAAGCATGAATGTTTATCTAAAACAACTCCAAACTCTGAAAGTGGTTTAAATTCAACATCTGTTCTGCAGAATTCATGAATTTTCCAATTTAAAGTATTGTTTAGCAGTCCTCTTTAGACCTTACTTTCTTATTCAATATGCATAGTGCGAATGAAAAGCTTGCTATCCTGTTCCTCTGTGGTTTGGATAGAATGGAAACTATTCTTCCTTTTGATTCCTTTTCCAGAAAGTTGTCTGAATCTCAGGAGTGAGGGCAGAGTGATCTGAATGCCAGCCTGTTTTTTTGCCACTGATCTTTTCTGCTTCCTTAGCAACTTGCAGCACTGTGGGCCTCAGCTTCGCCGTTCGGTAGGGATATCTGAACTTCTGCATTTCGTGCTGTGCCAAGTGAGAATTAATTTCCTAACAATTCCTGTCACCTTGTGATTCGTGAGTAGAAGGCTTTTTTTTTCTTTAGATGCAAAGTATGACTTTTTTACAGTTATAATTTCCATTCCAAAACTTTACAAATGAGCTCTGCAAAACCAAATGAGAGCATTGTTGGCCCAGCTTTAGCTAGCACAGCATGTCACTGAGCAAAAATTGCGCTTCTTGTTCTTCCTCCTACAGAAGTCTTGATAAACATTTGAAATGGCAGTGGTATAATTATCTTTGATTAGTGACTGTGCTAACTTAAAAAAAAAAAAAGGTAGTAAAGTAGATGTTGATTACCAAGCACTAACGTAGTGCTTTCATGCACAGCTATAATTCTGCTCATGAATATACATTAATCTTATGCATCAGTTTTTATCTTTATCTACACTCAAAAGAAACTAACCAGTGTCACTTTATTTTGATTTAGGAAACGTAGAGATGACCACAGTGCAGGAAGCCTCTGGATGGTGTAAAATCCTTAAAGATCTTTTCAGCTTTCCTGTTTAAAATAAACCCTGTTTTTTTTTCCCACAGTCAGAATGTTTTAGAGGAAACTATTGCCGAGATGGCAGCAACCAGATCTAACAGTGAGAGAGATGAACACAAGGTGCAATGAACCTAGAAGTAGCAGAGCTGGAAATTATACGTGATGGGGAAACCAGTGTGGGCATTTCCTGCATAGCACATGGAGGCTTAGGAAAAACGGTAAAGGAGAACAATCTGCCAAATATTTCTGCAGGGAAGAACAAGTGACCTTCAGGTGGGAAGATAGGAAAATAAAGTGCCTGAGTTGGGATTTATTTCACCTGCCCTAATATGGTTATATATCAACATCTGCAGTGATTGTCTAAATTTCTTTTCTAGGCAGAGCGAAGAAATAGCTGCTTATAGAGCATGATTCATTTTTTGTTGGAGTGAATATGTAAAGCTCTACAAATGCCCATTTTTCTGCACTGACTCTCATCTGAGTTTACTTGACTAGCTGATATGTAGATGGCTACAGTAGTGACATATGAGTTGAAATAAATCTCATGTTCTCAAGGTCTTCCCCAGCTCCGACACTATTGCTATTTCTCATTTAAAAAAAAAAAAAAAAAAAAAAAGTGAAAAGCAGGTAAAATCAGTAGGTTTAAAATCATGTATGTGGTAATGAAAGCTGAGGTTCTGGAGAGAGTTTCTGCTGCTATTTCCTAGTCTTTTACCCTAGTCAACAACATGCAGACTGAAACACTGGCCTTGAAATCACACTGGTTTGCAGATTGGAAAGAAATGCTGCATCCTGCATGGTGGGGCTCCCATGGGACCCACTGCTGTGACGGTGCCAAAAAACCCAAGGGAACTGATTGCCACAGTAGCCTCCCTGGAGCATTTGCCCCTTTGGTTGCTTTTGTGGCCCGTCTCAATCCAGTGTTATTGCAGAGTTCCTTCTGTACTAGGCAGCAGCACCTCGGAGCGAATCTGTGAGCTCTCCCTAATCCATTTCTCAAATATCGGCTCTCTCCTGCTAGCTGCTGGGGGATTCTAAGTGTTTGAATTTGACTGGAAAGGCACATCTTTGGCTCTTCCCTTTCCAATAAGCACGGCAGGTAAGAACAAGCACAGCACTGCACTGTATAGGTGTTTGCACTGCACAGCGCATGGCTTCGCCCCACCACTCAGCCCCACCAAGATGTCACACACAGGGACCAGTTGCTGCTGTCCCACTTAAGGAGAGAGGCCAGCTGGCTGCACCCTTCCTAGGGGTGGTCCTAGGGCTTCTCTTTTTGATGTGCAAAGTGGTTTTGCTTTCCTAGAAGCTGCTAGGAGGAATTCTTATTGCTAGCTGAGGGAGGGAAAGCCATGGTTTGGGAGCAAGTTCTGCTGGCTGTTTAGTGACAATGTAGATCAGAAGGTATTCACAAGCAGAAAAGCAGTATGATTTTCTCTGCAGCTGTAATTTAGCCCTGCAGTTTTCAGTGGACTAGATATTTTGCAAAGAGAAATAAAATTGCTTTGTACTTGACCTAAAAAAAAAAGTCTAGATCAAGGAAATAATGAGGTGGAACTGGGAAACACATTGGCTCAAGGTTAGCGGTTGTGTATGTTTAATCAGTCAAGATAAGCCCAGGCAGCACTTGGTTCTGTTCTTCCTTACAGTAATTTCCCATTTATTTGATAACTCTGAATGCAGTGGAAATAATCTTATTTTAAATGAATATGAGATGAGATTCAGTTCTCATTCTGAATTCCAACTTCACAGCTCAGGCCTATTGCTACTAGAAGATTGAAGAAATGTGTGAGAATGGTTCATTTCTAGGAATAAAAACCCACAGTATAACCAGAGTCAGCAGAACTGTGGGATACTTGAATCCTGCCCAACATGCTGGGTTATCTTTGAATTCAGAAGAAACTACTTCTTTTCCAGGTGACATCCACGACACAGACATTTCAAGGTCAGAGCAGCTGTTCGAGCTAATCCAGCTGTTTTCTTTTCTGAACATACTAGGAGATGGGAGGCACCAAAGGGAAGGTGTTACCTTAATGACACTCTGAGTTTGTTAAACTCGTTTCACGTTTGTATCTGGCTCCATTTTTCAACTTCTGTATCCTTCCAAGACTTTCAACTCAAGCCAGTGACTGAAAGCAGCAAAAATGCCAGTTCTACAGAAATGACGAGAGAGCTGAGCTCAGGTATTCTTTTATTTAAAATCATCCTTTGCCCAGAAACTGCGTTTACATTAGGCCTGAGTCCTATCTGAATAAAACTCTTGTTGACCTTTCAAAGATTATTCTGGCATAAGAGGACAGATTTTCTCTAATTCAGTTTATTAAACATAAAAAAAAAATAAGGTACAGATGCTTTTTTTAGCATTACTGTTCCTGGGAACATATTTTTAAACTCCTAATTTAATTTAATATTCACAGAGACAATACATTTCCTTTGCCATCAAAAACAGTTGTACCGATGCAGCTAATTTGATTTTTAAATAGCTTGCAAAGCCAAGAACCATTTTTCTTCCTTCTCGCTAACTGAATTTGGGATTTAATTGTTGACATTTTCTAAATGGTGGCTACATGCCTGTGTTGATATGGTTATGACACCGCTTCGGTTGGCTTTAATGCAAGGCCTTACAGCCAGTGGCTTTGAAATCAGGAACGCAGTGAAAATGAGGAAGGTAAAAATCAATGGGAGTTGTTTTCTTCTGAACTGGTATAATAAAGGCTGACAGGCACAATGCCACTGTTGACATAGGGAACTGCAAATCCTGACCCTCAGCCTCTCTTCTATAGATACGGAGGCCTTTTGGACACAATAAAATGGGGAACATTTGCTCCTTTATGCAGAGCAGAGGTCATTACCCCAGCACCTCTACAGAAACAAACAGTTCTCTCTATACAGAAAAGGACCAGAGCCACAGATTTAACGTCTCCTCTAGTGCATGGGAGGTTTTCTCATGTAACAGCTAATGCAAGTTCAGGAAAAAATTAAAAAAGAAAAGGTTGCCAGTTCATAAAAGTGCTTTAAAGTGCATCAGTTAATCATATGTTCAGTGTTAGAACATGAGAGTGTGTGCATGCTGTTTGGTTTGCTACATTTAACATAACCTAGTATTTATGATTTAGACAAAATTAATTGTATAATTGCATTTTCAAAACAAATATGTACTTATTTGGCTAACATGCATTGAAAGCAACTCTTCCTGAATAGGTAAGTGGAATATTTATGCCTTTAAAAATATGTCTGATTACATTTGTGCATATAGTTATTAGCATTGCAATTGCTACTCGTTGAGAGTATGCCTGCATTTAAAAAAAGCAAACTCCCTAAATTCATATCTCCGTTTTAATTGTCTCACACAGACGTACTGGAGAGTCGTGTATATATGGAGACAAAATAACATCTAACTAATAGTGGCAGAATCAGACCCATCAGATACGTGCTGGTTTCTCTTCCAAAAGGAGATCAGCTACAGAATAAATAAAACAAGAGAGAAAAAGTCTTGTTGTATGGGTACGATTTCACGTCAAGAATGGAGAGAGGAGATTTTGCATAAGTGTTTGGAGTAGATTTTGGGAGAAGCTGGGATTTTTCCTTTATACACAGGAATATGTTAAGCTCTGATTTTCAGATAACCCTGAGTCACATGACATAAGGTATGATCAGACCTTTCATGCCAAAAAAACTATTTTTCCTCTTAAAATGTATGTCTTTTCTGATTTACCAATAATGGAGTTCTAGATAGTATGTCAATAAAGTGCATGCTAAGACTTTATTGTTCTCCATAGTGAACAAAGAGTTTGTTTTATGTTAATAAAAAAAGATTTTAGAGTTCCAGTTCTTTAAAAAGTAATCAAATCTATAAATTAAAAGTAAAAATAAAGATAGAGATAACTGGTTTGAAATGAGAATGACTGTTGCCAGCCTGCTCCCAGCAACCAGAAGAGAACCTGGAATTCTGAGCTAAAAAGTTGCTATAAATAAATAAATAAAATTTGGAAAGCTCACACTATGGACAGGCCAAAGTTGTAATAGATGAGAAAAATGAACCTTAAACTTCCTTTTCACCATCTTTTCTCTTTTTAACATTTATATATGGCTATAATAACTTAGATACGCATCCAAGGAATGTATTGACTAGAAATTTTGTGAGCTCTTTTGGAAGTTATTGGTCTTTGGTCACAGAGAATTGAGATTTTTGTTCACATGACATTTAGGGACAAAGAAGGGAATTTTCAAGGGAAAAAGGGAGTTCATACTTTATCGCCTACTGACTTCCCTTTTTGTGACTTTGAAAATCTTTAATTCGGGCTTTGACATTTCTATTCGCTTCTATTGTGTTCCTGGAAAGACCTGCATTTTTCATTCATTTTTGTGGAGAAAAACATCAAGCAGGTCTCCCCAGATTATAGACATTCTTTGATGTCTTTGCAGAAAGAATTTACGAAGAAATAGCTGCAATGTTAGCAAATAGTGCTCGTTAGTGGCGGAATTTCAGTGATATTCAGAGTACTCAGAGAGCTAGTGTAAAACCAGCCAACATGACAAAGTCACTGAGTTTTACCAGCAAGTAACCTCCTGTCTCACTGTCCATCATGGTGTGAGCACCCCAGACCATTACACTCATCTCCATTCATTTTCTAAAACATCTGTTATCATCAGACTAGGATACATTTTATAGTATTTATCAAAACATGTCATGACATATGAAGCATATTTCAACAACAAATAGACCCAAATTACAGTAAACCACCACTTGCTAACTCCTCTTGATGCACATGCATGAGGAACTATAGATTTCTACTGCAGAAACAGCCAGTGTTTCTGAGTTTGCTTGTAGCTGCAGAAGAGGCAAAACTCAACTTATATTTTAAAAGGCAAAATCCAAAGTATAGATTCCCTATGGGCTTCTCTGTGCCTGCTTAAACCTGCAGAGACCTCCTTATTTAGCAGCTTCGATACTGCAGTGTCTGCTGGACCTGCACTAAGTCTCTTCTGCAGGGGTTGGTGTGGTGCTTCATCTCCAGCAGGATTCAGAAATGAGCTTTTCCCTTCCCAATCGCCCCTGCAAAGATCAAAGAAATGGACACTCTTGGAACATGGGGCCATGTGAAATTTCATACCAGTCACAGGAGAAAGGAAAAGGAAAGATGCATCTCCTTGCCTTTTCACTTGCAACCCGGTGTTTATGGCTCCCAGTTTGAAGATGACAAACTGCACTGCAAATCCTCCCACAGTTTGTTTAAAGCAGGACTATGCTTCTTCCAGGAGCGTGTGCTTCCATGGTCTGAGATAAAGTTCTTAACATTTCTGCTGCCGAAACCTCTTTTGCAGCCCTTCTTAGGAGGTGAAACTTAAGCTCATCTCCGTAGGATTCTCTGCTGCTATCTTCTGTGGATCCAGAGATGTCCAGCTCCTGTGTCAGGAAGTTTATGGCTGTGGACAACGCGGGGTGCGGGAAAGTTAGCCATGCTGAAGCTGTGTCTATATTCATCTGGATCTAGATGTTCAGGTTGCTTTGATTCCTGGTGAGTGATTAACTTAGAGTTAATTATACAGCCTCAGAGCAGGGAATTTAGAAAAATGTTTCCAATATAAATTGAAGGCTAAAGGAAGGCAAAGAAAATATAAAACTAACCTTTCTGGGGTTTAGTGATAAGCACACCTATTCATGCATAAATTTTGTACTTTGATGGTCATGAGTGAGGATGTCTTCAACATATGGCATCAGTTGAAAAGAGACCATTCCAAGTGGCCCAAGATCTGAACAACTTCTGGTTGAGAGGAAAGAGCAGTCAGCTTCTGAATTCATCTGTCTCATGGCTTTAGTTATTCCTTAGGTCTTTTTGGACCTGCCTCAAATATTGGGATCAAGAGCATGCAACAAGATTGCGTGCTGATTTCCTATGTTAAGTAGATAGAAAGAGAAAAAAAAGGAACCTTTAAAGGGCATGTGTAATTAAGTATAAGATAGAAATCAAATTTGTATAATATGTGAATATATTAGGGAAAGGGAATTAACCCAATGTTGTTTAGTAGATCCCTTAAGCCAAAAATTCCTTGTATGAGATTCAATGGCAGAAGTTTCATGATATTTAGCACTAGAGCTTATTTGGCTCCCGAGCACTGTTAGGGATGACAGCCAGATCCTACCTGGCTGTCATGTTAACTTTTTGATTAAGACTCAAATATTTAAAATAGTCAAGTCATTTGTTACAAAGGCTTCCTTCTGCCTCATTTCTTTATGATAGATTTCTGGAAGTTCATTAGGAAGAAATAAAATTATTTCCACGGGGTCCACTAAAAACTGGACTCCTGTTGGCTGATATATCAGATAGTATATCCAACCATTAAAAAAAAAATTAATTTTGGTCATCTAAGAAGAAATGTTTAGAAATGTTTTCATATATGAAGTTTTTATTTAGTTAAAAAATTAGGGAGAAAAATTCACTCTGTTTCATTAGGGGCGAGGCACTTGTTCAGAAATTTAAGAAAGAGTCTAAATAGCGATGCAGAAATATCAGCCTCTTGCAGCTTCTCACTGTCTTCAGTTGCCTTGTGTGTACTCAGCTGCTCTGCACATCAAGCCTTGGCTATGAGACATGGACACACAAAAACTAAATTGTGGAAATTTGGCACTTCCACTTATCCCTGTCTAATTTCCCCACTAGCTAGAGTTAATAATACTAATCTACTTCACACAAGTGCCAAAATGGCTGATTCATGACTTAAGCTTCTCAGTTTGCTCCCTCAGAAGCCTTTGATAAAGTTCATCATTAGTCGGTAGCCTTTTGTATTCTACCAGAGGAGACTGAGGTGTCCTTTTGTGCTTTGCTTCCTTCTTTGGTAACCTCCAGAGATGCAGGTAGAGCTTGTGTGCTCCAGGAGTCATTATGCAGGGCTGCACAGGGATGGCTCAACGTTCACCAGGTATGTGAGATGTCCTTCGCGATGACACGGCGGGGCCTGGTTTAGCATCCTAAGCAAGCAACCCAAAGCTCCAGGGCTATTTTGATCAGGTCTAGACAGTGCTGTGCCTCCCCCGTATCCAAACAGGAGCTGGTAGAGAGACCCAAGAGAAAAGCCGCCATGAATTAAAATGGATATTTAAATTTTTCTCCCATGAAATGTTGTTGCAGTCAGTAAAAACATTATGACAGTCTAGTTTTCATCTAAAACTGCATATTTCAAGAGAAAAATTGTTCTGCTGATGCCACTCGTATTTGCTAGTGAGCTTAGTTTTTTACTCTCTAGAAATAGGCTGAAGTATAACAGAAAAAACACTGTGCAGATACATTTTTGACTAACCCTTTAAGGCTAACAGAATATGTAAATTTGGTAGCTTAACATATGCAGGCTGCATAGGCCAGGCAGCAATTGCAGAAGTGTTTTGTTTTCTTCTGGTTTGTTTTGTGATAAACATTTTCCATTAGGAATATCAATGTACTGCACGACATCCCAATATCCAGCGATGGGAAATAATAGATTTCCGGTTACTGCCATCCCCTTCTGAATTCAAACCAGAGACCTGCAGATGAAAGACTTTGTCTGCTACTACCAATCACCACAGCGTCTCAAAGGAAATCTTTGGTGAAGAAAGGACGACAGAAATAATAACAGACTTCATCGCTCTCGTCTTAATATGTCAAGAAAATAAGATAGGCAAGAATGTTGAAACAGCAGAATTTCCTTTGCTGAAGTACTAGCAGGCCTGTGCTATTAGCAAACTAATTAACTGTTGAATATTGGCAACTCAATAAGTTTAACTACTGGGTGCCTCTCATTTTGCAAGACTGCCTTTTGCAAGCACAGAGGGCTAGAAATTCATATTATTTATTTGCAATGAAAGAAGGGGAAAAGATGCAAAGAGGAAAAGCCTCTCGGGTTTTCTTATGAGGATTAACACTGAGTTTTCAAAAGGACCTGGAAGAGGAGCTTAAGGAGGAAAGTGTATCGCTTCTCACTAATTCTGATTCTGTTGCCTTGGTACAAAAGGGCTAGGATTTGCTTCAGCTTGTGCTTTGGAATTAATTCCTTAAGGAACATAGTATCAGAAAGTGAACAGGAATTATTTCGCTTCTCAGCATGGTGTGGCATTGTTCATTTTCCATTTTTTTAGGGTAATTTTGTAATATTAGAACAGGCAAGGAGAATCTATCAACACAATATCTACACTGAGACTTTTTTCATCGCAGCTGGGTTTCTTAGCAGTGGGTTTTATATATAGATAAGGAATATATGGAAGAATGTGAAAGGAGACTTGTGCTCTCAAATATGACTTGTTTGTACAGAGCTCTTCACAAAAACTGCACTATCATCTGAAAAGTACTGTGCTCTAATTAAAGCATTTGTTTTATCACGTTTTCCCTAGTCTGGGTCTAAATTTCCCGTAGAAAAGGAGGAATATGTTGTGCAGTATGCAGGAGGAGGAATATGCCCCAGCTGAAGCCGGGAACACTTTTGCTTGCATTTGTAGATAAAAGGTGGAACAGATGGTGACAGCTTAGTTTAATGTGAACAGTCCATTGCCATAACCTAAACTGTCGAGCTATTCTTCTATAGAAGTGGAATATGCGTCATTCAAATAAAGGGAAAAGAGCTTTCACTTACTGGATCAGTTGGAATTGCCTTAAAAGAGTATAAGCTGTTTAATTTTGATAGCTGTGAAAAAGTCTTGTATGTTAAGAAATAACCCATACCCCTGCTATCTCCTGAGTCATTTTGCCATGGAAAAACTTCTGGGCAGATATCTAATGAGATTAACAACATTAACCAAGATGTCATGTCTTCTTTTCTAAACCCAAGGACGGGCTGCTCTTATCAATTGGCTACAGATACATAAGTGAAGGTAGTAGCTCAGATCAAAACAAGCTCCAACAAAAATCACTTTTCCCCTTTTGCTGATGATATGTATTTATGCTCCGCACTTTAAAAGCAGGACGCTGAATGTCTTTGTGGAGCCACAACGGGCACAATGCTAATGGGCCCTTTGATTTTTTTCTATGACACATGAGGACACATGAGTTAGGTGCATAAGGAGTACCCATCCCTCCTAAAAGGTGAGGGGGCTCCAGTGTCACCCCTCTACCCACCTACCAGGCACTGATCCCAAATATCAGTACCACTTCCATACAGAGTTGGGACAGAGATTTGAACCAAGTAGCCCAATAGAAAAGTAAACATCCCAACCACGACGTTATGGAGGATTTTGACACCTTCTCAGGGTCTCCTACAGAACAGTAATAAATTAATCACTGCAGGCTGACTGCACATCCAGATCCGAGGAGGCACCTTCTGTTTTCACCAACAAATTGCAGTTGAACAGAGGAAAAAACTCAAATATTTATTCCATTCCTCTTTCCCTAGGAATTGTGCAGCTGTTCCTTGTATATAGAAATAACAATTTTGTAAGATAAAAACGAGAGAAAATTGAAAATTGAAAACCAATTTTAAACTGTTGCTCTGAAAGGGCAAACAAGCCACATTGGCACATCCAGCTACTCTCTAGTCCCAGATAATTAATCCTTCGTTCTGAATGGCTCCAAAGGTCTAACGTTACTATTATTTGAATAATTCATAGCATGTTCTTAAAGAACTATAAGAGCCTGTGTATATTTGGTGCTCTGCATCCATTTTGGCTATTAAGTTGCACAGAGCAGTGGCCAATGCTGGCCCATACAGCACCTAGTGTATTTTTCCAAGAATATAATGGATGTAATGTTCTACCTCTTAACACTTCTGGCTCCAAGTTAAATGAAATAGGAGCAGGCTCCATATGAATAGATGTTTGGTTAGTACTGTGTATAAAGGATGAAATTTGTTCCACTATTGACTTTTTTGATCTACAGGTGCTATGAAGAATAGCTGCTAACAAACCTCTTCTGAGCCTAAACAGATATAAAAGATAACATCCATTTATTTTGCATATAAGTGTGCGTGTGTAAAGAAATTCATCTTGGGCTCGCTCTTTTATCTTGCATACTAAAGTGACTGTATTGCTCTACTGAGAAGACAAAAATGCTGCTTTAAAAATCACATGCAGAGGTTTTATAAGGATATCTCTCAAGAATAGACCACCTCTTTGGACATTGGATTTAATAAATATAACGCCAGCATTAGTTTACGAGCCAGTTTTACCTTCTAAGTTTACATTAAAAAAGCAGCCTAACTTGCTAAAATAAGTGCAGTTTCTTTACTCAAAGAAATAATGAACTATGAAGTGTGACGGACAGACATTATTAGGAATTCCTTCGATAAGAAGGAAAGGAAACCCTGTGATTTCTTGAAGATGCTTTTATGTCATTTGAAGAGCTCTTCTATATACCTTTAAAGCTCACAGCCCCCCCTGGAAACCCACCAACCCATGTTTTTTGAAGAAATGCAAGCACAAGAGATGCTTTCAAGCACCTTTTGATTTTGGTGGTGTACGCAGCCCAGTGTGGAGCAACAGGGGAAGAATGTTAACGTCAATGAGAACAGAGAACAGAAATGCAATAAAAATGGAAATTAAATAAAACCAAGATTAGATCTATTTAATAAATGCAAAGCCTGGGTCCCTTCAATCCCAGGAGCCAGTGTAAGGCTAGAGAAAGGCAAGTCCCTTAATTATTCATGGATGCACATCAGCAGCACACAATTATTGCCTTTGGTTATAAAGATTCAGTTGGCACTGAGCAGTGAAACCAGATGTCTCTTTCAAAAATAATCTATATAACTCTTGACAAGACATTAACACCTATACCTAATTATCTCCCTATCAAATCCAAGCTGTCATCCAGGAGAACATTTGTATTATATTTGTGATCAAAATCACAAATATAGCGTGTTAAAGTATTGTTTAGGTGAAATAGTAATCCTTGTACACGTACCCCTCTACTTTGCTAGGCTTTAATCTTAATTTAATTGCAATAAAATTCAGCAAGCATCATTTCAGCAGAAGATTCTGTTTGTTGTTTCCTACCGTGGAGGTCTGATTCAATCTGCCTTTTTTTTTTTTTTGCTTACAAAAGGGGCAATTGTAAAAAGGCTAGTGATTCAGACACCTCCAAAGAACATAATAAGCATCTTGAAATAGTCACAAAGAATATTTCATAAATACATGAAGGGAGAAAAAAAAAAAAACAAAGAGCCCTTTCTGCTTATTGTGCTAGCAGAAGAAATTAGGTTCAGTTAGTCATTTGAGCTTGCCAGTATGATCTTCCTTCCAGTGTATTCACGGGAGATTTGCATTGCTTCCTATCTTCAAATTGCTTATCTGTCCCGCTAAGCTTTTGTTTTCACCCTCTGTTTTCTTTATATCCAATTTTAGTGTGCTTTGATACTCTTTTTCAAATAAAACTGTAAAACATTTGATTAATGACTTAGATGAAGTGTTCAGCTCGCTATCTTCTCCTGCCTGGTGTGAGTTTAGAACTTTATTGACAATGACAACAAATTAATAGAGATTTTTTACTGGATTGCGCCTCCTTCTTCCAGCAGCTGCTCTGTGCAGTGGGCAAAGCCTGCGATAAAATGGGAATTTCTAACCTTCTCCAAGGCAGGTTTCATTACACATTCCAACAATGTACACTTTTCTGTACCTGAAATTCCCAAACTCTGTAGACAAACACAGCAATAGTTGGAGTAGGGTTACAGGCTGCCTGACAAAACCATCCTGTTTGCAAGATTTCCAGGATGAAGCGTCATGTAAGGGTAACTTTCATAGCTACAACAGCCTCTGGTCTTTCTAGGTGAGCAAGGTTCCTCAGGGGTAGGTATGAAGAATCTAGCACTGTTCTGTGTGTGATTTTCAACCTTGACAGACAAAATTTCACTCACTTCTTTGAGTTCATCTTCATAGACCTACCGAACCTATCACTTATGGTGAGTTTCCTGCCTTTGCCATTTCCAAATCAAGCCACTTCCCAAGGGCAGAAGGGTATATCCCAGTATATTCTGATACAGCCATGAGGACCCAAAGGCACAGAGCTGCCACTGTTTTCTATTTTCCTTATTCAGTCCTACAGATATGAGAAAGGTAGTATGCAGACCTCATAGGGATATGTAAGATACCAAGTATACCTAGTGCATACAGTCCAAAGGATCACATGCTTTAAGGTATTTTGGCGGGGTTGCCTCTCTCATGCAGAATCATAAGGATGTAGGGAAGTGCTAAAGCTTGTACTTACGAAGCAGTCTGTGCTGAAAAATCAATATTACTTAACTTGATAGGTAAATCATTCAGGGTAAGTGATTTTTCTTTTAATCTTGCCCAGAGCCACAGGGCACACAATGTCAAGGAGGTAAAGCAGGCATCTCAGCACCTTTGGAGTGTCTTGGTGGTTTGCAACATGCTCAATGTAATGGGAAATCACTGCTGCTAAAGCAAAGGTCTCTCATTCTTTCTAGTTTTAAGCTAAGAATTCAAAGTTTCTGGACTGAGTAATGAAGAGGACCAAGGGTCACAAATGGCTCGTGTTTTCACTTAAATGACACTCAAAATAGGCCAGATTTGTCAGAGGGATGTTTTTCCTAGTCCCCATGTAATCCTTGTGGAATTTGTCATGGAAGTCTAATTAATACCCCTGGTAAACACAGGGCCTGGCAAAGGTCATTTGGAATACTGATTTTTGCTAGCAACAGTATTGCAAAGAATGTGTGTTCAATATATTCTGCCACAATAATTTCAGAAAAAAAAGTCATTTGGGCTTTGGGGATAGATTGCTGCCTCATTAAAGTTAGCTCAAAGGGAAAGTTGGATTCTTCTAGAGACTGAAGCAAAAGAATGGATTTCTTTTCTCCAGCCTGAAACAGCAGGTTTTTAAAACATACTGAGTTTGAACCTACTGTGTAACATACCAACATACTCCAGGAATTTGATTATATAAACTAAGCTTAAACTATTGTAAAAACAAAAGAGTTAACAACAGTTCAATGTAAAATATAAGTCTGAAGCTATCCCCAGTGAGAAAATACCTACAAATTTAATTGAGAAAACTATACGATGCCACAGGAATACTTAAGGATTTCAGAAAGCCCATGACCGATATCTCAGTGAACTTGCAGTAGATAAGTGAAACACAGAGGTGAAAATGTGGATCCCTAAGAAAAACTGTACTTAGCGGCTCTGGAGCCACACTTCTCAGAATTAAAATCTATGAGATTAAGGTATTAAATTCCAGAGTTAGTATTATATCTGGCCAGGAAGGCTGTAGATCTTTATAGGCAAGTAATCAAACACAGCTTATAGTGTGTATGCCTTCTGCCTCCGGGAATTATTTTGTTACCTTGGAAAGAATCAGCACGAAGATGGTTTCCTGTACAGGACTCCCAGGCACGTCCTCACTGCAGCTTGTGCCTATGAGTTATCATGGTTTACTTTGTTCTCCTGAAGTTTGGGCCTTGAGGATCTTCCCGCTGAACATGTATGCACACAACACGCAGCCACATTCACCACTCCTGGCGTGACTGCGAAAATGAAAAGGGAGCATAGCTGCCCGTGGACCATAGCTGCCCGTGGACCATACAATGTTGTGGCCACGGGCCAGAGCTATACCTCCAGGTCAGGGCACTCGTGCTCCTCTGAAGTGCGTGCTGGTGTTCCAGAAACGGAGGTGCCCGGAGTGTCTCCCCCTGCCTGAGGGACCCTTGAGGAGGAAGAGGAAAAGAAGGGAGTCCCTGGAGGTGCTTTGTCACCTTGCAAAGGTTCACTCCTGAGGGAGGAACCGTTGAAGAGCCGGATGTGAAGACTCCGCCTGAACCCTTCTCATCCCCATGTAGACCATAGCCAAGGCGAACCCCTGTTAAATGCTCACGTGGGTTTGACACTGAAATCAGTATGAACGGCTTGCAAGGCAGCGAGAGGCAGCTTGCAGAGTGCAGAACAACGTTTTGCCCGCTTGGTTCTGTTCCTGCTCCGCAGCCTCTCTCAAGGAACTGCCTGGCTGCAAGGCTGCCATCTGGTACGTAAATAATGGTGATCCAGAGAGCAAACAAATCCTACAGATCCTGGGGACCGGCTTAGAGATACCGCTCACATTGCCCCAGAATTCTCTTTCTTTCTCAGAAGGGGAAAAAAAAAATACAAAAACAGAGAGAGAGAGGCAAATGGCTATTCCCCATAGCCGCTGCATTGGCCTAGAGCTGCCCAGGCTTTCAGCTGCACTGTATGTGCACTGTGCTTCCTGAGCGCCTCCGCCGAGAACTGGCACTTGGGGGAGGATGGCATCTGTGCACAATATTTTGTCATTTCCTCTAATTTTCTATCATCTCTGCTTTTCTAATCCTTGGCTCTGCTGTCTTCAAGTCTCAGTTGCTCTGTTTTATCTAAGCCTACACGAGCTATTTCTACATAGTCTTTTGTTCATTTTTTTCCATTATTTCTTAGCTAAAACTTTCCAATTATTTTGTCTTTAGTTGAAAGACTTTGCTGCTTCAAATTCACCCTGAGCAAAAGCTTCATTATTTTCCTGACCAGCCCCGTGTCAATTACTGGACCATTTCTGCTGTGTTGCCATAAGTGACATTACTCTGGTTTTTTAGTATAGTGATGATGGTGTATGGCTCATGATTTTTTTTTTTTTTAATTGGCCGTGGATTTCAACCTCATCTGTGAAAGTCATTTGTATTTTAAATGTGATGAAATGGAAATGTGGTGATCTTTTAAATGAGTGGAGGACATTTACAAGGGGATCGCTGCCACTCTGTTAACTTTGACCTTACTTTGGCTTCTGAAAGGACTATCTACTTTAAAAAGTGCTTAGACAAATGTCTCAGTTTTATTGATATGTGTGCCTAGTTAGTGGCCTTTCTAAGGCACTTGACACCACGGAACAGAAGAGCTGACCTTAGCATATGAATATTCTACAGAGAGAATAATACTGAGAATAAATTCTAATATCATAGGTTCTTTATTCTCATGATTTTGGATACCTATAAATTTACAATGCATAAATTGTTATTCGAAGCATACCTTAAGCAAAATAACAAATTCAGACATTTTGAGATACCTGAGACTGGGTTTGAAAGCAATTTATTGCCTCGCTGATAAGTGAACCTAAAGTTCAGCCTTAATTCCCTTGAAATTTAGAGAGGTTTGTAATCTGGAGTCCCAATGAGAGTCACTATTCCTAATTCCCCTTGTGGTTCCCACCATGAGGCACTGCCTTGTGGTCTGATTCAGACTGCTAGGGCTGTGTGAGGCATGGCCATCAAATTAACTCTTGCTCTTTAGGAGCTCTTTATGGCTGTTAACAAGGTACCACAAATCTGTCTTCAGGAAAAAAATCCTTCTGTATTCTCACATGTTGTCAGGTCTACCAATGAAAAGGAAGGCAAGAGGAAGGAAGGGCTGTATGTTTTTCATAGAAATTATATTTGCTTTTTCAGCCTTTAGATGGGAATATTATCTATACTATAATTACTGTATTATAAACACTGTATTAAGATAACACAAAGTTCCTGCAGGAAGTGGAGTTGCTTTTGGTTTGCCTCAGATATCCGTTTTAGAGCAAACCAGGGTTTTTGAACAGTTTTTAGCAGAGGCTGCATCACAAGGGGAGAGAAAAAACAACTTGAAGCAAAAGGATTGTGTTTCCTTTGCCTTTGTGACCCCTGCTGAGACCTGTGTCCACAGGCAGCAGAGCCACCAAGGGGACCGTCATTTTGAGCTGCTAGAGCTTCAGGTTTCTACCAGTAACACCAACAGATCCATGTCCTTGGGTGATGCCTGCCACATTTGGAACCTGTAGCAACACGTTGCTGCTGTCTATGGTGGGTCTCATTGGAAAATAGCAACCAATTCCTTAATTAAATTGCAGGGAAATATGATTTAAAACAAAGGTCTTGCCTACCTTGTACATCTTTGTTTCCACATTTCAAGGATATATATTATGTGTTATCAGGTTTCAGGAGACTTTATTATTATTTAGCTTGTTGTGGTAGTCATTCAATGCAACTTACAGAGTCTTTTTTTTTAACAAAATAAATAAAATAAAATAAAATAAAATAAAATAAAATAAAATAAAATAAAATAAAATAAAATAAAATAAAATAAAATAAAATAAAATAAAATAAAATAAAATAAAATAAAATGCACTGCTAGCATGTTTCATAGCAGTCTCCATGCAGGGTTTTGGCGTCTGATATCAGTTTACAGCAGGAAAGAATTTTATTTGACAAATACATCATAAGAGAAAGATATTGCCCCCAGTCACTACAACTAAATAATAATTTTATAAATTGCTTAAGTAATAGTCAGTTCTATGAAAAATAAGGAATTTCTTTTAAATACTGTTACCCTTTTGGTGCTAGTGGCTAACAGAAGAATGATAGAAAGTGGTGATAGTACCAGAGAGCTTTAATAAGTAATATTCAGTCACAAGAATGCGCTGCTTCAAATGTGAGGGGGCTCAAAGAGCAATCCGGTGCTCAAGTCATTTCTTCAACCAGACCACCAGCCCTAGGGCTCATTCCTCACTCTCTTCTGTACAGGTATCTGTGTATTTGGAATGTCTTGAAGGTTCCCCATCCAGCAGTCCTTCTGTTGCTGATTTACTGATTTCCTTCCTGAGCTATTTCTTCCTCCTTTTTATTGGAAAACAGATTCAAGAAGGCTTGTTCTCTTTTTCTTTCAGAATCTACTGAAGTTGTGCCGTTTTATTCTTTTAAATGGCAAACAAGTGGGGACTAGCTCGTACTAAAAGACTCTTTCACTGAGATACTGGGAATAATTTAGGAGAGAGTTGAAGCCCACATAAAGACTATGGCCTTACACATAGCTGGAGGAATTTGTGTTTGAAGAATGCCGTTTAAGAAATGCCTAAAGAAATACCTGAAGTAGGAATAACTTCTGAGGGACTGTGTTGCTTCCTAATTAAAACCTGCTCAGTATTCCTAGCCCAAGACTCTCAGCATTAACAAAACTTAGAAATGGCAAGTTTCTTAGATGTTTTTTATTGAACAATTTTTTTTTTTCTGCCTTGCATTCCGTGGTTTCATGAGACAGTATTTTTTCATCTGCTCAATCAATGCAGATTATCATTTAATAACTCTTGGCTCCCCATAACTTTTGCTGCTCCTCTTTGAACAAACACCAAAAGGTGGATTGATTGGTTGGATAACAGTTTATTGGTGCAGAAGTGGCAGGGAAGAAGAACTCGCTGGTTTACTAGCTGGAGATCCCATGGTGTGGCTGAATTTCCTGCGTCCTGAAATAAGCTTGATAGGTCTGATTCACATCCCACATCCACAAGAAACTCGTTCGGAAGTCACATCAGGACTGGGAAGATGAGTGTTGTCTGTGTTCCTGCAGCTGCCATCGACAAGTCTTATCCTTTGGGATCTGTTACCGGATGAGAGTGTGAAGCAGCCTTGAGGCCACAGCAGGGAAGGGAGCCAGCTGTGGATTCGAGGACTCTATCAGCTCTCCTTCCTGTCTTCCTGAGGCAGCAGCTGCTAATCACTCACTAGGAGAAAAATCTGGTTTGAATATTCCCATTTCAGTCAACCAATGCTTTTAAATTAAAGGCAGTTACACTCTATTTCTTCACGAAGTGGTCTTCCATTCGCCAGGCAAAGTAGCTATGAATTTTCTACAAATAACACTAAAGACCAGCTGAATTTGCTCTTCGGTGTCTCTTTCACCATTGCTTTTTTCTAGGCTTCTCGCTTCAGGCTTCCAAATTCCACAGGGTTTTATCTGAGGAACCAATTACAGGCTCCAGCTCCTGCAAACTGAGATAGCTGTACAGACTAAGCCCAAGGTCCCCAAGGAGCAGCTTGAAGAACCAAAATATGAAATTTAAATAAGAAGATGAGAATTCTATAATCAGGGTATATAGGGCATATCATCTTGGCTATATCCGTTAAATAAACATATAACACCAGAGAAAAATGTTGTGTTTAGGAGATCTATTGTCTTATTTAATTTCCAGCTTGTATAGGTGCTGACCTGAAGAGACGTGGACAGAACACCACTGCTAATCTCTAGACCACAAGAGGCTTTCTTGGTTGGTGACTTCTAGTGAGTCAGTGGGACATTTCAAGGCAAATTTTATTGTACCTGCTTGTTATTCAAGCAACAGGTAAACCTGATCTGCTGGAGAGGAGTCTGCGCCTGCAGAATTCCAGTTATTCCCTCCATCACACACAATTCATCAGTCTTGAAGCATCAGGACGTGCGCTCTGTTAAGGCAGCATAACCACAGCGATTTTACAGCAGTTTTGCAGGTTGGCAGCTGGAGACCTGGGAATTGAACAGGACTTCTCGTTTCCTGCTGACCGGGTAGGTAAGCTCGTTCAGCTCCATTGCTTTTTCCTTTTGCGAGTACAACGTTCTCTTGAATTTTGTTATTATGACGTTCTAGCAAGAAAATAATTGCGAATAAAAAGCCTCAGAAAAGCACAACATTTATAATTTAGGGATAAATAATAATGTTGCTGGAGGGCAGAAATAACATGAAAGTTATTAACTAAGCAGTAATGGCTATTTCAAATGGTAATTAAAAGCAGTCTGCTCTGTAACTGCACTATTAAATAAAGACGCACACAATGTTTTTCAATCACACCAACATCATGGTAGTGCATAGCTCTTCTAGAGTCTTACAGGCCCCAGGACCACTGGCTTTGTTGGAATTGCACTGGACTGAATTTTTCTCCAGGGTGAGCAAAGCCTATTAAACACAAAATTAAGATTGCACCTGGAGGTGAACGGCATTTCAGCCATACTACTCATACGTGTGTCAGTGCAGATTTTGCCAGTCATTTGAGCGGGTTGGAGAATAGCCTGCAGATCTCTTCGATCTAGAGGACTGCCCAGTGCAATTGCCCTGTGCTGCTCACCTGGCTGTACGGTGCCGGCTCGGGGAGGGTATGGTCCTGGCAAGTTTATGGTCTCATTCATATTTTCCTGCAGGTTAAGGAAAAATGAAAGAGTCTTCACCTGGGTTTTGGCATGGACGAGAAGCTGCGTTGCCTCAGGGTTATGAGTTTTGTTCTCTGCACTCCGAATAACTCTCCTGGCAGGCCTTGGCCAGCACCAAGGCTAGGAGGGAAGAGCTCCAGTTAGAGCAGTTTAAATGTTGGAATTTAGAAAGGAAAATGCAGAATCCTTCCACTCCTCTCATGGGATAATTTGAGTGAAGTTCCTCTAGAAAATGTTTTGATCTTTCTTCCTGTCCAATCCCCTCCCTCTTTTTATTGGTTTGTTTATTTATGAATTTTGTTGCAATTTAGCTCAAAATACTTGAAGTAAAGAGGACCCACTGAGATCCGAAAAGCATAGACCCTCTAGGCAGGCATTGCTCTTCAGGCACTATCCAACAATAACATCAGGAAATGTATTCCCATGGTGTCTCCTTCCTAAAAGTCAACCATTAAGTACAGGGCTTTATTCCAGGTACTTTGCTAATTTGTGCCAATTAGATAGCAAATACTGCTGTAATGTGCTGTAACATCGTTGCTTGGGTACTACTGTGTGTACTGTACCATAATCCAGGTGGGCCTTAATGCTCTTTTCTTCCAAGCGTGTCTTAGCCTGAAACCCCTCGTTATCTTGTATTATCCTAGGATGCCCCCACAATAATTACGAAGCAAATAGTTTACTGCTTGGGTGTAGGTCAGTAAGCAAAAACGTGTTGAGTGGAAATGTAAAGCGAATGCTGACTGAAGGGAAGCTGAATGAAATAGCCTAAGACCTGAGCTCCACTATGCACATAAAGCAAAAGTGACGGTGTCCGAGGCTTGTGGCCTGCTTCACATGAAGCGCATGATACACGGGAGTTCACAGAGAGATATGCTGCAAAAACTTAATAAAATCTGTGTGCTGTAAACAAGTGTCACAAATGGAGGGTGATTCCTGACTATTATAACAGTCTTGGAAAAAAATTCAGGATGTTACTCTGGAAATTACTCCGTAAGGAAAGGAAAGCTGCTGTCTGTTTTTAATATTTGACGTCAATCCCTCAATAACTGTATTCTCCATCGGGTGTGGAAGCAGGGAATGTCGGTGGGAGACGTGCTACCTTCTTGTTGTACACGCCTCAAAGCATCTTGCCCAAACGCTGTGTTGGGGGTCGACAGGGAAGCTGTACCTGGGGAGCACGCAGGAGCTAGCGGTCGAGCACACGTCAACAGGCTAAGGCCATAGCAGAGGGAAGGAGGTGTTAAGGAAAACTCACCTAAGGTCACTCAGCCAGGAAAGTGGCAGCACGAATAGGCCTCCCAGGGGAGGAGGAGGGAGAGACTCCAATGTGACATCTCAGGTGTGCTCAGGGAGGAAGAAGCGAGGAAAGGAACAGGTTATCCAATGGGCCATCTCAGGCCATTCAGGCAACACCATACCTGCCAAACACAGGACCAAATTGAAAGCCTCTATGACCAGTAATGATGCCTGGGCTAGTTAGGTGACCCCCTGCCCCGCTGATCCCGGTGAGGAGAACTTCCTGAACTCACTGACCTCCAATGGTCCCTGGCTAACTGGTTGACCTCAGATGATCCATGAGGTCAGACTGGACTCAAAGCCTGATAATGAGCACTGGCCTCAAGAGGTGCCCTCAGATGACCCCAGGGAAGCAAATTCCACATCTCCTTGAAATCATTGAGGACAGAAAGTCACTTCTCTAGAGTTATCTGAGGTCACCTAATTAGCCCAGGGGTTATTAAAGGTCACTGAAGCTGGAAATCTGCTTCTCTGGGGTCATCTGAGGGCACCTAAATAGTCCTGGGGTTATTAGAGGTTATTGATGGCATTAATTCAAATGAAGTTAGATCAAATTAGAGGACTTCTGATAACTGCAGAGAAGTGAACCTTTAACCTCAGTGAGTGCTGATAATCCTTGGGCTAATTAGGAGACCTCAGATGACCCCCAGAGAAATGCATTCCTGCCCTCAATGATCTCTAGTAACCCCTGGGCTAATAAGGTGACCACAGATGACCCCAGAGAAGTGACTTTATGCCCTCAATGACCTCTAATAACCCCAGGCTGATTACTTGACCTCAGATGACCCCCAAAATGCAAGTTTCTGCCCTGGATGACCTCTAATAAACCCAGAGCTAAATAGGTGACCTCAGATGACCACAGAGTTGCAAGTGCCTGCCCTTAATGACCTCTAATAGCCCCAGGGTTAATCAGGTAACCTCAGACGACCCCAGAGAAGTGAATTTCTGCCCCCAGGGACCTCTAATAACCTCTGGACCAATTAGGTGACGTCTGATGACCCCAGAGAAGTGACTTTATGCCCTCAATGACCTCTAATAACCCCTGGGCTAATTAGGTGACCTCAGATGACGCCCCCCTCAAAGCTGCAAGTATCTGCCCTCAATGACCTCTAATAATCCCGGGATTAATTAGGTGACCTCAGAAGACCCTCCCCACCACCACCGCTCCCCACCTTGAGAAGCATCTTTCTGTCCTCAATGACCGCTATTAAAACCAGGGCTAAATAGGTGACCTCAGATGACCCTGAGGAAGCAACTTTCTGACCTCAATGACTTCTAATAAACCGTGGGCTGATTAGGTGACCTCAGAGGACCCCGCAGATGCATCTTTCTGACCTGCAAGAACCCCACGCTGATCAGGCACCTCGGACAGTCCCACAGAGGCATACACCTGGTCTCAGGGACCCCTGCTAATCCTTTAGGTCATCAGGTGACCTGAGGTGACCCTTGCGAGGGATATTTTGGGAGCTGATTAGCGCTAATGACCTCTGATGTAATTAGACGAACTCTGCTGTCCCCACAAAAGCAAGTTTTGGGCCTATATGATCTCTTGAGAAATTAGGGGTTATTACATTTTATTGAGGACAGAAATTTGCTTCTCTGGTATTATCTAAAGTCACCAAATTAGCCCAGGCTTTATTAGTATTCATGGAGGACATAAATTTGCTTCTTTGCTGTCATCTCTGGTCACCCATTTATCCCAGGTCTTATCTGAAGCCATCGACATCCTAAGGTCACTTCGCTGAGGTTATCTGATGTCACCCGATTAGCCCAGTGGTCATTAGACGTCATTGACACCCACATTTGCTTCCCTTGGTTCACCTGAGACCATCCAGCGTGTTTTTACCCTGTGTGCACCCGTCTTTGTGCCCCTCAAGCCCGTGCCTTGTTCATAAAGTTATGGAGTAAATTTAATTCTAAATAGAGACAGCGATGACTCCTTCACAGCTGCAGCAATGATGCTAAATAAAGAATATTCCTTGTATTTCCACTCACACTCCTATATCATCAAATTTCACAAGACAGTGAAGTCAAGAGTAACTTATAATAATGAAGGTTTCTGTTGACTGTTATACAATGGCAGGAGACAAACGTAGTGTTGGGACCATGTTGAACATGGGATTATAATATCAAAAATTTATTTTATTCTGATGTTATTTATTTCAAAATTCACAGATAAGTTCACTATCTCTATAGCTGCTTCAATCAATCATTTTTATTAAGTCTTCCATTCCATTCATCCAAGTTCTTTGCTACCAGCACTACGTTAATATTACAGGTCTATTTTTCAACTGCATTGAGGGATGAAAAAAAACCCACAGATGTACTTTATTAACACACTGAGCAGAAAAGGAGATGAGAATTAACACTAATGATCTTTAGAAAGGATGCTCCTTCACAACCACTCAACTCATTAACAAGCCATAATTCAAACAAATTATGGCTTGCTATAAAGTTATCTTGCACATAAGCACACTCATACAGGTGCCAGGCTTATTCTAGACAGAGAGGAAATCACAGCATATAGTTGCAGTTTATGTAATAGTGCACTTGAAAAATACAACTTAAAATTCAGTGTCATGTGGAGTGAACAGAGAAGTCAAGAGGCACGTGGATTATTCATAATTTCTCCCTGTACGAGATCTCTCATAGGTAACCATCTACCACTGGGGCTCAGAGACGTGGATCTCATTGCTCGACCCACCACGGAGCACAGAATCAAACCACATTTTCTCAGAAACAAATAGCAAAAATTAAACCCTGATCCACAGAGATCTCCTCCTCTCTAGGCAGGACTTGGCTGCTACTTCAAAGAGGACTCAGATCCTGGTGAAACTGGGTGTCAGTGTAGGGATGTGGAGTGCATAAAACTCCTGCTACTCCTCACGGCAAGAATTCTTGTGGCAGAAGCAACAAACATGCGGTCTGGTCTGGAAGGATAAATGGTCCATCTAGAAGCATTTTTTTTAGGAGCCTAAACAAGGCTCAGAAGACAGGGAACAGGGATAAAATATTTTAAAGTAAGCAAAATCTTAGCCCCAATGGGTCTTACCATAAATAATGCATTCTGTATTTCACGTTTCCTATTTCACTCAGATTCCTTTAATGCTCATCTTCTTTTTGTGCTGGTCTCCAACTCCCATCCTTGAAATCCAAGCCCTTCTTCCCTCTCCCATTCCCCTTCGGACCAGTGTATTTCCTGGAGTGGGAGCAGGACCTTGCACTGAGACTCTGCACTCTGCCAGACAAGAACAGCCCTCCCAAGAGGAGGGGACACAGCAGGGACAGTGCTAAGGAAGGACCACTGCTGACATCCTTGTAACGTTTAAACACAGGCAGCCACCTGCCCAACCGAGCAGAGCTGCCTGAGAGGAAAATTACATAAATAACGGAAGGGAGGAGATTAATAGGTGAGACTCGGCCCCTCATTAGCAGACATGATTTCACCTCACTTCCTCCTGCCTCCCAGCAATTCAATGGCCTTTCATTGCAATTTATGCATTTCAAAGAGCCAACAGCATAAAAGCAACCTAAAAATAGGCCTGAAACTGAAGAGCAGCTATTTTGTGAGCAATGAGAGAAGCAGCAGGAGAAAGAACTGTAGGACAAGAGCTCTAATTATGCCAGATGACTTGTATTTTATGCCATTTTGCAATTCTTCTAGTGTCTGGATACCTTTCACACATTGAGTCATTAATATGACCAGGACCTGCCGCATGTTTGCTCTTCTGGCCTTATGCTGAGGCAGATCAATGGGCACTGGCACACGGTTCATTTCAGCACTTGATATTAGCAGACTTCCTGATGGATCATCATCAGGGAGCCTGAAGAAGCTGAGATGGAAGCAGAAGTTCACCTGTTGAGGAAAGACATGGGTAGAAGAACGACAACATTTGGAGCTCTCTGTGACGGCTGGACATGCGCTCTGAACACCCATTTACAGAGTCGGTTGTGGACAATGAGCGTCCTGAATCCAACAGGGCCCTGGACATGCTCTTCTCCAGATCAATGTTCGTCATCCAAAGACGTTGCAGTTAGCTTCCAGGCTAGAGCAGGAACTGGATTCAAGAGGACCGAGTTTGGGGATTACACCTTGGAGCTCACGATCGTGTCACTGGAAGGCTGGCACGGACACATAACCCAGGATGCTGTAAGCAGGCAGGGATGCTATGAGATGAGGATGAGGATGATGTGCGAGACACACTAGTATTTCCCCAAGCTCCGTACCCCACGCCTTGGAACATGCTTCACCATGGTCACCACTGATGAATCCCTGTACAAACTGAGAGCTCATAAAGGACAGGAGAGTCATGGCTAAAAATGCCGCATCCTCTCCATTGACCAGCCTTCCTCTGGCTGACCCTCAAGGCTCCAACGCAAGGCCCAGGCGTGTGCTGGCCAACGTGGACACCTACTGCCCGGCTCCTCTCTCTCAAGCCACTCGTGCGGAAGAGGATTTTCCTGGAGATGAGAGGTACGAGACCGGAGGGCTCGCCCTTCTGCCTCCGTAACCACCACAGCACAAGGGGCTAAGCACGAGGTGTCCCCGCCACGCTGCCCTGCCTGTTGGGCAAGGCAACCACCCCCTGCTTTAACGGGCGGCCGATGGAGCGTCAACCCCGTGGCCACCTCTCCGGGCTGAGGCTTTAATGTGCTCCGACCAAGCAGGGGCAAGGAGAGAGGGGGATGACTTGATTAGCACCAAAGGAGCCGGCGAGGCAGAGAGGCCAGAGGCATTCGCAGGCGGGGAAAGGCCGGAGACGGGTGCAGGCAGCAGAGCCTCAGCCCGACGCGAGGCCTGCCTGCTGCGCCAGGTCCCCAGAGGAGCTGCGGGGGCTGACCCCCTCCTGCAGCGTCGCTCTGCGAGCGGAGCGCACTGCCCACGCCGGGGCTGCCCCCAGGCTGCCCGGGTCCGCAGCGTCCTGCACGCTCCGCTCTCCCCCCACGAGAGGGATCCTCTTGAACCGGTCAGTGCACCGGGTTGTCTGCCTCAAGCCCTTTTCCTGCACCTCGAGATGTTTGGTATTCTTGCCGTGTCCTGGGATTTTGTTTGGGGTTATGATGCGGAATACGTACCTGGGCAGCTGTCAGCACTCCTAGAAACCGTCTGTCACGGATATATCTGGTCATTGCCTCTTTGCCTTCCTTTCTGTCCACATTTCCCTGCTCTCAGCCTCCGGACCACCTCTGTCACCCAGGACAGCCCTCAGCAAAGCACCTTGTAGCAGCGCTGCTAAACGCGCCGCACTAAATCCTTGGCTGCAATGCAGGAATGAAAGAGCAACTCTCCTGCCCACCAAGAGGGCCATGGGAACAACTGCCGAGCCTTCCGCTTTCACCTCCCTGCTTGAGCACATATTTAATGTAAAAATAAATCACTTATAGCTCAAGCTCGCTTTGGAAATACAAATAGGGGAAAAAAAAGAAAAAAAAAGCTACAGATGTTTCATCATTGCAAAAATGGATTCTTTCTGGATGACTATCCTGGTGATTGCTGGGTAGCTCCTTGGTAATTAGTCCTGCAAATGCCACCATTAAACTTTAAAACAATATAAAGAAAACGTGCAATTGAGCATGCTAATAATAGCACCAATCAGTTTCTTACACTGAATGTCTTCATAAAGATATTCTTCATAACACCTTTGGCACCACGGGGACCTTGCATAATTAAATCTGATTTCACTTTCTTACAACTGTAAGCATAACTGGAAATTTCTAATTAGTTCCAATTATTCTTTTCAGAAATGTGTTCTATGTGGTGTAATCTTGCATTCATCTAGCCACATGGCAGATGTATTTGTTATTATTATCTCCTACCGATCGCTTTTCAGCTGAGACATTTTGACCGAGATAAATAACCACATGCCTCCCAACAACAACTCTTTGTGTGGCATCTGCTCTGGGTGGTAAAATAATTTGCTAAATGAAAGATAATACATAATGGAGATAAGATAATTTTCCATTCTACTACTCTGAGAGGAGATAAAAACTTAGGCTGATTATCTTCTAAATCTAACTTTTCCCCCCAATAAAGCTTTTAATAAAGTGGCCTCAAGAGAACTTCTATTCTCTTTAATGAAGCTTCCTCCCCTAATTGTGCTTCCCTCCTGCTACAGGGGCAAGACACGTAGGCTAAATCACCGTGGGCAGGATTTCATGGTTGGGTGACGTGCCCGTTAACGCTTCTCGTGCCAGCGCAGTGGGAGAATGGAGGGCTGCAAGGCCGGTAGCAGCCAGCCCCAGAAAGGCCGGGTTAGTGCAAAGGAGAAGGCAAACGATGCCCTTGGCCAGCGCCACGCTGGGTGAGGGGCGCCGGCTACGACCCCGCGCGTGGGCTGCCCGGGCGGTGCCGGGACGCCCGCGGTGCCGGGACGCCCGCGGTGCCGGGACGCCTGCGGTGCCGGGACGCCCGCGGTGCCGGCCGCAGCCCAGCGGGCACCACGAGGAGCAGCCCCGACGTGCTCCTGCCATTGCGCTCCTCCAGCAGGAAGCAGAGGCTGAATTAGCAGCTGGAGAGGAAATAGACAGAGAAGTCATAAATTCCCAAACAAAACACTGGAACCTATTTACTTCTTAAGGACTTAATGAACCGCAAGAGCTTATAGCTTGAAAAGCAAATTAAATAAATGTCTTTCCCTGGTAAGATCTGGGGAATTACTGCAAGTGCAGTTGACTTTATGCTTACCTAGCCATGGCGGAGTGCATTTCATTCAAGGCCCTCCCCAGTACCTGATTTCTGAATGCACATTACTTATCAAACCTACTGAGCATCTTACGTAAGGTATTTTGCCACGGCAGTGTTTAGATGTAGAGCTCCGTACCCACGGATGCAGGGCGCAGGGCACAGCACGCCTGCAGAGGCAAGCCTAGCACACAGGACTCTCTCAAAAGGCCCATCAGCAAATTAAAACTGAATTTGCAAATGTGTTTGAAGCTACCAAACATACTGTAGGGTCTCAGGGCTATCTAGGTCAACGCTGGATCTGCTGTTCCCTCAACAGTACGCCTTCCAAAATCCTAAATATAACATCAGTGCTATGTTTTATGAAATAAATAATGAGACCATTTTGTTTACCTGGTGAATATATGCTTCTTGTTTTCCATTTTTTTTTGTTGCTTGTTTTTTCCTGGACAGCCAGGAGCATTAGAAATTTCCTTTTGGGGGCAAAGGAAAAAGCAGCTCAAATTTGAGCTGTGCTTCTGCTGGGGCATCAGGAAGCAGAACAGCCTCTCCCCCCAGCATATTTAGGTTAACGATAAAATCAGAGCATGTGGCATTAATTAATTCTGATCAAAAAATTACATTTCTGTAGGCATACTCTCAGAGTGACATATACTTGACAGAAACAATTTAGAGCAGTCAGAGAGGTTAAGAAGTTGGTATCTAGGTTTATTCATGCCCCTTTGGTACACACACTCGAAAGACAAAATTCCTTGACTACAAGAAATTTCTTTTGCACCCAAAATTACTCTTATATGGAACAGAACAGAACCCGGGCAGTTCTTAATATGCTAACTTCAAATGGGAGAGATGAAACAGGAGGTTTCATGTTCAGCATATCAAGCTCGCTATTCTAGGTTGCAGACAGCCACCCTCCATTGTAAACCCGTACTGAGCTTTAGTTTCATTAAAATATTATTCTTCTTTTGTGTATTAAGGGGGATTTCTTACCCTATTCTCTTCATCCGTTTGCATTTGGTGCAGCTGTTTCATTATTGATGCAAAGAAGCAATTCAAAATTTAGTGATCAATTGTCATGTAAATCTTTCCCACCTGAATAACTGATGGGAAAGATGAACACCTGGGGCCAGCGGTTGCCATTCTTTTCCTTCTCCTCCCCTACCTTTGCAGCAGTGCTCGTCACCAGCCTCCTGCAGACACGTGTTTCCACGTGGCCACTCCAGAGGTGCAAAATCCTGAGTTCGGAATGTGCCAATCTCCAAAGTTTGTAACCTCAGCCCGCCTCTCCCAGGAAAGCATCCGATCTTGCCTCGAGCCCCCAGCCTGCTGCACGGGGTGGCCCCAAGGAGACCCCACGATCGCTGCAAGGGGCCCTTCCTTTCCTTTCATTTCATTTCCATTTCACTGCAATATTAAGAAAATACGCCAGAAAACCAAACAGTTTGAAGAAGTTAAGTTAGCAGCTTCCTCCTACTCCTCACTGCTAACATCTTCATATCTAAGTATTTTGTTTAAATGTTAAATAGGATTGCAAGCTGTAACAGGGAATAAATGTTATAAAGATAGAAATCTCTATTGCCATTTAAGTGATATTACAAAAAAAAAAAAACTTTTCATGCTTGGGGGTGTTTTTCCCCCAGAAGTCACTTTTTAATCTGATTTAAATCCAATTAAGTCAGAACATCTAAAACGAAGAGCAAGTCTTTGAATTTATGTATGACTGATTTAACTAATCACTGTCTTATTGCAGCATGCCTAAGCAAACAAATTACGAAAAATAAATGTGAAATCAAACCCAAACCTCAGAGAGCCCCAATTTTGTGGGTTTTTTTTTCTTTTTTAAATAAATTAATAATCATTCTGTACAAAATAGCCTATCAGCGCATGCCGGATCTTGTCTAAGCCGGAGGAGGAGCTCGCTGTCGGCCTCCACGCCGCGCCGTGCCGCACGCAGCCGCGGGTCGCAGCTGCGTGGACACGGGACGATGGCACCGCCTGCAAGGCGCCCTCTCGGAAGGCAGCTCCCGTCGACACTGCTCTCTGCAGCGGGCCGTTCGCACAGGCTTTGCTCAATGGTTCTCGTTTGTTTTGATAACCCAAAATATATCACAGAGGGAAAAAGAGAAGTACAAGGTTTGAATCCCCCTGCAGGTTCTCCAGCTCAGCCCACCACGCCGCGATGGCTTCTTACCCCCTTTGCGGTCCCTATCTAACAGCCCTCGGCCCCAGGGAGGATTAAGCAACGCGACCGTTTCTACAGATCTGACCATTACCCCGACGTCACTAAAGGCCCCAGAGCTGGAGCTGCAGCTGTGGGGGTTTCTCTTACTGCGCAGCCAGCACGGAGGGGCCCGCAGGCGGGAGCAGGCAGGCAGAGCCTCCTGCGCCTACAAAGCCCAGGGCGGCTCCCATATGTTTTTCAGGAATGTTTTTTAGTCCTAGATTTTTAAATCACAAGACTCAACCACCTAAGTCATCAGTTCCCGACATGGACATCGTGCACAATAAGCCATCCCCTATCCACTTTATTGCTGTTTTACCCGGTGTTTTTAGGTACATTATACTCCAGTTGGTCTAGTCCTCAGGACAGAGCACGTATATTTCTTTAAGGCTGTTATATTGGGAGCCTTTTCCTGGCTACTTTCCACCTTTTTCCCCCTGCTCCAAACACTGACAATTGGAAAAATAGGAGAAAAAAACCCCAACCAACCAACCAAATGTACCACTGAGAGCTTTGAACCATTTCCTTCATATTCTGAAAAGGAAAAAAGAAAAAAAAGTGAATTACTTAAAAGGATAATGAAAAATGATAGGAGATGTGGGAGAGCAAAATTAGCCAGAATGTATCTTAGAGCACTTCTGATATATTTATTAAAAGTCAAGATGTGCTTCAAAATAAATCCCAGCGCACTTTCCAAAAAAAAAAAAAAAGCAAGGCTTAAAAAAGATCCACTTAAAAATGAATCAACATTTTTTTTTTTTTTAAATAAAAAAGGAAAACTGCCCTGGGATTTATCAAAGCGCTGTCGGCAGCGGAGGCGGCTTCCCCGCACGGCTGACACGCACAGACCTTCCCCCAGCAGGGAGAGGCGGCTTCCTGGCGCAAGGGGCTTCCGCAGTATTCCCTGCAGAACACGCTTCCCTGCAGCTGCCTGTGCCCCCGCCGCGGCGGGGAGGAAAGGGCGGCCCCCGCTGGACGTTGCTGGTGGCCCTTCCCCATGAGGGGGCGTTCATTATTTTCCCCGGCATCACCTGCGAAATACTGCACGGGCAGCCAATGGAATTATGCTCCCAACGAAATCATACTCCCAGCCTATAGGCCCTTATATAATAAATATAATGTCCGCTCTCCACCATGACCAGACGGAAGTCCTTTTTCTTAATCCCCAGGGTCTCTTGCACTGGAACTGCCCACTACTGAAATTTCTCACACAATCTTTCGCTTGCCTTTCCAGCTTCTTACCTAGTCAGTCGGTATATTCTGTGCTAAAAACCTGTGGGAGTCCAGTCAGTGTGTGAGGAGAGGCTGCTGTGCCCGCACCCACCAGCTGCAAATAAAAACGCCATTTTTTCAGAAGTTAGAGGAGAAACCTCAGGGCAAGATCAGGAGACCTCACGGTGTCCTGTGCGTCCTCACGGAAAGCACCACAAAACCACAGGTATCACTCTCCCTTCCTCCAGCCTGGGCCACCAAGGCACTGAAAACCATCGGAACACAAGGGGCAAAATACTCACAATGTGTTTTCTTTAAGCCTGCTGCACAGTCACCTTGAATTAAAACATCACTCCTGCATCTAGCTGCATTTTTAACTTTCAGACACGTATTTTGCTTCCCTTGATAGCAGCCAATTTGCAAGGGAGCTGCTGGTATAGAAATGGCCATTTACACTGTGCAGGCACTACGGTACATTATGGCCCGACGCTGCGGCTGCTGCTGTTAGAGGATGGCAAATCAATAACCAGTTCTTATTCAGTAACTTTGCAAAGCATCTGCTTCTATCACTATAAAGCATGGTGTGCTGCAGCAAAGCCTCTACCGTCATTCCAGCAGCCGGTTTCTTTTATAAAGTCCAAGGCAATGTTGTATCCAAAGGCTTCTAATTGCCTGTTAAGTAAGTGAAATGGTTAGGCTCCGCAGCTATTATCCAGCAAGAGATAAATCCTAACGCCCCATGAAAGCTCATCCCCTCCAGAAAATATCTTGTTTACCTTTCAAACCCAAAGTTTGCCATCATATGATCTATGACGTTATTAGACTCTACATAGCAATTTTATTATTACCATTTATCTCCAGCTCGGGGCAGGCCCTGGAAGTGCAGCCGAGAGCAGAGCCCGCTGCACACAGACCTTGCTCCCAACAGCCCACCACGCACACAATTTGCTTTGTCTTTTTTCCAAAATACCTCTATTTTTGAATTTAAATTGCCCGAAGACATCTTGTTCCCAGCAGTAAGCCGTACTGGGTTTTGCTTTGCTTGATTTCTCATTTGCTTGATTTCAGTTCCATTTTTTTTCTCACGCACAAAGAATTTGGGTACGCAGGAAGATTCAGCCATGTCCCGTTACATATTTGATATTAGCTTTCCCATTTTTCTACTGTTGCTTTTTCTTTGCATTCGGTGCTAGCCTGAGCTTAACAAACAAGTTATTTTAGTCCTAAGCAGTACCCTCATTTCATAGAAACTGCAGAAATCTCATCCTGGAGTTACTGCTCACTTCTAATGATTTCTTTTTCCTCAACTGCTTAATATCAGCCCATACTCCAAACAAATTCCATCAACTGTGATTTTTTTTTAGAACACTTCTCTTTGCATTTCTCTGGCCTCTTGAGTTGTCTCAACAGCTTCAGTCAAGCTCCATCCTTCATGTTCTTATTACTAAGCTATCACAAATCAATTAACCTTTGGAAATTAATATCTGATAATCACACAAGTCAATTACATCACGTTTTTCCCAGTTAATCTTCTGCTGACCAATTTCTTTCACTTTTTTCTAGATTTGTTGAAAGATGCTCTTTGGCCAGGACACGTTTCGGGAGGTTGGAAATGCTGCTACGGAACCTTTATGATGTGCCACGGTGTGCAGTTAGACCACATCACGACTCACCAGCACAGTGCAAGATGACAGGGAAGTTTCTCTTCATTACAGCCAGTAACTAGGAATGCCCTTCTCTTGTTTTTCTTCAATATGATGTTGTTACTGCACTATGGCATTCCCGTTACGAGCTGGGATTGCTAAATGATTACACACTGCTGTGCTTGTCTGCTCAAGGACAAGGATTGAAGGTGCCTCTCCTGCGATTCTCTCTTTGATTTCCTGCTTTGGGCAGGTCTTGTCTGAGCCCTCAGCCCCTCAGCCCCATGTTGGCACCTCCTGGAGCCCCCAGCACTGCCCGGTGCTCAGGCCAGGGCTGTGACGGGGTTTACGCTGTGGACACGCAGGGAAAGGACGTGGCCTTTTGTCCTGCTCTATCCCTTCCCTGCAGAAACCAGCAGGAGAGTGTCTGGACCACTGGAAAAAAAAAGGCACTTTTTGAAATCGCTTGTTTTTCCAAAGGTTCTCTCTTAACTTTAGGGTATCTGGGGTATAGTTTTTGAACACGTGGGACTGACATTTCCCACTGCTAGCCTTGCCACGGATCAACTCTGCTGAACTAGATGGTATACCCTTAATTTCACTTGAAGCAATATAGCAGTAAGAGGCAGAATTCTGCTTTGTTACAGATGTAAGGGGCAGTTCTCAGGGAATGCCACACAATTTGTCAAATAATTTCACATAGGCTGAGAGGTGACAGAGAATTAGAATTAAACATCTGCGCAGAGGTGAAGAGGTTGCTAGGGATAAATCTCTCCTCCTGACTGCAGAGGATGTATATGTGCATGCTACGATGCAGCTTACATTCCTATACAGCTTACATTCCTATGACACTTTAATTTGGGAAGACAGATGGCTTTGACTTTCTCACTGAGCAACACTGAGACAACGCAAACGTTCAGCCTAACGCCTCTGAACTTTGCAGGGATTTAGGGCTGCAGCCAACGCTTGTGGTTTAAACCATCCTCCACGGCCCTAAAGACTTCTGGGCGCTGCCCGAGTTGTTGTTAAGGGCTGGTCTGACCCTGCTCTCAGCTCCAGACGCACCTTTCTCTCTTCTGCAGATGGGTCTGTGGGCTCGGCCTCAGACTCAGCTGGGCTCCTGCTTTACCCCTGCCCACGGGGTGGTTTGGTGAAGGACAAGCAGAAAGGGCATGCGGCACACTGTGGTCTGGACAGACCATCCTTGAAGGCCTTTCTGAGAGAGGAAATACTTAAGAGGTTACAAACAAATAATAAAAGGTGCTACTAATTGATCCAGACTGACTTATTGTACAGTTTGTTTGATATAAGGGTCAAGTTGGACAATAATTCTAGCTTTCTAGATGGAGGAAGTGACCTTTCGGTGGAAACCTCGACTTACACTTTGCATTTTCTGCTCCTAGAGGCAATACTCAAGAGCAAATACTCGTTTCTCACTTCCCACATTACCTTTCTGGTCTTTGAACAAAGTGGAAGACAGTCATACGGAAGGGCCAGAGAGATTCAGCGAAAGCATTAAGAAAGTGAGGAGCCAACCGTTAAATAGGGAGCAAATTTGTTATACGTATATTATAGTAAGATAATCCCTTTAGAAAAACACCATCTTGATGTCACTAGCTTAATGTGCTTGGTAAGGTGGAGGATGCTTTGTTAGGGGTTGAACTAACCTCCCTCCTTCCCATCCAATCTCAGACCCTAAGAAATGCTATTTTGGTATGAAAACCTTTGCATTGCAAAGACTGCAGGTGCCTGGTTCAGCAAGCTGCCTCCTGCCCTGCAAACCACAAAAGAAACGTGTGTGCCTGGAGTGAACTTAATCACAAATTAAATTAATTAACACGAATTTCAGGAAACAGCCAAACCTGTGGCCATCTAGAAATCTAGAAATTTACACTTGTAAAGGCACCTTTCTGCTGTCCTTGAGAAGCTACTAGAGGGAAGAAGGGAAATTACTCTGTAGATTGGTGTTATTTAAGATATAAATATATAAACATACACATTTTTGGTAACTCAAATTCAGATGCAAGAGTTCACCCTTCAAGTTACTGCTTACCTTAAGACACCCTGGGCAACTCCAGGATTCTCACCTCAGAGAGGTCCTGGTCTACAGGCAGGAGAGCAGCGAAGCTCCCTTTTTTATTTCTGCCATGCTGGGTGAGGTTTGGGGTAATAACCAGGTGGGAAAACAAATCTCCAGATTTAACATTAATGTGCGTGGAAGGAAAACCTGTCAAAATCAGTACAAAGAGGCACTGGGTTAAATCATGTATGCCTGCAATTCTTTTGAGGCCGAAATTAGATTTACAGTTCCTCAAGCATTTCTCAATATTGCTAAACAGCAGTATTAGGAAACAGCATTTTTCAACTCCATTTCGTTTTTTGGTGGACTTCTGAGCCCTGATGTTGAGTAGTGGTGCAATCTCCTGCACAACTACAGTGCTTGGCATATCCGTATGTGCACACATACAGCCTAACGGGCACACAATAATAAAGAGCTCTGGCACAGGTAAATATGTCACGGGGCCTCTTTTAAATAGGTATTTGGGAAAAAAAACCCACTGAAAGAAATTGCCGTCTCACCAGCTTCTCCCTAGGCAGCTGCTCCCAGTCCGGGTGGACAATCCCGTTGTAGCTACTTGGACCTCAGGAAGTGTGTGATAATCCTCGCTTCCGAGAACCCCTCGAGATCACTTAATTCACCTAAACAAAACAATCTCATGCACAAATTTAAGAAGAAAATTAATTGATGTGTGAGATAGTGCCGAAGCAGAGATCCGGCTGCTGGTCAGCAATCCGCTCATTGGGATTCAGGGCATTGCCCAGTGCTGGGCAATGGAAGCAGCAGCAAGGAGTTCGAATGTCACTCCTGGTTTAGGGATCAGGCAGGGAGCACGGGGAGTGCTTTCTCTCCGTTTTTGACCGAGGAAGGTGACATTCTTTTCTTACACGCTGCAAATCTCCTGCTGACTGTTTCATTAAAAAACCGAATTTATCCCTTTTCATCGGCTTATTGATACACAAGCCTTTTGCATCTAAACAATCCTGCCCACATGCAGCCCCATCTATCTGTGGGGAGCCCCACAAGACTTACAGTGACCTTCTGCCAAAAGGTAGTGCTGTTGGCACCTGCAAGTACCACTTGGCGACTACAGACAGTACCAGCATAACACCAAAACCTCTCCTGAAGTCAACGGCCAACTGAAACACTACTGCTGACTTACAACCACGAGAGAAAAGAACCGAGTATGAAGAACTCTGACACCCTAACTTGGATGGTTTTTTCTTTTAATTCTCCACAGTAGAAGTCTTCTGCCTACAGGTATTTTGGTGCAGAAAGAGAAGGATCAGGACCAGCTTTTTACCTTCCTCAGAGCAGTTCAAATCCAGAGCAACTCCTCTGGATCTTCTGCCATAGCAGAGACGCTTGGTCGCTGGTAGGTCTACATTTCTGAGAGGAGAATACATTCCTCAAACAATTATGCCTTATCACAACACTCACTTAAAATGTTATAATGAACTGCATCACGGGGCCCATTTAAAATCATTTCATTAATGGTGATATGATAATGATTAGGTAAGTACCATTACATGGGAGACGGTCCCATATTGCTCACAGGAGTTATGATTTAATCCTGGTACGAGCTGCTCCACCATTTGTGTGATCACTTATATCACTTTATCTTTTGTTTTGTAAAATATTACTGTATATAGGAAAACAGAGTCATTATTGTGCTTGCCATCACAGTTTGATTAGAACGATGCTAATAATTAAATGCTGTTCAGAGTTACACTTGAAAACTCACCTTGGGATAAGGTATTACAGGAAGGTAGGTGACTAATAGGTCCCCATGAATTCATTCTCATGAATCAGGGAGATATTACTCAATTTTTTGCAAACACGTTGGGTTTTCTTTGCCCTTGAATAGAGACTAGTTTGGCCACTAGGCTCAGCATGGTTCATGTGTTTAGGAGGCAACAGAAAGGATGAGCTTCAAGGAACACTGGGGACCAAAATGAGCCAAAAAGAGTCTTTATGAGGCGGGACACAACATGACACCAAGGATTGGCTTAGTGTCTGGGTCGCACTTCTTACTAAAACGCAGAGGTAACTATGTTTTACTAGACATGCTGCAGGTAAGTATTTTTCACTAGACATTCCACCTCGCTTTCCTCTTTCTCAACTGATATTCTTTTCTTTTCTTTTCAATTTCTTTCGATTTCAGATGTTACACATAGAGAAATTATTCCTTTGCATGATAAGTAAGGAGAAAAAGTAGAAAATTCCAATTATAGCAGGAGTTTGAACCAAGTCCCTTAAACATCAGCATGTTTCCTTTCTGACTATTCCTATATTCTGAATGGAGAAAAGGGCCATCTCACAAAGCATAGATTTTTAGAAACTATTTTTTTCTAGCTCTACCTCAATTATAATAAAAATCACTATTTTCAGCCTTTTCACTGTAGCCCCTGTAAGTTTTTCTTTGAATAGGGGACCTGGTCAAGTCCCTGCCAAAGAAATAGGTTTTCAGAGTTCTTACCTCAGTCTCAAAAGAACAGAGTGTGCTAATGCTGTGTCTTGACCTGCTGTTTGAGCTGAAGTTGTCACTTCTGAGTACGTGAAGATATTCTCTAGGCGTGATGTGACTAGTGATCACATTGCTTCCCGGGCAAAAGTTCATCCTAGTTTGGGTAACTGCTTAAAGTGCAGCATAAGCAAGGCTCTGTCAATATTTTGACGCGGTGCAAACAATTCAAGCTGTATCACTCTGGAGATAACGACACTTAATGCCACGTAAAAGAGACTGAGAGGATCTGCAGCTCCGTTCTGGAAGGGCTGTGCAGGGGGAAGACACGTGGGAGGACACGAGCTTTACGGCTCCAACGCCTAACATGGTCTGGAGCTCCCAGGAAGCCTCTCGAATCAAAGCCTCCCTCTTGCAAGTTGTGGGAAACACGATTTTCAGACCCTGCACTGCCTTAAATCACGTTTACGGACCCGCAGGAACGGTGTGCGTGGCAGCCTGCTGTATATGCTTTTATCCACGCACACACGAATGAGGTATTTTGCACAGCTCTGACCCTAGCGCCGTGGGCAAACCCTCCTTCTCCTGTTAGCAGCCTCGCGAGTTCAAGTCTGGAAAGGGGAAACAGAAGTTTGGGATTTAGGACAGGGATTAGTGAATTAAGATCCTGTTAATAAAACCACGGGAAGCAACCTGTACATAGGAGTTTATTTAGATGCCCACAAGTTTTAAATTACTCTCCTTTATATCTCAGCCCACTGGATATCTCATCCAACTGAATTACCATTGGGTTTTACACTGTGATATACAAAATGAGCTGATGTTATGATTTACAAACATCCTTTGAGTATCATATAAAACACAACTGCTTCCCCTATTATACAATCAGTAGGGCAATGCAAACAGTCAGTACATGAGTAGCAGGAAATGTTGGGGCATATTAAGAAAATAAAGTTAACTCTATCACACAAATCTAGAAGGTAAAACGAACCATGTTAAATAAATAAATAAATAAATAAATAAAAACAGTAATAAAATTGTCTGAGCCATTGCAAGTCTGTATTATACTGTTTTCCCCCTTATGAGAAACATGACAGTACTTTATTTAAAAGAACACTCTCTGCTTTTCACTGTATAGCCAAACTTTGTTCTTGCTCATCAAGTTCACATTTCCTGCATGAAACTATGGAGTCACAAACACATACTTTCCACTGTCACCACTATACTCAGCTCCGTACTCTTTTCCAAAGACTCGGTGTTTTTAAGGGAACTAAAAGCAAAGAACAGGACACTAATGAGCAGAACAAAACACAACACCACGTTGAGAAGGCGACACTTAGGCTGTGGAGGTCATTGTCGTAGAAACACCACCTTCTTCTAATGCTACAAATCCTCTAGTCTCATCAAAAAATCAATTAGATGCAAGTTGACGGGAATCCAGAATCTCACTCGATAAAGGATTATGAGTTTTAATGAGTATTTCTGTCTAAACTTAGGTATTAAGCAACGCTGTGTCAATGGCTAAGTTTAAAACTGAATCGTGAACATCATAAAATAGAAAAAAAAACGAAAACCTGCTTCTCACATGTTACTTGAGACAGGGAAGTCACCAAGTGTTGAGGGTGTTGAGGGCTATTTTTCATAAAAAAAAAAAAAAAAAAAAAAAAAAACCCCAAAAAAACGGACCTGATCTCATCTCAATGTCGTTACAATTAAACCCAAAATCCTACCTACCGTATTCAAACTGTATCATCTTAAGGCTCTCCGACTGTTTTGTCGCTGCACATTCCAGAGGAATTTTATCCCTTTCCAACATTTGCAGTTTCTCCTGCAAAACACCCTATTGGTAAGAGCTGGCAACTCCATCCTGAACGGCGGTGGGATGGGTTTTTCATTTTGATTTTTTATTTTCTCATTATCAGACTCTTAGTGCTGCTCCACATGTTTGGAGAAGAAAGTGCTTTTCTGCCATCTCATTCAGCTCATGGCATTTCTTTTATAAATTTTTAAGACGGACTTAGTTTGGTCTCTTCCACTCTGTTCAATCAAACACACCTTTTAAAATGTTGGACAGCTGTGCAATATAAGTACTATGCAATTTGACTGTACATACATACATATTTTCATAAATACATCTGACAGGGACCTTGCAACTAAGTATGTGATATCATGGGACAAAATCACAACAGGCTGTCTTATCTGAAAACCCTCGATGCAAAGTAAGAAACGCTGAGTTCTCTCATGTTGTCAATACACTTAAAACAAAAATACAGCATTAGTTTACTCATGAGATAATTTAAACGTATTTGCAAATGTCTCAACAGGAAAAGTGTGTCATTTACAACACTGAAAACTTTTAACACCCATTGACTTATATGCGCTGTAAGTCATCCAGACAAGGCTAGCAAGGATGAGCATCGTGATCGGTCCCCAAGGCAACTCCCAAACATCTTCCTGCTGCGGAGACTTTGGTAATTGTCTGTTGTATAAAACATCAACCCCGACGACTTCCGTGCGGATGGCAACTCCGTCGGTGTTCCTCACCCAGGACAGTCCGCTCTCGCCGCTTCAGTTATTGTGGAGACACTCTAAATCCACCGAGCAGCACACGTTCCCGTTCTGCACACACAGACAGACACACAGAGGGGTGTCATTCCTCCCAGCAGGCACACGGAACAGCCGGGCAGCTCGTACAGACCGTATCATTCTGCTGCATCGTCTGCACACTCCCAGCACCCACCTAAGTCGTGATCCCCCTAGGAGGGCACCCAACCTAGGAGGTTCCTCACCCACATTGGGAACCAGATGCCCAGGTGGAGAAGCTTCAGTGGTCCATGCCCACAACAAAACCTAGTGCCATGCACACCACAAGGGTGATTGGATTTGTTTTCTCCCATGCCAGAGAAGAAGAAAAGAGAATTTGGCACACAGAGACGCTGTCGGGTTGTCTGGAAGAAGACGTCTGCTCAGATCTTCAATTCACAGCAAGGTGCACGGTGAAAAAGGCCAGATGGCTTTAGAGCTAACTCTGTCATTAAGATTTATTTCTGCTACATCCAGCCATTTATAAAACTTTTTCAGGCGCTGAAACTATGATAGCCACCAAAACCCCTAACCAGGACTTTTTTCCTTCTTCTGTTTTTTAATCTAATACAAAACAATAGGAAATAACTCCAAAGAATGACTGGAAATCTAACTTCAAAAAATTAAAGCCCCGGAGCAACGGCTCCATTTCACACAGTGAGCAGAAGGTCGTGTAAGATTTTATATAACGCAAAACAACATTTTCATAATCCTGCCTTGTACTTTTTGTTGAAAAGCAAGAGAACAGCAGGTTTTTCTGAGTGTGACAAAGAAAACCCACAGAATTTGCAATTTAACTTTCGTGGAGTCTTATTTGGGCAGACTTAATAGCAGTAAAAGGGATACTGGTTTTTGGACATGAGCTTCCAAGGTCGGAAAGCAACCCCATTTGGAGGTACCCCTCAATGTTCACGCGTGGCCATTAGCAGCATGCCCCGCGTACCTTGCACTTGCAGGTCGTACAGGGTGAGCCAGCCATGGTCCAGACGGAGCCGCTAAGCCTGGGCACTCCGTGGCCATCCAGGCAGGTTTTGCTGATGTCGTAGGTGAGGTTATCGGCCAGGCAGGGGTCGCTCACGCAGTGGGGGCAGCACTCCCCTTCCGAGACGGCGGTGTACTCGCAGTTCAGATTCGGGCACGAGAGAGGCCAGCAATCCACCTCTCCTTCCTGCAAAATTTGAAATAAACCTCGATTTTGCTTTATTTTTTCACCTTTTATTAGCTAGCAAGAAACATCACATCTTGTTTAAGAGAAACGTTTTATTTAACTAAAACTGAAGTGGATTCAATGCCCTAAAACAGACTATAAACTGAATCTGCTCTGGTGAAGTGCTTAGCAGGAACAACTGCGCGAGCACTGTGATCCCAAAGGGCAGATGTTGCACTGCTATAGAGCACTGCTGCCCTTCAGCCCTACCTGTCCACTTAGTCACAAAATTAGCCACAGAAATACCAGCCATAGATTCACTAGGCCTTGTAAAACACACGACAAATAACGTTTGATATTGTCATGGTCTCGGGACTAACGTTGTTTATAACAACGTTACGCAGACAGCTAGAAAAGGGAAATAAAAATGGTAGATTTAATGAAGTTAATTGCTGCATTAAGTCTACCTGGGCAAGAATTAGAGCTTCTACAGTGTCTAACGAGTGGCTTCAGCGTCTAAGAAATGGTCTTCATTTTGTGCTTTTTATTTTGCAAGGCTGTCTAGCAATTTCAGTCAAAGTCAAGTTGATAAGGCCAACCCTTTCCCCACCACGTGACACCGGACAACTTTTTCCAGCACTAGCCGGATTAAAAAAAAAAAAAGAAGATGATTTTTTAGTTGAGTAGCATGTTTTGTTTGTTCCCCCCAAGCCCGCCGCCCGTACCAAGCAGCGGCACTGCTGGCAGCTGTGGGTCCAGTTGTCGCCGCTGCGGTAGAGCCTGTGCCCGCTCTGGTCGAGGCACTGGCTCGTGACCCTGGTGTCGCACTCGGGGCAGCAGAAGAGGTCGGCGCTGGGGCTCTCGCAGTCGCAGGCCGTCCTCCTGCAGAAAATCCTCCCGTCCTGCGGACAGCAAGGGCGCCCTGCCATCAGCCACGGCCACCCCAGCAAGGGCCGCCAGGCAGCCATCACCTGCATGGCCTTTGCATCGTGGATGCATCGTTGGATGCATCGTTGGCATGCATCGTTGGATGCATCATTGGCATGCATCGTTGGATGCATCGTTGGCACATCTTCATTTCAGGAAATACTAAGCTTAGGACCCTAAGTCTTAAACAAATTCCTCAATCTAAAACCTAAACTGAATTCCTAAATTAAGCCCTAATAGTACCCTCTTGCATGAACAAACTTGCTGAGTGTTTTTCCCCCTCTCTCTGACTCATTAGCAATACAATCATTTAGGATTAGCTTGAATAACCATATTCTTACGAAGAAAATAACTTGAATATGTAAATAAGGCAAAATTATGAAGATGCTGCCTTTAACTTCATATTAACATGGAAGGTGCAAAAAATACCCATGACATTAATCATTCTTTAACCTGACTTTACCACTGCTTCTGTTCTAGACCTGGACCTGCCATATACTCGCTTAAAGCTATGCAGACTCCAAACTGTCACCATCCACTATATTCCTGCCATATTTAAACAGGGCTTTCCATATTCTGCAGGCTCTCCAAAATATAATTTTCTCCTGCTTTTGCTAAATATTTACTTAGAATATTGGATGGCATGTTTTGGTAAAGAGCATTAAACAGAATTGTTTGAGATAAACAGAAAAATTGCTTCTGCATATAAAAGGAAAAGGACATATTCCCTTTGCATCAAAGAAAAACAAATTTATTCTAATTCTAGCTGGAAAAGCTGGAGGGACTATCGTGTTTGAAGTTATATCCTTCTTGTAAGGGAGCCAAAATACCAATATGCCACATGTAGACTGAAAAACTGAAAGCACAGTTAATGGTGAGGTGATTATTTGGACGTTTGGACATTCATTTTTATCTGACAGACTTCTTTTCTTTGCCAGGGACCTTTTGGCAATGGTGTGGCACTGCTGCTCTCTTTATCCTTTAATCATGTGTGCTTTATCTACCCTCTCCTTAGTTCCACGTCTTCCAAAACCACCACATACATCCCCATAGTGCAATGACACAAAGTCTCTTAAACTTTTACACGTTTACCTTGTGTTTTGGCAGCTCTACAATAGCACTGCATTTTTTAAGCTCTTCTTTAACATGAAAATGGGGGAGTGTACAAAAAACAACTTATTTCCTTTTGATGGGGTAATAATATACATCATCTCACCAGTCCTTGTCCCTCCCCAACGTCCCCGCTGAATCAATGCCATGCATTGCACACTTAATCATAGCGAAGGAAAGCCCGGCACGCACGTTTTTAACCCTAAATCAAGGTCCTACGATGTTTATATATTAATTATACAGTCAATCATTTAAGCTTAGGGAATTTGTTTTGGTAAACATGGTCCTCGTTCAGACGGATGAGGATGGTCTGAAGAGCCCGTGGCTGACAAAACCCTGGGATCATCCCTTGTGCTTCAGTCCCGTAGCCTCTCACACCCTGCTCCACAAATAACCCCACCCAAGGAACCTGAGCGGTCACCTTCATTTCCCTCGCCCCAGATTTCGAGCTAAAACTTTTCTGAAAGGAGCTCCATGTGTCCCATCCGCATCCCGACCACATCCACTCCTTGAATAACTACAGCCAAAGAGGAGCTGAGAAAACCCAGTGTATTAAATCTGCAGTGCTGACTTGTCTCCGGTGGAAATTAAGGGATGCAAGACGGTTCCTGTGCGGGATAAGCAGCAGGAGGGAGGATTTGGAGATAGCCTGCCCTTTTGCCCGTGTAAACCAAGCAGGTTGCAGAGGGCTCAGGCAGGGGGACTGCTCACAGCAGCCGGGGGGAACGGCAGCTCTCACAATTTAGGAAATAACGCTCCAATAGCAGATTTAAAAACAAAACAAAATAAAAAGAAAGCAAAAACCAAAAATCACTGAATGAGTACTTCATGTCCCTGGCGGGATAGGATGGAGAGGAGCTCTCTCCATTTTCCCCGTTTGAAAGGCAACAATTTGGCTCTTGAAACAAGGGAGATGCTGGAATGAAAGAAAATGCAAATTCCCATTCAAAGAAAAAAAAAAAGGCAAAAAGTGGAAAGTGAGAAAGATAAAAAGGAAAAGTCACAGCAACAAACAGTGCCAGGCTTATTTTAAAATATCTGTGTGCTAGTTAATAATTTTGTGCATTTTCATTTACTAATAAGCGCATTCAACAAAAGTGCAGTGAGAAATGACAAATAAAACAATTTACAAGCAATCTAAAAGGGGAATACTAATACAATACATTCTACAAAGGCAGACCAGATGTCTTCACATATATTAAACTCTTTATTCTATTGACTGGAAATCTTTTTCGAAGCCAGCCAGTTCCCCGGATTACAATAAAAGCTTGATATGTATTCAGCAGAGTTGCCCCATTCAGCTCCTGAAGGGAGGAGTTTCGGGGAGCTCGAGGCTACTCGAAGTGAAAAATACAGCAGCTAACAGGAATATATTCCCATTGGAGCCTAAAACAGCAGCGCACTTTGCGGAAACCCTTCATCCTACCGCCTTGATTTTCCTTTTGCTGTGCTATCGCAGTGCAGAAACAGGGAAGCAGGGAACAGGGATGTGGCCTGTTGCCACTTGCAACTTCCAAGCAACTCTTCCCCTCTTCTCAGGCTTGAAGATATGAGGAGGAATGACCCAACTTCTCACTCCCTATATCCTGCTTCCCACAGGCCACAACTGTACTCACGCCATGACTAGTGGTGCTGCTATGCCTATGGACAGTTTCAGCCCCACTATGAACGCTGGTGCAGCCACCTGGTAGCTCTGGTCACCGAGGGACGCGGCCAGAGCCTTTCAGGGTTTGCTGCTTCCAGCTCTGTTTGCCGTTGTGCAAAACAACAAAAAACCATCCCAGCAAATACCTGGGTCCCCAAAGCAGAGCTCGGCTGGCTCTGCCCCAGGGTTTTTAGGGACGCCCACGCGCCACGGGACTCACCTTGCAGGAGCAAACGGAGCACCTGTCCTCCCTCAGCGTCCACACCTGCCCGTTGCGCTTCAGGCCGCCCTCGTGGGGACAGTCGCCAGTGCAGGACGGGCCGGATGGGCAGAGGCAATCGAAGCCCCCCGCCAGGTTCACGCAGGCCGAGTCGTTCCAGCACGTGTGGGTCTTTAAGGCACACTCGTCGATATCTGCAAAAGAGCCCGTCTGTAACGTTTGGGACATTGCTCTCCTTGGGACTGGGTTTTACTCTCGCAATTATCGCTCATCTGTCTCGACAGGAGGACACCTGCCTTCTGGTATCTCCAGTTTAGAGCAAAGCAATGCAAGATAAGGATGATTTTGCAATGAAACAAATGAAAAAAAAAAGGAAAAAAAAAGAAGAGTTCCACAACAGAGGGTTCAGTATTGAATTTATCTATCTGCATTCTTTGCCTTGCAGCAGAAGCCACATGGATTTTAAGCACACTACAGAGAAGAGGACAAAAGAACTTCGGGCTGTTCTTAATGAAAGACCTGGCAGGATGTCCAGGTAAACATAAAGGCAAAAATTCTGGATAAAGATACCAGGAAAAAATACTTAACTAGAGATTTTGAAAGTAGCAGTCCAGGACAAAAATATCTGCCAGGATGTCCAGGCAAAATATCAGGAAATTGCTGGATCTTTTTTGTTCTGCTACACATTAACAACCAAAACTGTAAGCAAGAGTGGGATGAAGGAGAGAGAAGCGAATCCTTTAGAAGCATCTGCTGGTTTCTATCATGACAATTTCAGAATACTATTCTGTGAATTTAGAAGAAGAAATCGCCACACTTAGCATTTAAAGTGTCCTCACTGCTACAGTGAAATACACAGCTGCTTAATGTTACCTAAAAGTGCTCCTAGTTCCTCTTCCAAAGAGCAAATCTAAAATTTAAGCAGACTTGGGAAATAAAAATGATCTCCTCTAAGTTAGGTGGGACGTGATGACTAACTGCCCTACTTCTTGGGCGAGGGCCCTAGGCTTGCTAGCCATCAAAAAGCCAGAACCTAAGAAGATCTTAAAACTTCTCTCCATCAGGTGAGGAAAACTGCATATAACACAGAGAATACTCAAACCCGCTTGACCTCGTTCAATGTATAGATTTCTCATTTTGATTTGTAATTATAATTTGGTTCTCCTCAGCCAAGGAGGTTCCCAGTAGCCTGAGAGCACAACTCAGCTGTTTGCTCCACAGCCTTCCCCACCACGGTGAATTCTGCTGCCCTGCCAAAGCAAGTCTTGATGCCTCCAAACGAATATGCTCTAATCCATACGTTGGCACTACTTACAAGGTCTACTGTCAGTGTTTGCACAAAAGGAAAATTAAAACTTGTAGTCTGCTGTTCAACAAGTGCCAAGAGTATCACAGAAGAACCACGAAGACTGACATGAAGGGAGATGTGAATGATCTACAAATTGATTTACACCCAAATAGCTCCTCCAAGACACAATTTCAACTTCTATAAGCCTTGCCTGGTGTTTTATGTTGAAAACAAAGGCAGGAAGGCAGCGTTCACTTTGTGTTTGGTGATTTCACCAAGCACGGGCAATATTTTCTTCCCCACAATACTAAGGGCTCCTTGAAGAGCACATATGGAACATGCAGCAGAATCAGAGCACCAATTAGAAGAGTAGCTTTCACAGTCCAAAAATAAAAGGATTTCACAGATGAATATAAAGCCATATTGCCTACAGAGTCCCATATAATTGCTTTACTTACGACACAGAAATCTAATTCGGCTTCCATGTAATTTAACAGATTTATGGAAAGCCAGATGTTAGCAATTATAGAAACTAACATTATTCATATTCTCAGTAGGGCAGACCTGTTCACACTGCTCAAAGCCAGCCTAATCTATTATATATATATCCACAAAGGAAGAGCATCCTCTTTACGCACTGCTGTCCTCACTTAGCACATATAAATAGGATGCCCCCATTAAGAGCTGCCCAAACTGGTAAATGGGATATTAGTGACAAAGGAGCCCATCAGGCAGAAGCCAAGTAACAAAGCGGGAGCACAAATTCCTAATTGCTACTCCCTTTGCTCAATTTTTTTTCCTTCTTTATGCAAATGATGGTTTCTTACTATTTTAGAGCATTTATTATTTAAACGCCTTCACCATTAATCAAATACAAAAGCCCTGGACACTGCACTTAGATCCAGCTGAACTTTTAATAGAGCTCATTTTCCTAGAACATCCCTTTGGCAGTTTTTTCTTGTCACTGATTGCAGTTCTGGCAGTCAGGACAAGCAGCCAATATTCCCAGGAACTTGGGGGAAAAATGTTTTAAGTTTAATGCGATTTTTGTCCTATCACTCTTTCAATTTCAAACTAGATTTTAAAAAGGTTTTAAAGGGGAGAAAAAAAAACTCAGAACTAGCAACAACAATAACAAAACCTTGACGAATGCCTCCATTTTGTTAGTCCCCCTTAGCTTAATAAACGACTTCATTTAATGGGAGATCAAAACGGAATTGCTCATGGAGACGTGATCAGCCTGTGGACTGCTAAGCTCAACGCGGAATAAAATGCTCATATTTACTGTGAGGTTTCTCTTAACAACAGGAATCAATGGGCCCACTTAACTGCTGAAACGTTACTCTAGCTTAGAATTTCTGAACGTGCCCAAAGACAATCTTCTAACGAATACAAAAATAGAAATTGTATGGTCAAATTCTCGTATATCGATTATTTTTATACTATTCAAATACTTTATACTACTCAAACCCTGGCTCAATTCAAATTCTTTGCACTCCCAGGGGGTTTTGTTTGCTTTTCCACGATTCCCTGCAAAAAAGCCTGGCCCAAAACAGAAACATCTAACGATGGGCAAGACAAAACGGTACACAGAACTATCATAAAACGCACTCTTTAAATACTTTCAATCTCTACCTCTCTAAACAAATATACAGCAACAAGAACCTGATCATGTATACTTTAAGCACAATGCAACTAGTCACACTTTATGGATGGGAATAAGCTATGCCCATTTCCTAACACGCTCTACAAGTACCTAAAGATAACCTGGTAGCATGGGCAGATTAAAAATCAGAATCAATATGGGACAGCATCATCCTCTGAGATACAGTTTCCTTTTCCATCCTTTTTGGCTATAACGAAAGGTAATTTGCCTCAAATATTGCTAGAGGTCCCATGGCCATGGTGCTTGAATGAGGCAGAAGACAAGCATGACTGTACCTCTCAATGCAAGTTCATTAACTTGGACTCGCTGAAATCTTAAACCCATCCCTAGCTACCTCATTTCTTCACTTTCCAGGCTATTCAGCTTTTAATGGCATGACTTCTCTATGGCACCTTAATAAAGCACTGTGCAAGTCACGCAGCGCGGTGCTCCGTAATATCACGACAAGCTGCTGCAGAAGAAAGAACTCTACTAATGTGCTAATTTTGGCTGTTCTGGTACATCAAACCATTACAGGACCGTGTTACGTGAGAAGTGTGTGCCGGGCTCTCAAACCTATGTATGTTTAAGCTAACTAAAAGCTGCTTTGACAAATCGTTTTTCACAGGCCACTTGTCACTGAAAAATATGTGTGTCTTCTTCCTAAATCAAAGAAAGCAGTTTGGACTCGTCACTGAAAGAAATCACCAAATAGGCTTCTATTTTCACCTGGAAAATATTTTACGATAGCACTTGTATATAGACATTATGGTCTATTAAACAACATTGTACAGTAAATTAGATACATAATACAGTATGTACTACTGCTTTTGAGAAATATAGAAACGACTAAGCACAATTATTTTTAAGACATGAAATACAACTTTTTCTTGGAACACGAGTCAGAATTTACTAAATGGAAAGTAAGCAAAAATATGTTGGTTTTGTAGGACAAAACCTACAGACACAGAGCCTGCTATTTGGAGCTTCAGGAATTCCTTCGAGCAGACCAGAACAAAGTTGTAACACAGCAGGTTCTCGAGTTGGTCTCAGGTACTCGGTACCATATAGAAGCCCTTCTGACAACATACTGCTCAATAATGCTAGAAATGCAATTCTCAGGCATATGGAAGATTTGCAAGGGATGGGTCTACCCTTCTATTTGGCAGAGAAAGGGGGCAAAATACTCAGACAGCAAAACTCCTACTCAGATGGTTTTCAACATGGATGGAAGACTGCAGCATGCCATAAAATATATTAAATTTTCCTGAACTGATTTTAAATGCATTCAAACCTGACCCTGAAGCACTTTTGCACCCAACTTCTGTAGGAGACTGGCACACTCACATAGAGGGTTATATTTTTCTCACCTTCTCTCTCAGTCTTGCCTTTTCCCAAGCAGCTACTCTGCCCTGCAGCAAAGTCCAGCACGGCAACTTTCCCAGGGCTTTATGGTGGGAAAAGCACGTCTGTGTTAGTTTCCCTATAGATTTTAAATCAGTTCTCAATAGAAAAAAGACCAACCAACAAAGCAGGGTGGCTGCTCTCCCAGCCATTTCACTTGCTGTGCTTGACAATTGCTATGGAGATTATGAAACAGAAACAGCATGGGAACAAATGGAATTAGGAATCTGTGCTCCAAGGGTCTGATCGACTGCATGCAGACTGGAAGAGCTGTACTTGGAGAGCGACGAAAAATAAAATGTACAATTTAGTTCAATGTACTGCTTTTGGTTTGTTTGGTTTTGTTTTCTGTAAATAGGAGTGAACTTTATGGCACACTATTTACGACTCAGAATGCAAAATATTGGGGAGAGGGGCAGGTTTTCCCTTCTTTTGCTTTCTATGATCCTAAGATCACCACCACCTTATGAAGCCAACATCTTTTATAAAGGCCATGGAAATGGCCATGGAAATCTATTCTGCTTCCAAAGCTGGCCATGGTTAAGATTTTGAGGAATAATAAGACAAATTTTTGAAGAATAAGAAAATTCCCCCAAGCTTGAAGCAACCTGGCCAAGTGACACATCCCGATTTCCCAAGCTCCAGGACAATACTACGACTTCTCTGCCACATCCAAGGATTCACAGACCTGCCCCTTGCCAGGTGACAACCTGCAATGTAACCTGAGAGTCAAGGAGGCAGAGGAGCCTCGAGATATTACAAAACACCCCAAATAAGTGCTATTTTTAAAAGCGCCCTGCAGGGACACTGCAAGCAATGACTCAGCTCCATCACCTCCTACATATCCTCTGGGGGGAAGGGGACTTGGCCAGGAGGTGCACAAACGCAGCCCGCAGCAGTGACTGCTGCCTGGGCTTTGGACAGCTTGCCAGAGCTACGTAGGCCCTGCCACTAACTCACCATTTTTATTTAAGCTCTTTTTACTTATTTTCTTCGGCCACTCATTGTTCTGGAAGATTTGTCCTTCAGAGAGGAAGAGAAGACGCTTTCACAGCACACTGAAGGACCAAATCCACTACAGGTGTACACCAGGGTTCCTATACTTGGAATCTAAAACACACCAGGACAAAATGCTGTTGCTAAGCAGATAAATCTTCTTTAGTCAGAAACACAGGGAATGACTCTTGCCCTGGCTCTACATACTCCACTGCGCAAACACCTTCTGTACAAGGATGCAAATATGTCCTCAATCAACAAAATTTTACCTAGATTGGGATATCTAGCTGTCATTCAAACTGTTTCTTTATCTTTGCCTTTCTTGGTAAAAGCTACTTTTTGAAACAAAAATCAGGCTGAAATGTTCTTCCTGGCACACCAGAGCAGAATCCCTTGACCAGCAGAACAGCACGAGGCGAGCTATGAGCGGCTCTATCCACAGCATCCTCCGGGCTTGGGGGCTCTTTTGTGGCGCCTGGACTTGCGACAGAACGGGAATTTGCAGTATTGCTTTGTCCATTGCTCCTGTTGCAGTATCCAAACACCCTAGAGCAGAATTCCAAACGCCTGAGAAGCCCTTCAAGAACACATGGCTTTCACGCGCTATTTTATTCACCAAGTCACAGCTTTGGCAACAGCTCTTTTTCCTCTGCATTTTTAAACCACACCACTGTCGCGTTCTAAGGACCCTGCAATTTGTAAAGGATGGAAACGCACATTACACACGTACAACTGAACTTAACACATTCACCATCACAAATCTGCATTTTTAGTTTAATGGTACTCTCTTAGAAACAGCCCTTTGTGCTTCTGAGCATGAGAAATAAAATGTAAAAGGTTAAAAAAAAATACAAAAGAGGCAGAAGAGGAAAAGATGTTTTCTAGAGAAAAATTCATAAAGCTGAGTAGCAATGAAATAACTGAAACCCTGAAGAAAGGATGCAGAAGCATAAGAGGTCAATGCGAACCTTGGCGGAAGCGAGATCCTTCCTCAACAGCTCGCAGGCGAGCTCAACAGCCACTTTATAACACCATGCACAAGTATTAATGTGTGTATATATATATATATTTATATAAAAAATAAAGCGCTCTGCTGATCAGTGCTTACCAACACAGGACTCCCCGGCAGGAGAGTAGCTTCCATTGTCATGGAAACCGCTTCTGCACTCACAGTGGTACCACCCTGGGAGGTTAACACAGCGTGAATGGTTGTGACACTCAATGATGCCCTCTGCACACTCATCAATATCTGCCTCAGAGAAAAACACAAGCCAGCCAGGAAATTAATTCCCTTTGACATCAATCTTTTCTATTTTTTTTTCTTTTTTCTTTTTTTTTTAAAAAAAAATCTTCCTTTAATACATGGACCACAATTTTAATACGGTTCCTAACAACAGACCCCAACACGATTGACATTGCAACAAAAAAACAGAACAGTCATACATCGTGGAGCTAGCAACACTCAAGAAGTCTTGTTTACACCGTGATTTGCTTCAAACATACAGTAAGCATGCAGAATTCATGCTTTCTGTGTGTACTTATTCATTTATTTATTCATTTGGGAAGAAGCTAAATTTGCCTGTGCGTGCAAAGCACGGCGCAACACCTCAGCTCAAAAGGCAGTTTCAGCAATGTTCTCGCTTTCCCGACTGCGTATCCCAAGGCATCCCAGAAAGACACGCTATTTTCTTCAGGACTTCTGCTTACAGCGCTCACTGGTGACACGTTGCAGCTACCTGGCACTCAGTCGGTTTAGGGAATTAACGAAACGTTAATTAATCCTTCCTTTATAACTCATTTTTTCACGCCATTTATAATATCAAAATAAGTAATGTATAAGAGCAAAAGAGTCGAGGCAGTCCATGTTTCAGGGCAATTTAGCTGGGAAAAAAGGGAGGTAAATATGCAGCCACCTCAAGGTACAGCAAGTTGAACACCCTGCTGAGTATTAATGAACGCGCTGTTTTCATACAGGAGATTTAAAAATTTCCTTAACAATGTTAATAGAGACCTCATAATAGCTAGTAACCTTGCTTAATCACGGCTGGCACCTGGCTGATTCCCCTCTTTCAGCTTTTTTCCAGCACGTTTTGCAGGATTGTAATTAAAATTAGCAAATTAATTATATGTTAGCCTTGCGGTAATTTAAGAAGCTATTACATTTCCATTCTTCTGCTTAGCTCAAGCTATATTTTTATCTTGGACAGCATTCAGCCCTGCTAGAAGTTCTTTATAAATTAAAAATTAATCTCAAATTGTCCACGTATCCCAGGTGTTTTCACCCACCAAGAGTTCTTCTTTACCACCAACACGCTTAAAAAATGAGTCAACTTGTGTATGCCAGACACACAAAACTGGTGAAATTGGGTTATCTCCATTTAGATCTGCTAGCATCTAGCTTCTAATTTTTCAGGCTTAAACCCTGGTGCCAAGATCGAGTTAAGGTTATCAAGCAAACACAGAGCATGCTTTTTATCTTAATTTATAGAATACCTGCACCCATATGGCTTCTCTGGCTCTAGGAGACTCGTGTTCATGTATGTTGAAGTTGAGCTGAATGATGCGTTGCTTAATACAACTCCCTTTTATTCATCTTAAAAGCTGTAGAAAAGTTCCATTTTTCCTCATTTAAGTATCAATATTTATTCTAGTGAAAATGCAGCCGAGAAACCTAAATCAAAGCCTTTTTCTCAGTTTTGGGCTCACGCTCCCTCAAGAACGAAGTTATCTACATAACAGGGTTATAACCACTATTTATTTCTAGTTTTATTCAGTTTCCATCTAACAATAAAGTCAAGTTGTTTATGCTTTAAAATCTGTCACCGCTGCCACCTTTCCCTGTACTTTGTATTTTGCCGGAGCTAATTTTAGCATTAAAACACTGCACAAACCTAGCTGTCCATCACCGAGGAGCGCTGCTTGCAGACTCACACACTTCCAACTCATTACAGCAAATGGAATTCAGAACCACAATCTTTTCCCATGTCTTGGCTGATGGAACAGGTTTAATCCTGTTTGGGAAGAGGACGACTTTGCTATCGCAGGTCAACTGCTGATGACGATGACTCCTCTTCCCCACCGATGAAGCTCACAGCACTTGGGCTTAAAGACCCCTTCTTTGGGTGATGGGGGCAGAGAAGAAGGGGCAGGTAGTTCTTTCCCTGCTTCTCCTGTTAACTTGACCTTTTTTCTTTTTTTTTTTAAGCGCATAAACATATATCTAAAGGTATAGGAAAATCTTAGGCATTTGTTTTAGAAATGCAAAATTATTTAGGATGATCCCCCCAAATGCAGCAACTACTAATGGCAGCTTTCTAAGAAGGCTGATCACATCCTGCAACAATAGTTAGTTCACCTAATAGATCTTTCCAAACTCTGCATTCAATGGCATTGGAAAACCCTTTCTCCATGGAATATTTCTGTGGAACACGTTGCTATGTTTAACAACCACAACAGGGGATTAGAATCCATTTGCCATGCTGGATTTTTTGCTTTCCCATTGTTAGGTCCTTGCATTTGTACTTACAACTTACCTTAGGATAGGGGTCTTTTTTATCAGTGTCGGGCTTGAGGTTGTGCCACAGCACCTGAATTATATCTGAGCCACATTTAGGTGTCACAAGTGTGTGTGTGTGCAGACGCTGGTACTTATTTCAAAAAGATATGCTCAGGTGAAATGAAACCTCTGGCTTTAGAGCAAAAACCATCCTCAAGTTTTAATCACTCCTTAAACTTAACTTAAATCTTCCCATAACCTTAATTTTTCTTTCTAGCCCAGGGCTAGAGATCTGCACCACCCTTGGATTAGAGCAGTATTTTTCCTTCCTGAGTTAATACAGGACATTGCTGTTCTTACCCCGGTGAAATCACTTTTCCGATGCGTTGCATGCTTTCCCTCACTCAGTTATTTGACTGCCATTAGCACAGAATTGTTAATGGAGCTGGTAACACTCCATTCTAAGGGGCCTCACAGAGGCTCAAAAATGGCACATTTTTTGCATGGCAGAACAAAGGCACCAGTTGGTTTTCAATAAGCTCTTTCAGGATGCTAATCCTGTCCTTTAAGGACAGGTCTGTAATTTCTACCTTTACCATCCCAGCTTCTTGCATTATTCATCAAGGTATTTATGTAGACAAGATAAATAGGATAATTTACCTCCAAAATAAAACACAATGGTGTTTCACCCAGTGGAGGAGGGGGGAAAAGTGTAATTAAAATAATTCAATCTTTTCTAATGCTTCATCATATTTGAGTCACTGTGTGACAATACTGAAAGAAAAACTGTTCAATGTCATGTAATAGCTAGCAATCTGCAGCTTCAATGAGACAGAAGAGCTTTTATAATATAAAAGCTTCTGTTCATCACCCTCCTACAATATGTTAGTTCATGCAAAAAAAAAAAAAAAAACCCCACATATATACGATCTTATCTTTAGCCCGTCGTGGACCACAACACCTATAAGCAGGAAAGGTGTGTGCTTACATGAAACCATCACACAAGTCTCCAGCTTCCCAAAACCAAACTGCGCCCTGATGGTTAACCCTCCTGGCTCCAGAGGGGTATTACAGCCCTGTTTCCCACCACAAGGGCTTTTCTCCATGGAAAACCAGCTCCGTCTCATGCTGCTTTCCTCCGGCTCTCACGTGAGCGCCGCTTTCCCGGGACGGAGGTCGCAGGGAGGGAGCGTCCGTGCTGCCGAGCGGTCACTCAGAGACTTCAAACAAACCCTCCATGCAAAGACAGCTGCTACGGATGAGCAGGGACAAGAAAACCGGCTTTCCCTCTCAAAAGAAATCTCCCAAACATCTACTTTGACATCAAATTAACTTCGCATTCTTACCTGGCGCAAGCATAGCTGACAAATGAAGTGATAAAGCGTTTTACATAAACCTCTATAAATGCCGAATTTCATTATTTATTACTCTTATATCAGCTATGACATTTCTCTATAGGTATTGAGAAGGGACTGCATCTATTTATAAATATACAATAAATATACAATATACAATAAATATGCAAATAAATATGCACTGACCATTCCTAAAGCCTGCTAGTTCTCCCCTGTTCAAAGCAGGAAATTCTAGACCATTCAGCTGTTAAACAAATGCTAATTTTGAAAAACAAAGGCAATGTCTAAATTTAGTGATATCTGCATAATGACTCATGGCTGTTGCTTGAACTCCTGCGACCAGGTGAAAATTAAGACCACAGAGACATGACAAATCAGAAAGGAGAGAAAAAGCAACTTTCCAAACCCTGACTGCAGATATTTTTAATAAGCATTTTGTGCTCGTATAGCTTGAAGTGTCTCAAGTGACAAAGATATCACTTGTCTCTGATGGAGGCCAGGGGACGACTTTGGAAGAGGCATTCAGGAATCTTTTCCTTGACACTTAGCCTCTCTTAATTATCTTCCTTTTAACTCATGTAGGAGATTACAAGCAAATAATCAGCACCACACAGCACGTTCCTACCTCCTCGGCAGCCGGGCCTGCTTTCAAAGACAGATTCTAATTGCATTATACTTATATTGGCCTCGGCAGCTCCTTCTCGGGCAGGACTAGCTCTTGCCTGAATAAGCAGGACTGGCTGAGGTCCGTTTTAGCACCCTGGAGACATAGCAGGAAACTCTTAAAACTTCAGTTTGTTGAGATAGTGCACATAAGTCATAATCATGAGCAATCAAGCCCACACAAGAGTTTAATGGCTCTAAGTAGCGTTCGGGGATGAAAGGTGTGCCCGCCACCGCTTATAATTAAAGCACATCAATACTGCACTTTATTGGGCCATTTGGGATCAGTTTTAGCTAGATTTTTTAATAATCTGAAACATACACTTTCCAAATGACGAGTTGTAGCAAGGAAGAATGGAATTAAATGGGTATCACAACCACCCAGGCAGCGGTCCCAGCAATTTTTAAGATTAACTCTTGCAATATATAGCCTTTAATTTGCTGAAATTCATTCTTCACAAACACGGAGGGCTGATGTCTTTATCGGCTTAGTGCACGGCTCTCCCACGCCCTCATATTAGTCTATTTGTATGCTAAATACAGTGCGCGCCCAAAGGGTCCCGACCCATCCAAACCAATGTCAGTCCACAGCACTGGAGCTGAAGTTCAGCGCTGGAGAAGGGGCATGAGAAAGGCACGAGAAGCAAAACCAAACTGTTGGTTTAGACTGTAAGAGTGTGCACGCCTGAGAGCACCCCAGAGAGTTTAATAATAATGGGAAATATTCTCAATTAGTTTTTTCTTTTATAAAAAATGAATCTCACAATGATTACCAGCTCCAGAAATGCATTCCCATTCACACAGCAATAGACCCTCCCAAGGAAGCAAATCCCCAAACAAGTGGTATAAAAAAAAAAACGAGTTCTTGACATCGCAAGCAGAATAACATAAAGCTCCTAAATAGGGAGTAAAATGGCGCAGAACATGCCAAGGAATACAGGTTGGATTATAAAAATGGGTAATTTGGGGAGCGTAAGAGCAGAGTGTCACGAGGAGGGTGAGATTTGTGGTGGGTCTCCCAGGCTTCACACCCAGCTGGTCGCATCCAAGCGAAGGTCTCTGCCCCCCGGGAAGGTTCATATTGCTTCTGGCACCAGGGTGGATGCACAGAGAGACCCTCTCAGGAGCAGGAGATGAAATAGAGAGAGCTCTGTTTAAGGAGAGAGGCAAAACTCTTACACCATGTAACCTATTTTGGGTTCAAAAGGCAAGGATTTTCGCTCTGCTTGAACTTGCACCAATCCCACCACCATTCCCAGTGCCATTAACCTTGCTCAGGCTCCTATCTCCACTACTACTATGGTGTACAACTATAAAAGCAGTTTAATGTCTCAGGCATGACTCACTAAATACATTAGAAAGCATTAAAAAAGGTGTCTTTTGTTTTGTTGACAAGTCAGGAAGATTGAAATGGGCTTTCCTGGTCTACTTGGACAACACTCAGCTTCTTTAGACTAATCCAACAGAGCCAATGTGTCCTAAGAAATCAGGTAAACTTGGTACTTCAGGCAAGCTAAAAGAAAATCCCTCTGTGGAAAATTAAAAAATTGTGGGTTTCAATAGGAAAACCACATTTGAAAATTTTAAAACTCTTCTTCTGATGCTCTTTTCAATTTTTATGAAGTTCCTCATATAACTAGAGAGGATAAAGCATATCTGAATGCTCAGGGCTGCATCTGGCAAAATCTCCCAGGTGAAAAAAAAGCACAACAAATATTCTGAGTTAGAAACTGGAATTGTTATCGTTTCCTTTCTTTTTTAAATACAGCAATGGGTATTTCCAAATAAATAAAAAGGGACTATTTCTTGAGCTTAAAACATGCACTTTGAAAGCACACACTCCCTTTCATTTTTTAATTACAGATTGAATTTTTAACTTCACTAAACCATTAGTTACACACTTTGATCAGACCCCAGTTTTCCCAGACTGGGTGCTGCTTCAGACATCAATAATTCCAATTAAACTGAGTCTGAGATATGACTACACCATATCTCTAAGCAATTAAAAATGGGCAACTGAAGTAAGGAGAAAATCCTGAAAGAAAAGCCAAGGGACTCATCAAATGTTAATAATAACAATAATAAATACATTGTGCTTACAGACCATCTTTCATCCAGCGATCTCAAAATGCATTATGTAACACTGCAACACTTGGTGAGGAAAGCCAAAAGGCAACACTATTTGTTTACTTGATTATCTAAGACGTTTCTGATGACTCAGGATGGAGATACAGCCCCCACCCCTGTTTACTGCATGCAATAGTCCTCCACTTAATAAAAACCCCATTTATCCAGATTAGTTTTCTGCCCCCCATTTCATTGAATTAGTTAAGTTTTATTGCAAGGAAATTGAACATATTTTTTTCACAGACCTTGCAAAGTTAGGAGATTCTCTCAAAAGTTGATTTTCTTATATGGACACCAAAATAAAGTTTACTAATTTCGAATTAGTAAATTGAGGTTTAAAAGCAACCGCTACCTGATACTTAATACTGGTGCTGTCATTACCTCCTTGTTTGCTTTTGATGAGTCATTGCACTTCTCTGCATTTATATTTCCTTAGATGCAACAGATTTTTGATGCTTTAGAAGTTCTTCGGAATATACCTCAGCGAGCAGGTAGAATAATGGATGAACACACTATTATTATACTGCAGGGCGTGTGTTTATAGAAAATATCTAGCTTTCTGAAGCAAGATTTTCACAGACCTCTAACTTGGGAAATCTGGTGGGGTGGGGGGATACAAACTTGTATTTCATCTGGTTCCTAACCTGTGTTAGCTCACAAATCCTAACAGCTATATTCTAATTTATTAATTGCAACATGCAGGTGCCTTCATTACCTACACTTCTGTTGCATGTGATGCTCTCCCCAAATTAATCAGCTCTGTATGGAAGTCTACTTTCATTTCCTTTAATAAAAAGTCAAAGTATATATAGATAATTAATGAGAGGTCATTTATTATGCTCCTAAGGACTTTCTTGGTAAAATTATCTGAGTTTCCACTCAGTAAAAAACAATTTCTGGCATCACAGATTTGCAGTGGTCCAAGTAATGACTGTTACTACAGCAGCATGGCCTGAAGACAGCCAACGGCATCCAAACGGCATCCAAACGTACCCCTGACCTACAACCAGAGCCAACACGTTCACTTCAGCTGGTGACGAAAAGCTGCCACCCACCACTAAGATGGGGTCTGCTCTCCAGGAAAGACTGTATTTCATTAGTGTTCGCCGTCCACTCCACCCATCTCTTGCTGACACTTTGTTCCTAGGAAGAGGTAAATGCAATCCTCAAAGCCAACTACTTTACTACCATGCAAACTGACCTAACCACCCGCCACTGAAAAGTGCACATTTTCCTTTGGGAAGAAAAAAAAATTTAGACCAAAATGGTCTTATTTTGTCACCTTCTGATTAAAAAAAAAATCTGCTCTTAATTTTAAAATAATTTCTAAAGGGCTGAGGTCCAACACGTGACAACCAACTTGCTGCTCCGTACAATTCAAGCAAGTTACAGGGGCCTTAGAGCATCCACTGTTCATGCCAAAGGGAAAGAAAACCCCTCAGGCAAAACTCAGCTGTCTTCCTGCTTGCAGGATCATTCACCTCTCATTTGATTTCTCCTCTTTTTTTTTGCAACCTCTCTGCACCATTTTCTTTTCTTTCCAACAGTGGTACTCAAAGAACATAGCCCTATTTAAAACTAAATTTCTCTCTTTCTGAGGTGGGACAAGAATCTTCCCAGCTGCTTTAATATCTTTCATATTTTATAATCTTTCTCATCAAAGTTTAAATTTTTATCCTCATTAGTATTCCTGTAAATCAGAAGTACCCTTTTTAAGTTGGTAGAATTACACCAAAGATGTAATGCGATAAGAATTGGGTTTCCTGTGAAGAACTGAATATTTATGTGTTTATTTTTCAGGTTAGCTGGGACTCAATTTATAGATCATACAAATTTTTCAGCATTTGATTCCTCCTAAAACCATTAAAAATGTGGATAGTATACAGAGAAACCCCCTTACTCATCACTGAAACGTAGCCCACCTTGGAGCCACCTACAGCAGCCACTTCACGGCACGTGGTTATGTAGGCAATGTTGGAGGTGCTGGACTTGACCGCTGACATTAGACCTACCTTCTGAAATATCATTTTCCAAAGAGGAACTGGCTAAGACCCCTCCACCGAGGTGGGTCAATGCCACGGATCATACTGTAGTTGAAACAGTTGAGCTCAACAGCTCAAATCTTGTGCTTTTGCCTTAGAATAACAACTAGAGGAGCATTGCATCCCCTAATGCACCTACCATCATACGGAGAATATATCAGCCATGCGTGAGCTTCATGCACTTGACTTCCAGGAGGAGATGCAAAAGCAGAGATTTGTCACCTTCCCAGCATTTCATGTCATATATAAAACAAATAAATACATAAATAAGGTCCAGAAAGGAAAACTTAGCTCTGAATGCAACTTGTACTTTATTTACTACATCAAAGCAAGTCTTGATTTCCTAGATCAAAGTGTCTCCCGGCTGTGTTGTGCTGGAATTCAAGTGTCAACCTATTCCACGGCAGCTCCAGGAAGAACGGCTTTGATCGGGGTGAGGAGAAGCACTTCAGTCGCTACCGAGGAGCCACCGCTTACGTTTCAGAGACTGACTGCACCTACTGCAATTCCACGTTAGGACCCGGCGCTGGGTGCAGCCCCTATTAGCACCTTCTGGTTGCAGACGCCTCATCAACCAAGAGGGACATGAAACATCAAAGCAATATTTGGGAAGGGAGGTGTTTCTTGTGGAACGTGTACTTGGAATTTTCGCTGGGGATCATGGCATAAAAGACCAAGGACAGTGCTATAGGATCATCATTTAGATGCCTTAAATTAGAATTGAGGGACATCACATCCCCAGAAAGATCTACTACTGAATATAGTAAGCCAAACAGCTTTGCAATCTCCATTTTTGGGGTATGCAAAATATTAGAGAATCAATTCCAAGTACCACATTAATATTCCTGAAAATGCAATTAAAAATAAATCCAGTGTTGTAATAACTCCCATAATTTTTTTACTACTGATTTATCATTCCAATACAACGACTACAACCAAAGCAGAATAACAGACATTACTGTTCCAGTTCTACAGAGGAGATAACTTGGACACTGCTGAGAATCACAGATCGTGCCTCCAGTTTTTGTCATTTCCAGGAAAACTGAAAACATTTTCACGCCCAAGTCAGGTGGCTCAGCTTTACATTCATTACCTTTCCTATTATTTACTACCCTCCTCGTTCTTTGTCTACCCTATTCCTGCTGGCATGAGAATGCCAGTATATTTCAGTTAATTTCAAAAGTGTCCTTCAGCTCCGTGGATCTATAAAATCACACCTTGTTGAACAGCATAATGGTATTAGTTTGCCTTTTTCTCCACTATTTCATGGCTTATCTCTAAAGCCTGGAGTTTTTATTGATTTATAATTGCCTAACAATGACTGCATTGATAACTTGAGACTACTTATTGATAAGCGGTAGCAAGAGGACACCAAAACAGTTGTCGTTTTCTACCATTAATTGAAAATGTACGTGAGGAGCATCAGAAAACATCCAATCCATTTCCTGTAGCCTTGAATATCAAAATGCAGTTTTCTCTTAAATTAAAAAAGCTTTATCAAGTTGTATATTCCATCATACTAAATGGAATTTTGTATGACGTATGTACAAATTTCCATCAAAATCCTACGATTCTGAAATGTCACTTGAAATTTTATGAGATTTTTAAAGTTATACATTTTTGTTCTTTTATATTAATAACAAATGCAGTATGTTGTCCTACTGCTGCTGATACAGAGTATTTTAATCCATTTAATTTTTTAAGATAATTTGGGCAATTTAGGTAAATTTCTTTTTTTGCATATTAATATTTCCTATAAAACCCAAGCCCAGTTTTTCAGCTGCACCAACATCTTGAGTCAGGTCATACATCCAACACACCATCTCTACCAGTTGTGATATATGCTTCACTGATAGAGAAAAAGGAGCCTGGAGAAATGAGGGAAGCACCTACATTCATTTAAGTTAGCGGGGTAGTCAGCAATCAAATCTACAGTCTATGAATTTATTCCCTGACAGTAGACACTAAATTATAACCCTGCATGCAGCAACACTTTATAAATGTGACAGTTTGGATACCAGTTACTATTTAATATAGAATTTTAAACTGCATTAAGCAGCCTGAACAAAATTTTCCATACTGCAGAGATGGTACAATTTCATTTAGGTGGAAGATCGAAATAGTAACTTTCATTCCTGCTATTTGGCACTAAATGAAACGTCACATCTTGTCATATCTTTACATATCTCGATGTAAATTATTTCCTATTTACATTATAATTAAGCTGTGTGCCTCTTTCTTTGGGTAATGGAGGTTCTGTGGGCTGTACCCCTATGGCCTCCTCTGAAAAGAGTCCAACCTCCCAACTCCCCAAGAGTGCCACTGACCTGACAATAATTACCTGCTGAGGTAATTACTAGGAAGTATTACCTATTTCCTCCTTCGACAGCACTGTCAAGTGCCACGTTTCACAGACACGCTCCCCAAAGACGGGGCTGGGGAGAGGCAGACCTGGAGAGCAAAGGGGATCCTCAGGCATCACGTCACAGACCAGGAGGGACAGACAGAGCAAGAAACGGGCAACAGTCCCCACACAGACCAGTTATTGCTACGGGAGTGCTCATGGTGTTCATGGGGTTCTGCAGCACCATGAGGAGATGCTACGAGGGATACTACTGCAGACCTTTGGATACGACCTACTCCCAGGAGGGGAGAGAGTAATCTGCAGCAACACCTCGAGCACAGAGAAGATTCATCCAAACCTAAAGCACTGAGGTTTAAAACATCCCCGTCCAGCTGCCCTTGCCCCGAGGGCTCTCTGCAGAAGAGCGCACACCTCCACACTGGAATCCTCTGCCAAAGGCCTCCGACCAAAGGGGCAGCTGCTGCTGGGCCGAGGGGGTGCCACGTTAAACCCAAACACCCAACGCCAGGACCCTGCTCTAGGAGTGCGCTGCGTTTGCAAGATGAGTCACAAGGGCTCACTTTAGGGATTAGGGACTAAGTTTTGGCATGAGGAATGTCCAGCCGTGCTCATTTTTGATACAAGATATAGAGTTAGAACTTACAGCCTCTCTGACTTTCTGCACGTGAAAAACCATGTGTCTGTAGGTGTCTGCTCACAGTATTTGCTGGGGTTGCACAGTAGGAGCCCTGTCTCAGCCCCCCCTAACTCCACCAATAACTTTCCAACTGGAAAGCCGTAAGGCCTTGACTAAGAGAAATGGAATGAAAAGTAATGATAACAGTTGCCTGGCGATTCTGCTGAGAAGCCTAATAATGAGCATTCCTGCCAGAAAGCAGGAAATTATCAGTGCAAAACGACTGGGGAAGATAAAGCCCCCATTAATCAATCAGAGGATCACCGGATAACGAGGATTAACCTAGAACGCGTTAAAAGCAGCACTTATGTAACAGAAAGACAAACGTACTAATGCCATAAAACCAAGGCACAGTGATACCTCGTTTCAAAAAGTATTTTGTCACCTCTTCTCAAAAAGAAAATAATATACATGGAAATGTTCACTAACGTAGTCGCCAGGACAGAGAGGGAAATGAATAACCTATCTTTGGATTCAGTCTTCTTCCCTTACTTGGCCCAAAGCCATCAAAGCCGGCAGGAAATGCAATTCCTCTGTGTATGTTCTCCTTTTTNGGGGGGAACAAAAGGAATTTTCTATTTAAGACATATAAATATAGCTGTTAAGGCAAAGAGTGGCAAGGAGCAGGACACAAGCACAAAGCGGGATGAACTGCCAAGAAGAAATCCTTGCTGAAAAGCAAGGGAAGATTCCTAACCGCAGGAACGGGAAGGTCTGGAATAGCTTTCCAGGCTAAATTACAGAGGTTTTTTGGTGTTGCTGTTTGTTTGTTTTTTTAAAGAAACATCTAATTTTAGGACAGGCCTGCCAAATCTACAGAGAAAATTATGTGACACATCCACCTGTGATAACTGGGGACTAAATTAGGTCATCTGGAATGTCTTTTCAATTCCATGTCCCTTATGCCATATAAAGAGCTAGGTACTCAATTATATTATTAATAGGAGTTATTAATGTATGACAAAATGCTGGACACCAACAGGGCTGTTTTTTCTTCTGAACAGCTGACACCACAGGGTAAATCCTGTGATCCTATTTCCCCTTTCTCGGTGCTATATTTCCATTATTATTTTAGTTGGTTAGCCATCCAGAATTATCCCAATCCAAAAATCGCCTGCCTGATCCCCCGAGCTCTTCATGACATGGCACAGACAGAAATGTCTCAATGCAGACCTCAAAAACGTCTGTTACATTCGCAGCTTCTGCAACAGTCTATAAATAAACTGTATAGCTCCTACATGACTGTCTTCCCCCCTCCACACTGAGATCCTATAGATTGTAAGAGCTAATTTAAAAACATTACAATTTCTTGTTCAAATGTGCAATTAAGAAGAGAAATGAAGACCAAGATTAGCAATGGCAGAAGATCTCTAAACTTTATATTAACACAATTAACATCTTGAGTGGAGTGGGTCAAAATAGCTGTGCTTCGTACTTGCTTGCAACACTGAAAAGTAAAATAATCATGCTTTCATTCAAATAGTGCCTCATTTTATTTTTTACTATTATTTTAATGTTTGCAAGGGTTTATAAAAGCTGCTTCAAACACAAAAACTTCAAATCAGCTTAAAGGCGTACTAACTAATACAGAAGGATGAGACCTTTGCACAGCAAGGATATAGGAAAGCATGCACAGGTTATCAGCAGGCTCCCAGTTACCCAGGTGTGCCAGTAAAAGATGCAGTTCATCCTTTGACAGCTTGGAGACCTGTCTAAGGCTTCTTGCCAGCTTATTTTCCAGGAGTCTGTAATTTTGTCTTTTGACAGACATACTTGGTCCTAAATTATTCTTTTCTTTCCATTTTCCTTGCCCAGTTACTGACTTCAGCCAACTCGAAGCCAGGAGATGAGAAAGAATTAGCTTCCTTATGCCACTCCAATTACGTTGGACTACTTCAGTCGCTAGATGCAACTAACTGGAAAGGAAGAGGAGGAGGCAACACAGCTGCCTGAAATCAGACCGTGGCATCAAAGCAAAGAAGGAACTGGTGTCCCAGATAGTCTGTTTAAATTCTGACCTATTTCATTTATACGTTTATATATTCCACTATGATCCTAAGCACAGGTTTAGATTTCTAAAAGTCCACCTAGCTCTCTTTCTCCTATATTCTCCCACAATGGCAAGAGCTCAATAGTTGCTTTTGTTGCTGGCCCATCAAATCAAACTTGGCAGAATTCTTTCCTAGCTCACCTTTTTACCCTGGTCTTCCTATAGTGTTTGATCACAAAGTATCCAGGACTTTGCTGGAGAGCTTTTCCATTAAAGAGTTTCATCTTGGAGAACAGGGCCAAGATCTAACAACTTGGGGGGTGGAGATGACATGTCTGTTCAGCCAGGTTCACAGCCGAGGCGCACGCTATGCCAGGGAGAAGAGGCACCAATAAAAGGATGCAACAAACAAAATCACGGAGTCCAGTAAAATTTACGCCGTTCCAATTCAGCATTTTTGCCAAATAGCTCAGCAAAAGTTACAGTGTTGTCAGAAGGAAAATCAGATTCGCTGTCTCAAAGACAGAAATATATTTGATATTATTTAGGGGTAATTCTCTACATTCATTATTTGGTAAATATGCACTTTAAGATCGTTAGATGCTGACTGCTATCAACGACACACAAATAAATGAGAATATATAAATCGCACTGCAAGATACCACGAGGTGCCACCATGACATTTTCAATGAAACCGACTGCTCTGCAATTGTCCAGAAGAAATTTAAAGTTTGGGATTTTATGATTTTTCCAAGATTACTCTGGAGTATGGCTAGTCTAGCAACATGGTGGATGAAAAGAAATCCAAGTTCTTTTACAGGAGTAGCAACAAAGCAGTAGAATCAGGATTAAAATAATAATAAAGCCAGGAGTGCTCCCACCTCCCAGGACCTACGACACGGGCTTCCTTCTAGGCAGGTAAGTCAATGCTGCTGTCACCTCCCTAGTGGCAGGTCACCAGGTGCCATGTGCGCACGCTGGGAGCTAAAACTCAGCGTACGCCTCATCTGAAGTGTAACCAACAGCTCCTACAGAAGGATAAACACTCCACGTTTTTAACCGTCACACCTTCTGATTAAAGCTTCATAATGGTTGGGGTATGAGAGGATGATGCCTTACAGCATGATGCATTTGCTTCTTTTATTACGAGGCTCCAAAAATGGTAAAATCTATCTTTTGAATTTTTGTAATAAGGAAAGAAAAACGGGCTCCCAGGCAGAGAGACCTTGAATGTCAAGTGATTTTTATGGCTATGTAATGGACCCTGAAAATAGAGGGTTTTAATAGAAGTGTCAGTCACAGTCTGTAACTACTTCCATGCAAAATTATGACATTAATGCTCAGCGAGATTTTTCAAACAAATATACATCCATGCGAGGCAGCTGATCTGCAAGTTATTAGAAGCCAGAAGATTCATTCAAGAGCTCTGCAGCACCCTGGCATTCCCAGCTCTCACAGCTCACGCGGTCTCTGTGAGCTAGGCTCCCACCTGGACTTATCTGCATCATTTTTAAGCTGGACTTCTTTCTCTCTGCTTTGTATTTGGGCAGTATTACCCAGTCTCCTAAAAACTACCACAGACCGCCCAGCAGGGTGAGTCATTAGGGCTCCTGCAGAATAAGACCTATACAACCACCTCATCCTGGAGAGTTTGGTTTTGCAAAAGACGACAAGCTTGGCCTTTCACTTGTAAAACACTCCATCAGAAACTTGTTTATGTGACATGTCTGTGCTGTCCCCCGTTTTAACAGCTGGAGCCCTATCATGTGAATCCCAGGGCATTTTGCCAACAGAGCTAAATTCCTCCCTGGCTCTTCCCATTGTCCCAAGTGAAAACAAGAAAACTACCTTTCCATAATGCTCTAGCAAGAGGGAAGAGCTGTAAAGGTCAATTTGCACGAACCATTTCCACTAGTGTCTGCTCATGGCCCAGTCTGCCACAGCAAAATTTGATATGGAATACCTGGTGGAGATATTCAATTTACACTTTTTAGTAACGGTTACAATACTAGTGCATTAGCCTGCACTGTAAAGAAGCAGTATTTCTGATTTTGCTTATATTGACATCTCAGACCAACATGTAGTTCAAGGCAGGTAGTTCCAAAATTTGAGACAAACCAAAATCAACCCAGTGCTCGTGACTAAAAGAGCAAGAAATTGGCCGACACCGCCGTGTTTCCAGGCCCCTCTGCCTGGGAGGACGCCCCTGAAACCTGTAAGCTTTGCCCAAAAAGCAGCCCTCCAGAGACCGTCAGCATGAATACAAACCAAACCCAATCAGCTGGAAAGCTCTTTGAAAGCAGATACAGTTTGAGGAACACAATTTTTACCTGCTTTGGCTAGCCAGTGGCTGCATATTCTACACAAGGTGATGTTTCTGTCTGGTATTTTACATCATTTCTTTTAGCTCTCCTGGTGCTCAAGCGGTTTCTTCAGTCTTCAGTAGACTGAATGATCAGAAGTAAGAAGCCAGGCAGAAGGAGCAGGAGACCTGCGTGGATGAGCAAGGAGCTTTTGGCATTGCTCAAGCAGAAGGCGGCAGTATACAAAATGCGGAAAGAAGGACAGGACCCTTGGGAGAAATACAGGAATGTCATCAGGGATTGCAGAGACGCGACCAGGAGAGCTAAGGCGCGTTTGGAATGTAACCTGGCGAGGGATGTTCAAAACAACAAGAAAAACTTTTTCAAATATGTTAACAATAAAAGGAAGGTGAGGGAAAACGTGGGTCTGCTGGTGAACAGGCTGGGTGCCCTGGCTACGGAAAACACAGAAAAAGGAGAGCTGCTGATTAGCTTCTTTGCTTCGGTGTTTACCCAGGGCAGCCCTTTAGAACCCCAAGCTCTAGGGACAAGAGAGGAGGACTGGAGAGAGGAAGACTTGCCCTGCATAGAGGAACACTGGGTCAGAGAGCACCTGAGGAAACCCAACACCCATAAGTCCATGGGCCCCGATGGGATGCACCCAAGGGTGCTGCGTGAGCTGGCGGATGTCATAGCCGAGCCGCTCTCCATCATCTTTGAAAGGTCCTGGAGAACGGGGGAGGTGCCGGAGGACTGGAGGAAAGCCAATGTCACCCCGGTCTTCAGAAAAGGCAAGAAGGAGGAGCCGGGCAACTACAGGCTGGTGAGCCTGACCTCTGTCCCTGGGAAGGTRATGRAGCAGSTCATCCTGACTGCTGTTTCCAGGCACATGRAGGRSAAGAAGGTGCTCAGGAGTAGCCAGCATGGGTTCACCAAGGGGAGATCATGCTTGACTAACCTGATAGCCTTCTAYGATGGGGTGACTAGATGGATAGATGAGGGCAGAGCGGTGGATGTGATCTATCTGGACTTCAGTAAGGCTTTTGACACCGTCCCTCACGGCATCCTCCAGGGCAAGCTCCAGAAGAGTGGGTTAGATGAGTGGACAGTGAGGTGGATTAGGAACTGGCTAAATGACAGGGCCCAGAGAGTAGTAATCAGCAGTGCCGAGTCCAGCTGGAGGCCTGTGGTTAGTGGTGTCCCCCAGGGCTCAGTCCTCGGTCCGGTCCTGTTCAACTTGTTCATTAACGCCCTGGATGAAGGGATGGAGTGCTCCCTCAGCAGGTTTGCTGATGATACCAAACTGGGAGGAGCAGCTGATAGCCCTGAGGGCTGCGCTGCCATCCAGAGGGACCTGGACGGACTGGACAGCTGGGCGGCGAGTAACCTCATGAAGTTCAACAAGGGCAAGTGTAGGGTCCTGCACCTGGGCAGGAATAACCCCAGACATGCCTACAGGCTGGGGACCGACCTCCTGGAGAGCAGCCCCGCAGAGAGGGACCTGGGCGTCATGGTGGACGACAAGTTGACCATGAGGCAGCAGTGTGCCCTCATGGCCAAGAAGGCCAATGGGATCTTGGGGTGCATTAAGCAGAGCGTCTCCAGCAGGTCGAGGGAGGTGATTCTGCCCCTCTACTCAGCCCTGGTGAGGCTGCACCTCGAGTACTGCGTGCAGTTCTGGGCTCCCCAGTGCAGGAGGGACGTGGAGCTGCTGGAGAGAGTCCAGCGCAGGGCCACAAAGATGATTAGGGGCCTGGAACATCTGCCCTATGAGGAAAGGCTGAGAGAGCTGGGCCTCTTCAGCCTGGAGAAGAGAAGGCTGAGAGGGGATCTGATCAATGTATATAAATATCTCAAGAAAGGGAGTGAGGAGGAGGGGGCTGGCCTCTTCTCAGTGGTGGCCAGTGATAGAAAACTCCCCAAAACACACAAGACAGTTGTTCAGATACAAGGTTAAATCACCCTATGTGCTCTGGGAGAGAAAAATTTGTAAGAACACCTTCATCCACAGCCGCTATAAGCATGTATAACAGGCACAAATGAATAATAACCTTTCAGTGACTCAAAATATTCATATTCAAAGCACAGGCAGACACAACATTGCATCCAGGAGATTATACAGGGCTCCTGGTCAGCACAGTCAGGGTTCTTGTTTAGGGTCCTTGTCTACAAAGACTGAATAAGCACAGCTGAAGGAAACAGGAATTATAACTATTTTCAGGATTATACTCACACAATCCTGTCAATAATCTTCTCTGAAAGGGCAAGTAACCAGAATGAGACAATACATCGTGGCATCTTGGGGAGCTCATTGTAAATCAGTTACTAAGTCCTTTACAGTCAGTTTAGCCAAATAAAACTCAAGTTTTATAAAAATAAAAACTTGCCGACAACAAGCTTAGTATTTCAAGGGTAGTTCTGATCTCTCTCATCCCATATAAATACCTTCTTGGAAACTACCGATGCTCTCTGGACCCTGAGAAGAAACCGAGACATTTTATGCTGTTGTGTCACTAGCTTTATGATCTGAATTTTCATTCTCTCATAAGATTATATAAGAATACTTCAGTTTTTACATATATATATATATATTCATGTATAAGCCTGGCATAAATTTGAGACTCTTCTTCTTCCTTAGCAAAATATAAGTGATTATGATACAGTAATTTGGGGTGGCAACACAAGTCTTCCTGTCTCTGGAAGGACGGCGCTTATGCAGAATGCTAATCAGCCTGCAGAAGATACTCTACAAACTCAAGGCTTTCAAGTCTCCTTGCTATCGCTGTCCTCCTTCATCATCTTCCCGTTACTTTCTCTCAGACCATAGGAGGAAAGATCAACCGACAACCCGGGGCGGCCAGGGAAACGCGCGATAATCTTGTTTGCAAGCCCAGGATCAAAACAGGCTTTGAGAAAACTAACTCTGGGGTTTATTTTCTTACAGGAAAAAAAAAAAAAAAAAAAAAAAGGCATTTGTTTCCTAGACTGCCTGAGCAGCAGCAGACCTCCGAGTGACCAAAATAATGTGTACCTTGAGCCCAAAAGAGATGTGATGTCTTTTAGTCTCGGTGCACAAGCAGACGTCTGCACAAAACACCCACCCGCCCCCAGACAGAGCACTGGCTGCATTTTAAGGAGCCGAGGCACAAAAACGGAGACGGGATCACGCCTAATTAGTCATTTCCGAAGTGCACGTAGCATTCCCTGGGCACTATATGGCTTTGAAACAAGCCAAGTCTCTATTGCAGCCGCTCGGTAAAGTTAAAATAGGGAAGTTACTGCCTCCCTCCCTGCCTCGCCTCTCTCCCATTTGGATTCTGCAACGTAAGACAAGAGCAAAAGGCAAAAATAAATTGTGCCTTTGCTGTAGAGATTCAGAAGAACAGCAAAGGGCAGAGTGGACGGGTCGCAGAAGCACAAAGAGTTTGAATGTCCTGCCTAACGACACCCTCAAAACAGGTCCCTGTAGGCTCCACCTCTCTTGAAATCTGCTGACTTAAAGTTGGTGAAATTGGCTCCAACATATCCAGCCATTTTCTAAGCCTGGAGAAAGCACCTCGCAATGTTCTCGTTGCTCCCCCTTCATGCCAAGACAAGGGCCCACAGAAGGGCAGGCCACACCAAAGATGTTCTCACCAGAACCATGACTTCCCCAAGAACCTCCCTCCAGAGGAAAGGGTGATTTCAAACCACAACAGCCAAGAAATTCACAATTTGTAGTGGCCAGAAGAACACACCCTCGCAGGGACGCCGACATATGCTGAAGTAAATAAATCACACAGGCTTTTCAATCCTTTTTTTCATCTCCTACTCGCAGAGGCAAGTAGAAGAAAACAAAGAAGAAAGAGTCAGAACATACAGCGCGTATCAGTGAGTTTTGTATAATCCCTCTTTTGGTATTATTCTACTACTTTCAATCCTGCTTCCTACGAAAGAAAAAAAAAAAGAGAGAGAGAATTAAGAGAGAATTAAAAATTAAATCAGTAAAGCAGCCAAACATATGAAGTTGACTGAGCTTAACAGGAAGGCAGGAAAAGAGATATCACATGCTGGGTATGACAGTCCCTTCTTTATGTATTGCCTTTGGAGTGGAGAAATGAAAACACTAGAGAAGCAGCTGCCATAGTGGCCAATCGAAGCCAACAATCCTGTTCAAAGGCCTGAAAGTGTGAGAACGGTTTCAAACAGCAAAAATAACCAGTACAAAATCCTCCTAAAAACACCTGGTCGCAACACTTCATTTTGCTCGGTGCAGAAGCACCTTCTTTTCAAATGTCCCGAATTGTACAATATAGTTTAACGCTGGAAAAAATACATGCCGTTTTGATGGCATATGCTCATGTGCACCATTTTGAGAGAATGACTTGATAGTGATATCCAGGAGAAACAAATTACGCAGAGCAGGAAAGTCTGCCAAAACAGCTTGACGTTAATGAAAAGGCTAATCAAAGGAAATACAAACCTTCCAGTTCTCCACCCTTGAACTCTCATAGCAGGAATATCCTCAGCAACATGCTCCTCTAAAGGTCTACAGTCCAAACAACAATACGGACAGCGCTTTACAAGGGCATAAAAAGTCACACGAAAGATACGTATGTGGGAAATATGCGGCTTCAGTTCTGAGATAATTTCCATGATATTAAACTCCTGCCGTAAACACAGTCTCGTTATTTTATTTGTATCCTTCTGATGTAAGCAGGTTTCAGTAATCAAGACTGAAGGCAACTTGCCGACAAGCAATCTACCCTTCAGAAAGGGGGACCTGCACGAACCATATTCAATAACATAAATTGTATTACAGTGTAAACAAAATTTAACCCAAGCGCAATGAATAAAGCAGAAAATGATTCTATTAAATGAAGATGATGGAATGGAAATGTTTTCTCCAAATATATAGGTGCATAATACGCTCATAACAAATGGCATCCGGACAGTTCCACACCGGTAGGCAATTTCTCATTTTTAAACTTTCTTGACAAAGCAAATAATTACAACTACTCCCAGATTTTAGAGAAAAGACTCTCACTTTTAAATATTAATAAGCTGCTATTTACGCTGAATTCTAATTTACAACACAAGTCCAGAACACATCCAATTTTGCCCCCGATGTATTTCAGTTCATAATTCTAATACAGTTACAATATGTACAGCGTGAAGTCAAATTTGCAGTGCATCACTTTGGAAATGCTCCCAAACAAGTGCTGCAGTACTCCCACTAACACAGCTCAGAGCAAACTAGCAAAGGAATCAGAAGCTTGATCCATCAAGCGCCACAAAGACAGAAGTATCTGTGCTACATTATCTGTCCACATGACCACGCCATCCATCCCGCAGCAGAAGCACAAGTGAAAAATCCTGATTCAAGCGCAGGTTAATTCTTTTCAGCACTCGGCTACTATTTATCAAGCACTACAGACACCCTCCTCAGCTCCAAAGAAAGGGAATTTGCACTCTTCCCCAGTGTAAGCCTGCCCAAAATCCATATTTACTACTCATACAATTCTCCAAAGGCATATCATATCATCATTATCCAGATTGGGGTAAAATAATAAGTCACGGAGAGGAATAAATAGGTAAATAGAAATAGATAACTAGCTTTAAAACAGATAATAGATTAATAAATAGTTAGAATAAGTAGATAACTAAATGAATAACTAGGTTTTGCACCACATGAGCAGATTTTTTTCCTGGGAAGCTGTTTCCAGGTGCCATTTGAGACCCAGTATTTTGGGAAAACCTCACAAGTCTTTGAAAAATCAAAGCACTAAGATGCTACTTCTATCAGTGATGCACTCAGAGCAAAGGATCACAAGTTCTCTTTCCCTTGCTTATTTTTACTTGGTGGTGCAATCTTTCCACCATTTGTCAGCCATCCTCTCCAACAAAAGCGGCTCTAAATTTATGTATAAGCACTGGAGTAGCATGAGTGAAACCTGGATAATGCAAATATGATTTTTATGCCACTTTTTCACTGCTGTATTGCTCCCCATGGGGTTTAGGCAGCCTCATCTAGACCTAGGATAAATTTCATCAAAGATATGAACATTACTGGAAAGTGCAAGAAAAATAAATCAACAGTAATTAACTACATAATATTTTATTTGTACTAACCTCCATAGAACTAAGGTATAAAGAAATTACAAATTCTGCTTAAGACTCTGTAATATGCAACTTGGACTCCAAAAATCCTTGTTTTCTGAAAACAAGAAATGACCTTCACTCCACAGGATACACGCAACCCTATGCCAGTCTTGAAAGCATATTTTAACAGTACTTGTATTTACACTGAATTTAGATTAGATTATCTCCCTCTCAAATTATTTTCGGGAAGCAACAGAATGCTCAGCACAACATTATGTGGTTTTGAGAGGGAAGTAGAAGAAAAATGAGACTTCATGAATCCTGTGATAATCTGTCAACATTTACAAGCTATTCTTGCACTCCTTCCTCAGGATTTCTTAAAAAAAATCACTGAAGTCAAATACAAGCTGTTTTTCTATCCACAGAGTAGAGAGGAGCAGCTAAAACAGCTGCTTGTGATTCTGCTGGAGAGTAAAAACCATGTACAGCCAACTCCGACAGCAAAGCGATCTGTCCGGTATAAGCTTCTCTTTTAAGGAGGTTTTATCTTGGCTGTAAAAAAAAAAATAATACAACAACAAAATAAAAATGCAATCAGAAAATTTCTGGCCAGTGTCACGCGCTGAAGCTGACCTTGCCAAGCCTGCGGGCTCTTTGCTCTTGGGAGGGAACCCAAGAGTCACAAAGACGTGGCACCAGCTCTGCCACCACCCCTTGCTCCGCAAACCACGGGTGTCACCTGCCTTGGCAGGCCAGCTTCAGGGAATTTCAGCTGATTATTACGATGGATAAACAACTACTACGTTCTCCACTCTTTTTATAAGGCAAATACTCCACTGCTACGATCTGCTTAAAAGACAGTTGCTTATGCCATCTTACCTCTAATCCCTACATGGGACTATAAACAGGCTGTTTGGTTGCTACCAGTGCAATGTGCTACGTACAACCACATGCTCTATGCCAACTGCCACATCAACTTGCAGGAACATCAAGGTGATTTTTTCCCTTCTATCCCTTTTTTTACTGAAAAAGAGGGAGAGAAAAATAACAACATTGCAAATAAATTTAAACAGGACAAATTCTTCTACTACAAAGCAGAGAAAAAATACTCTGTACTCAAGAAGCTTCTGCCACCTATTCTGCACCAGCCTTTCCAAAGAGTACAAAGATTCACACCATATGCCAATATACCTAATATACAGAAGAGGGAATCACCAAATTACATCCTTTACCCAGTTCTTGGTTCTTCTATGTTTAAACACTTCAATAAACATTACTGTGCGTGCTTGTGTGAGATAATGTGCCAAAAAGCCAGACTTTCAGAGCATTCACTCTCTCTCTTCACACCTCTATCTCAAACACATCCCATGGTTTACACAAATACCACTTCATCTGCTGCAAACAATAAAAGCCATCCAGTCCAAAGCTTCAGAGCCAGGAAAGATCTGCAGGGGTTCCGAGTTTCAGCTTATTCACATGCTAGAAGAATTTGAGGGGAATAAAATAGCACCACCTGGAGTCCTGAGATCAGGAATAATCTGCTGACCTGGGAAGCACAGAAGTATAACTCTTGTGGGTTTTTTTTTTTTTTTCCAAAAAAACCCACCCACAAAACAACAAAAATCCAGACCTACAGTGATCTCCGGTATTTATAACATCCAATGCTTATAATGTCAGAGAAAGGATGCAGTTATTCTGAAGAAAATGTTACTTTCAAAATAGTACTGTGAGTACAAATTCCCACCTCACATTCCTTCGTTCAATTAATTACTCCTTTTGGACTTATCTATCCTTGGCTGGCATTTTCAGCCAGATTTTGCCTCCTACTCTCACGCTGTGCTGTACTCTCCAGCGTTACCAGACAACTGAAATCAATACGACTACTCCTAGTGTAAGACAACTCAGTGGGGTAAAGACTGACAAGGCCTGTTATGATTTTGTCAGCTCAATTAAGTTTCTTTAATACCTCTCTTAGCCGAAACTTATAGTAGGTCAAGGCTCTCAACCTTTTTCAAAAGAGCTGAGGTTGGAAACAAATCAAAAGGCCATGGAAATCACAAAGCTGCCATCTTTTCACAGCTAAAATATTTTGGGTGTTACATTAAGGTTCAGATGCAGTCAGCGCTACGGGTCAGTTATTCTGTTTGATTTATACTCAAAAGCAATACAGCTTAATAGGAGAATGAAAGGGTTTATAAGGGTCTGTATTTCCTAGTTTGGTTAGTCCCTTTTCTTCGTGTTTCAAAAATGTTACTTTTCCTTCAGTGGAAACCTGAGATTTCTCATTGCTCATACCAGCAGGTTATGAAATCTGTCACATTGTGACAGACACAATACCCTTTCCTTAATGCTTTCTCTATTTTATCTCACAATTTGACTTAGAAACCTTGTCTATGCCCTTCAAGTCTAGCAGTTAATATACAGTAATGTGAACAAGAGTGAAATCTAGATGTGTGAATACACTCCGTAATTTCTTTTTTATCTAGATTGAATTTAACGTCCATAAAAAATGCCACATTAAGAGCAAAGTGAGGTGCCTTCTACCTTTCCACAAAAAAAGACTCAAGAGAGTTGCAGTGGCAACTGCCTTACCTCTCCCACCCAGCCTGTCCCCACCCCAACGGAGTTGCTGTGACTTATTTTCACAGCTCACTGCTGAAACTACTCACGCAGTGCACTGATAAGTCACCATGATCATTCTGCTCCCTGTAACAAGAGTCAACACCTGTTTGAGCACAGGAACTCATTTATTCAACTAAGGAAACTTCCCACTAAGGTCAATAGCAAAATGACAGCCTAAGACCTTCCTGCAGTGGTAGCACCATTGACTATTCTAGAGCTACCTTCTGCTTGTGTAGCTTTGTATTTAAGTCTTTAGAATTATTAGTTATTTCTCAATTACGTGTGTGTATATGTATATCATGGAAGGATCTGACAAAATCCCCCACGGTCAAAACAGTCAGAGACACATGAGGTATGGGGAAATTTGGGGCATTATTGATCAGACTCTGTTTCCTTAGTGCCCTGTTAACATCTAGCTATGCATAATACAGCTTCCTTTCATCTTACCCGCTAATGGATATACCTAATCAAGCCTGCTGAGAAAAGATGGGGGTCAGGAGGGAGGAAAATCAAAGGTCTCCTCAGAAAGCAGCACAGGATTCAGCCATCTCAAACGGGAGGCCCAAGAGCTGGGCGTTATCCCGCCGTCTCCAGCTTCTGGGGCCGCTGGGGCAGTTGTTCTCGGTGCCAGCGCACGGATCTCACACACCACACCAGCTGTGAGCTCTCCATCAAGAGCCGGGGCGGCAAGAGGAGCCGAGACAAGAAAAGGAGGAAATCCCTGAGGTCTGAATTAAATCTCTACCTTCTCCACTCACTGATCCGAAAGCAACGAAAAATGCGGTGTGGGACATAATGACACAAAAGAAACTGATTATCAGCTGGGGCCCAAAAGATAAGCAGACAGATAGAAATAGATTTGGGGAGGTAAAAACTTCATATTCCCATTCCCCCCCAAAATGGCTTCCATTAATTGCAGGATACAACATAAAATATTGTTCTTGTGCTATGCACAGGGCTCTCAATTTATTTGGGGCAGCCTGAGTGAAGGCTACTAGACCTGATTTCTAGAGGGGTCAAAGGCAGCTTGTGGGACCTTCTATATTCTGGCTCTGGTTAAAAGATGAATAAAGAGCCATTAAGTCCTCCTCCAGGAAATGTAATCCCATCTACAACTCACCGAAGAATTAGCTGAGATTTATTTTTCCCCCCCTCACATAAACCATTACCAATAGCTAAACAAGTCTAGTGCGGTACTACCACTGCTTAAAGGCTCCAAAAGAAACGTAGGGGATTTTCACAAAAATACTACCGTGGAATTCAGTTTTCGTAACTACTCATATAACAAAGTAAAATAGATGAACTGGGCACACCTTTTGACTGACCAACAAGAGACCAGTTTCAATGTTTCCTGAGTGCTTGGAAAGAACTTTCTTCTTGTGGCCTCAAGGTTATTTCACTTCTGAGTCTGGAAACGTCGTTTTCATTTTAGCTGCTTCCGCTGTTGTGGAGATGAGAAGGATGGATTTAATCTCCTTTAAACTGTCAAGTGCCTACAGCCCCAACCATCAACATCTGGATGAATATCCAACCACTGCCTGCTATGGAGAAGATGGATAGCTGCAATGCATGTGAAGGAGAAGCACGGGATCCCAATGAGACTCTGGGTAGCTCTTCTCGTAGGTGAGCAAGGAAGCTGAGCTGCCCACCACTCCACACAAGCAGATTTGGTAGCTGTGCAAGAACCCAGCGATCCAAGGCAGAGCTCCCACCGCTTCCAAGGCAGCACAAGGAGCAGGACAGCTCCATGAGCTCCATTCCTTCCTGCAAACCTACACACTTGAACTCCACTGAAGCAACACATCTGCCACCAGAAGCTGCAAGATCCATGACCTACCAGGGAAACACAGGCATCTACAAAGTGAAAGCACGGGTGTCCCTGCAGCTATTTCAACAGAGCGATTTCGCGGCAGGACGACACTCACAGAGGCAGAATGCAATTACCCAGGCTAGAACAGGATACAGGTTCAAATGGGTCTCTAATGACCAGAAGTGTTTAGGGCTTTCATTTTATGTCTCATTCAAAAGACAAACGAGCATCATTCTCAGAGATGAGATTGCCAGTGTACAGGGAGTGCCACTTCAGAAAACCCGAATGAGAAGGGGATTTCAGTCCTTCGCATTAAACCCCTACAATTTCTGTTTCAGTCTGAAATAACCCACCTGCTTAGTAGATATTACATGTTGAAAGAAGCAATTCTGATGTTACATTGCCCAAGTAGTTGAAAACTCCACCTCTCCAACTGCCTGAGTTACTAAATCTGAGGTTCTCTTCTAAAATGAGAAAAATATTTGATGTATTTAGGAAGGCGTCCTTTCCTAAGAATGTGAAGGACTGAACAGATTTGCACTGGAATATTATAAAGCATTTCAAAAATAACCTTGACATAATTTTTTGAGGTACAGTATAATTCCTATTTTAAAGCTACCTTGAGTATAAAGGAATCACTGAAGAAAAAACTAACCCAGAAGGATCTTGGTCATTCTTATGCTTCAGATGTACCTTATATGAAGCACAATTTATCTTAGCATCTTACACGTTTTTTCTCTGAGGACTATGACCATCAACCAAAGCCTACCAAAAACCACAGGACTCTGCATACCATGTTAGTGAACTCTGAATCTAGACCCTAGGTTTTAGGGTCACTTTTTCTAGGAAATGGGTCTTCTCCCAACAGATATGATTCTGTTGATTATTTGGTCATCTACCTTGCTTGCCATGCTAGATTATCCATAAAAATGCTAATGGGACCAGGAAGTCCTGCTTTCTGTAGCAGAACAAACTCATTACACAAATGAAAGACAATTGGATTAATTATCTTACTGGATTAGTTATCCTCATTGTATAGGAGCTGTAGTCTAGGCATGTGAGCTACGCCTTTTTATTTGCCCTCCGAGCATGACGTGAACAGGGACATGGTCTCTTCCTCCAAATGCCAGCCCAACAAAAGCAAGCAGAGCAGAGCTGGTTTTTAGCTTTGTGGTGCTGAATTTCTGTTCGTGGGGACAAAAATTAAACCCCTTACAGTTAAAGAAGAAGAAAAAAATAAGCTCACTTTTTAAGAATTATACCTGAACTACTTCTCAAATAGAAACATGCTGTTTTGCACCATCCTCCCACTTGCCACTCTACCTCTCACAGAGGTTATTTCCTCCTGCTGGTCCTGATCACTGAGACACATCTACTCTCACTGCCCCTTGATTAAAGCAACTGCCTATAAAATTAACTTCAGGGAGAGACTGCTCATGGAATACATTCCTACTTGCTGTATTTAACTTTGGCAGAAACGTGGCCCTTCTCAGTTGCTGCACAAATTTGGTAGAGAGACTCTGAATTCTTTTCCCAGCTTGAATAGGACCTTACTCCGAGGGTAGCTAATTAGATTTATACTATACACCAATGAGTTAGGGATGGCATACTTATCACTGATAATCACAGCTAAAGCAGCCTGAGTCCACATAAAAATCCCACTCTAAAGGCTCTTTTACCTCACTGGAGCGATTGCTTTCTCATTTCCCCTAATTCAATTGCACCAGATCCCGAAGCTCTCGTGTAGTTTGAAATTCCCACTGAAGCCAAGAGGAGTTTGACTTAAGACACTCAAGTACCTCTCCCTGACCGCTGTGTGCATCTTGAGTTATATTTCTAGGTTATCAGCAAATGTAAATATTCCTCATTGGTCTCCCCAGGCTACAGAGGTGGCAAGGAGCTTGCTGAGCTCAGCAACGGCCCCTAAACACAGCTGGAGGGACTGGGGCGGTTCTCACCCGGCGCTTGGTTAGTTCAGCCTCCCTTCTGCTCTCCCCCCTTGCAAGCACTCTGCTCTTGCTTCACCTTGACACGCGCTAGGAAGAACCACGGAGTGGCTTTCACAACGTCCTCACGAGCTACAGCATTAGTCAGCTGCACTCGGAGCAGGATTTTACTTTGATTAACCACAGCAAAATGAAGAGTCCTGCTTAGAGTTAATTTGCCATAAAGTATGTATATTAAAGCAAGGGCCTTATCTGTACAGCTCATCTCACAAGAGATAATTCATAGATGGAGATTTCTTTGTTCCCAAATGGCAGTTTCATATAGCCATGAATATGCATGTTTGTTCAAAGCCTGTGGGCTCTGCAGCACCGCGAGACGCGGTTCTGCCACTTGAAACAAACTTAATAGCGCTGCCTGGGCCACCAAGAAGAAACTGAGGCAGAAACACCGGCACCGAAGGTTTGGGAGCTGCTTCTGCTGATAAAACTGGATGAATGCTAAGCCACTAACGAACCTCTTTTTTTTTTTGGTCCTCATCACATCAAATAATTTTGAAATAAAATTGCATTTTCTTCCATAGCACCACAGGAGTCCAACATCTTTAATTTCAAAACAACTCCTAACAGTTTTTTTAAAGAATCAACATTGCTTACTATCCACCTCTTTGGTAAGGTACCTGAATCTAAAGAGCATGACTTCAGAGAGGAATTACTGTCATTTGTTTTTAGATTTTTCATATAAAGGTACCACTATCTAAAGGTATTATTCAGGATGACTCGGGTAAAAGAATAAAAATTTCGTAATGTGGGTTGGGATCTTCTCTGCACTATTAAGTTTGATGAACAGAAATTATCTACCTGATTAAATTAGTTTGCATGAATATAAATGCAAAGTAGACAGCAACTAAATCTTGCCTTTCTCTAGTCTGAATAAAACTGCATCCCTAAATAATTCTCTATATATACAGCTGACATACAGATCTTGATGGGGAGAAAAAATGGAATTTGCATGGAGAGATGGAAATCACAGGAATCTAGACTAACAAGCACAATCCCTGCCAGGATATACAATATAATACTGCCCAATTACCAAGTGCAGGTTTTGGACACCAAAGGGAAAACATAATTCGCTATGACTTAAAAACAGATGTCCCTCACCCAGTCAGAAAACTGCAAAAGGGATATTTTATGACCCCAAGTCCTACAAGTAATAAAACATTAGAATATTAGAAACATTTGTTAGCCAGGATGTCAAGATATCATTTCGGCTAACATAAAAGATTAATAGAGCAGGTATTTCTTTCATTACAAACAAACAAAAATATATAGGCACTGCCACCTGAATATAAAAAATAAAGTACACAGGTACATAAAAATACCCCTTGCAAGCAATAACCCGGCGCGTGGTCAGTGTTCCTTCCCGGCGGGTAGAAGTCGACTTTTACAGCAGAAAAGGCAGCGCAAGAAGTACAAAAACCAGCCCATGCTCCTCGTGCTGCTGGCAGCTAGATAAGAAGAGTGATGTTCCTGGTCTGGGAGACTTCACTTTTCTTCTTGAGCTTGGCAAAGACAGAGCAAAACAGAGCAAACTGCCTTGCTTCCGTCGAGAGTTATCTGTTGATTTGCAGACAGATGTCCCCTTGATCCGCAGGGACCATCTTCATCAGATTTTTCCAGGAGATGCTCTCGGATGTATATTCCCTGGTATCCTCGGGAATGACAGCTTCGTTTCCGCCGCCGCATGGAGACATCACCCCGTGCTGGTCTGCGATCCGCACTGCCGGGCCCAGCGCTGGGAAGAGCTCGGCAGCAAGCGGAGCGGGGCAACCTCGGCCGCCGGCAGCATCCGCCTTCCCCGGGGCTTTCGCACCCCCAGCCACCACCATCGCTTCGGGCACCGAGAGCAGCAGCTCCCAACTTCACCCCTCCCGTGCTGCCTTTCCCTCACCTTGAAACAGGAGCCTTGAAAACGCAGCACAGGCAAAGTGTTGATGCCCTCAGCTGCTTTGCTTCCCAGAATAAACCTCGCTGCTTATTTTACAAAAGTAGGGGGACGGAGGGAGTTTTGACACTTGGCTTACCGAAACTGCCAAAAACCTCCTCTTCTCTGCTTTGCTTTTGTTTGTGTTTTTGTGTGTGTGTGTGTTTTAAACCAGCTTCTTCAATTAAAACATCCCGGAGAGCTACACACCTAAAGATCGACCCAGCTCAGGAATCAAGGGAACAGCACACGGAAGAGCCTATTCTCACATCTCTTCCCAAAAGAACGTATCCTGGAGGGCGTTATTCCTGCAGGGGCCTGGGTAAAAGCCCTGTTCCAGAAGCAGCCCTTTTGGAGAGGAGCGGACAGGCGGGCGCCGTCCTCTTGGGCAGGCACCCCAGGTACTGCCAGCCGCTCCGGTGCTCGCCGGTGGACAGCCTCATTTCTATGACATGCACCCAACCCACCCGCTGCTGCCATGGCCCTCGCCCCCTTGGAAACCACGAGTTTACCCCAATAACCACCAGATTCCTTTTCTCCAAACTGATGGCTCTGCCCATGTTGCCATTCCCACCTCATCCTCATGGTTCCAGTAGGAGCAAATAACTCATAAATGCACAACAACGAGGGAGCCCGTCTGCAAAACCTACACGACACCATCACCGACTCGCTGTTTGCCCACAGTGAGATAAAAACAGCTCCAGAAACGAGTTTTTTGATTCCTTTTTTTGCCTGAAGTTGCAAAAAAAAGCAGCCAGAGAAAACACCTCCAGCTCAGCACTCGGGCACCTACCCACAGCAACGTCAGCAAAAATCCCGACTGAGAAAACTGTCTGGCGCAGGTACCACGTGTTGTGTATGATCACAGATGGCAATGATCACCTAGATCATTTCCCTCGGCCCCGGCTAGCTTAGAATAAAGAAATAAAATTTTATCTTCTGACCGAGATCGAGTATCAGCCCCTAAACAGAACAGGACAAACAATTCTAAGCAGCACCCAGCACATACTCTACAAAGAGCATTACAAAGAGTGGGTTGAAAGAAGAGTTAACCTGATCAGCGTCTCCCATCTCAGTCTCCAGTTCATCTCCCACGTGAAGAGTCAGCCCCCACATGAGCGATCTGGTGATTCCTCATTTCAGACAAAGCAACAATTGGCACGAGCTAATTTTTCGTAGCAGCATCTGCACTTATGCCTTAAACACGTGCCTTCATTTCACTTTTAAACTAAGTTACCACTATCAATCTTACCCTTCTTAAACATCTCCAAATTTTAAAATTAACCATAATGTCCTTCGCTCCAGCCATGCAGGCAGAGTAATGCAGCACATTCAGGAGGAAACACCCCTGCTTTTCAGCAACCTTCTCTAATTGCTGGTTCATTTTGCACTTTCCAGGTTACTGGAGGCAGTTCGGGTCACCCTACGCTCAGCCAGCACAGAGTCCTCTCAGTTCACAAATGACATTTGGGGAACTGCCACGTTGTCACCTTGAAGGACACCCTCAGATGAAGCGTGGCCAAGCAATTACCAAAAATCCCCTTATTTTGCTTTGGACATGCACCCGCTCTCTGTAAACCTCCAGCAGGCAAAATTTTAACAGAGATGTTTGCACTTTGATTTGAAGTGGGGTCCCAGCACTTCCTTGCCTGCCGTGTGATGGCCCATGGTTGAGGGAGCGCTGCTGCACGTTAAACAGAACACGGTACCTGTTTTTAACATTACAGATGACATAAAAAACCACACACACAAAAAATCCTTTTGAATGCCTTTGATATCCTCAAAAAATATCGCAGCCAACTGCCATGAGACCGTGCAGGAAGTCCTCGCTGCTGACACCACTGCACCTCCTCGGGGTAAGCAAAGGCGGTTAATCAGCTTTAGATTTTCAAGGTCCCATTTTCCCAGGACATGTGCCTTTGTATCCGATATCCACTTAGCCCCTAAAACATGGGTGTATCTGCTGACCTTCCAAAGTACCCTAGTAATGGGACAGACCTTCTTGCACGCAAAGCCCTGCTTGTTCTTAACCCAATTTACACATCAGATTTCTACATGCTTCCCTTGTTAGTTCAACTTTACTGAGCAGCACAGCGGTGCATCCTGCCTTTTCCCAAAAAAATAAGCATAAAAAAATTCTTCTGTTTCAAGGCATGCAGACTTTATGCACCTAAAGACTAGTTCCTTCTGATATCTGCCTCTAACTGACACAGCAAGAGCACTGCGCCTGCCCTGCTTCCTTATCTCGGCGTGCCAGCTCCTATTTTAGATCAAAACAATACAAAAGACAGGAAAAACACAGGTTTCGGTTGTGGCCATGTCACCCATTTATCAATTTTACATCATCCATTTATCAACTTAAAGACTGTATACCAGTCCTAAATGTCCCCTCGCAGTCCTAGGGCGAAAGGCGCTTGGAGATCCATTGGCCAAGGAGAGTCAGCGAGCAGAGCAGAAGGATGGCCTGAAGCCATCGCGTCCCTGGGTAGGCAGGCACTGTCTGGCCTGTGCATTGCCACCTTTGCCCACCTACAGACCACATCTCGGGTACCCTCCACGTCTCTGCGCTGAAAAGCTGGGCAAGCTGAAGGCGAGGAGCCAGCTGCGGGTGGGAGCAGACCCCTGGCAGGGTGGGAGGCTGGGGAGCGATGGTGGGTGGTGCCCCGGGCACGCGTTCCTCCCGCGCCTTCCCCACGCGTGCATAAGCCACGCTTGCTGCTCCGTTCTCAGGAGGCGATTCCCGCTTAAAACAAACAACCCCGGGGCTCTGAGCAGGAGTACACAGCGCAAGCAAATTAATTCAAAAGGGGATGAAAATATTAACACCCTAATTTATTCCGAAACCATTAGGAAACAATGCTTGCAACTAGAAACGACGCTATTCTGGTATTTAGTGATTTGAGGGCATCCATAAAAAGAGCTTTAGTAATTTTCAGAAACTACTCAGAGCAGATTTGTTGACAATCAGGCTCAAATTATTTTCCATTCTAGTAGAACAGTCACATATTAAACAGATCCTGCCACATGCTGATTATTAAATGGTCTCGGGGTAACAAGTGGTTCTAGTGATTTCAGTTTTCAGTTTTTGTTTAATTCTTATTTCTTAAAGGACCTAGTCAATTAGGATCCTACCCAAACTAACAGCATGCAACCTGCCTTAACTACGTGCTTTATTTCCCTTGGAAATAAAAGGCTCGCTAGCAAACACACAACAACGAGAATTCTATTATCAGGTTATTTGACACACCACCACGGTCCAGCAAGACCCAGATCAAATCTGGACCTCTGGAAGTTGGTGCAAAGGAAACAAGTGAGGGCAGATCCAAAAAGAATTAGATTAGCCTTTGTAAGATGCATTTCAGTACCTTGAAATCCTATGAAAACTGGTGACCTTGGTTACTTACAAATAAAACCCTAGGAATCCAGCAACTTAAACTAAGCAGAATTCTTTAATGGCAGCACTAGTGAGAAGCAAACATCCAAATTTTGATGTAACAGTTTCATAGAAATTAGGTCACCTTGAGGTGGCACCAGAGAAGACATGTGGAGTAAATACTTTTAATCTGTCTCCGTCACAGTTGCCTAGCCCTGCTTGCTGCAAGCAAAAGCAGCTGCAACCCTCCGTGCTCCCTGTTTAACTTAAGAGCATCACATGGAAAGGAACCCAGTGGAAAGCGATTGGTTCTTAGCTCAGCATGTCACATTTCTCATGTTCAAGCAAGGAGGAGAGTTTCAGCAGAGTTTTACCTTCCTCACAGTGGCTCCCTGTGAATCCAGAAGGGCAGGCGCATTTGTTAGGGGCGACGCAAGTCCCGCCGTATCTGCACCCCTCTTCACAGAATGCTGAAAAACAAAAGCAAGACGCTGTAACACGCAATTCTTATAGTTATTATGCGTTGGCAAGACACCAAGAAAATCATGCACACTACATACAGCAATCAACCAAATTCAATTTATGAAAATCCTGCAAAGCCATCTGCAAACACAAAGAGAAGCAGCCCAGTTAAATGATATGATGAAAAAAAAATCAGATTACCCGAAGGCAAACCACCTCACCAATAAAAGATTAATAACCATCTGGAAAAACAGGAGAGGGAAAAATACAGTGTACTATTTTTAATGGCGTTGATCTTCTTTCAGTTATACCCACTATGAGTATCAAAAGCACAAAGAACTGCTGGTCAGATGGTTTCAACTCCTTCCCACTTCCATCACATACATTTGGGGTTCAGGAAGGGCAGCAGGCCATGATCTGTTCTGCATCATCAACTCCAGCGCAAACTTTGTTAGGAAGAAAAGCCAACTTCACCTGCAACATATTCCCCACCTTCCCTGGGTTATTATTAAGCTTTACAAGTAAGCTTTTACTCAGTGGCTTTAGCTGCACTTATGAGGGACGTTGCAATTAATATTTAAACAGCAACTCTCTACATCCAAGCTAATAACAGAACCGCAGAGTGTTTTCTGCGAGCTAAGATCACAGATGGGGTGTTGGCAATGAGATGTTACAAATGCTCTGGAAAGGTTTAAAGTGCTGGATAACAGCAGAAGTGTTTTAGATTTATCTTCTGAGGCACTCAAAGGAAAAACAAAGTGAATAAAGCACTCAGTGTTAGGTAGGTTCTTTAGCAATTTTTAACCACTTAGAGGCAAAAAAAAAACCCCACGTCATCCTCTCTCCTGATGGGATTGATGGATGGAGCTGCCTTGCTCTATTATCACAGCTCACAGCATGTCATGCTGGAGTGGTTTTACCAAGGGCAACACCAGCAGAAAGCTGAAGTGGTTTAGATAAGATATGAGAAGAGCACGAGCTCTCCTAGAAATGGTGCCAGAAGGGCTCCTGCCCAGCCAGTTTCTCCCCATGGATGCCCATATTTCATACACTTGTCTTCTGAAATATATCTCAAAACCACTCACTTTCTTCTGGTTGGAAAGAAGTGGAAGAGGGTTTAACAGGCACATTTTCATTGTGCTTTTGCACCAAAAATATCCCCAGGAGAAAATAACTTTGCTAATGCCTGAAGTCTGAAATAACTTTGCTAATGTCTGTGTGTTACAACACACAGATGGAAAGAAAAAAAATATGCAAAGCCTGACGAGTTAAAAAGTTCCTTCTGTAGCTCCTTAAAGAAAGTGTGCTGATTTAGAGCCTCGGTATTCTCAGAGCAGCTGCGAGGTTTGTCTGATTTTTTTCTGGTTAGAGAGTAAGCAGGGACTCTCATGTAGTAGTCCTATATTCTGGTATGACATCAAAAGAATTAGTATTGGGGCAGAAACGATGTAAAGGGAAAAAAAAAAAGAAAAACACAATCGGTTTCATTGTCAGAAGAGTAGTGTAATCTACAAAATATGCTATATTGCATTGGAAAAGAATTAGTCGAGGGTCTTAAAATAGAAGGATGAGAAAAGGGCATAAGAAAGGAGAGGTTTATTATCTACAACACTTTATTACAGTGAAGAGCCATGCACTGAAGCAGTGATGGGGAATAGGTAAGAGAACTTGAGTAAAAGCTCTCACCCACCATCCTTACCAAGTGATGCTGGCAACTTATTACTGCGAAATTTGTCCTTACAATGAATCTTATTGCTGGGTCTGCAGAGAAAATCAGTGGTTTTTTTTCCTGCTGCCTCTTAAAATAACTAATAGTGAAAGGTTTACAAGACAGGTTGGTGATTAAAGGGCGTTCCCATTAGCACACAAGCTCCGTCACAACCGTGCAAGACAGAGGTCGGGGTCTGCGCAGACACGCGCTCCTCCACGGCCCCAAGCTCCCCTTTTCTCTTTCCTCCTGTTCCTTTGTACCCATTGAGATCTAAGCACAGCTCCTCTCAGATCGGAGCACACCTCCTCCAGACACCCCGACATGCCAGCCCTCGCTCAAGATTTTGAAATCTCTCTCCTTTTTGTGTGTGCCATGCCGTAGTACGTGAGTCAGTCACCTCAAGGCACAGGGCCAGGCACTGAGGCCAGGCATTGCTGAAGGAAGAGTTCATCCCTGCTCCTCAGGCACTGCAGAAGTGCATTCCAGATCCTTCCAGATCTCTGTGATACAGATTAGCTCTCTTTGAGGGATTTGGGGATTTTTAATTTTTTTTCCCCCCATGCAAGAATACAAAACTCCAAGATGACCAAGATTATCCCGCTCTTGAGACATTATTCATCTTCCCCAGACGGTGCTCCCACAGACTCTCTAATGCCTGCACTGCAGATCTGCAGCAAGCAGCAACGTGAAACCCTCCCACCCCAGAACACAGCTATGAAACCAGCACGTTTGTTCCTCGGGAATTGCCGCTTCTGTGATCGGTATCGCGGGGACAGAGGGGACTCACTGCGGAGCTCCACAAAGAGCAGCAGGACGAAACCTTTGGTTTCTTGGTATCAGAACCATCAGACACACACAGGTTGCATCCTCATTGCTACGTTACTTACAGGTTGCAGCTTCTCTTCCCCCTGGCTACTTAAATGCAACCATTTCCTCTCCCAATAAGGGCACGTTGGACATCTCAGAAAAGAAATGCAGTTAGAAGCAGTTTGAGCAGATGATGTGGAATTTGTGTGACGTTTTTGAAAGGTCCTTGCAGTCTCCCCTGCATCTAGCCACTCATGAGAAGAACAGATGGAACGAGGGAGCCGTAGCAACAGCAGCTTCAAACATCCAGCGCTGCCCATTGCTGAAAATTGTGCAGTGCCTCTTCAACGCCGCTGCCCTGGAACTCTACTGGCTGGACAATCCTTGCTTGCTCTTCATCTCAACGTGACCCAAAAGCAACAAACGCCAATAAGGCAGAAACTACGCCCATCGCTATCTTAAGAGCATCTGTACAACGAGTTTACCAAGCAGTTGACCTCTTCACTTAGACAGCACCAGGAGGTAGAACAGGTCCAAACGTAAGTGCCTTAACAGTGGGGACTCTTGGCTTTTCCCACTGGTTCTTTTTTTCCTCTCGGGTGATTTCCCTCGTTTCTTCTTTAATCAAGAAAAAATGCAACATTTTAAAAATAAAATGCATTAGCATCAAAAGGAATAACATCACAGAAAAAAAAGTAAAATGCACTGGAGCTCATGCAACAGTAAGGAATGTGTTAGTACCAGAAAACCAAACAGTCCCTGACCCCCACTTCACAGCATTAAAGCTGGAAAATACACGCTTGTTCAGCAGGCTGTACTGACCATATGTTTGCAAGGATCAAAACAGTACCTATTACTGCCTTAAGTTTAGTTGATCAGAAATATCAACCCTTGTGTTCCAAGATATGAGCCAAAACACTAACTTGCTTCCATAGTCACTCCGTACACTGTAAGGACAGCTGTTACGCACGTCCTTACAGACTACTAGACCTTAAAGATTATGTGCACCTCAAGAGAAATATGGACCCAAAGGAAAGGCAAGGAAGAGGTCAGACACAGACTGCCTGGGCAAACAAAATTTGCTGGCTGGGGAGAAGGGATGGAAGAGCTGAACTATCCAAGCAATTTGCTAATCAATTGATGGGAAAACCACAATTTCATTAGCTGACGGAATATACCCAGCCAAGCAGGTACAAGGTCATAGCTGAGAAGAATCCAACCACGTGTGCCAAGTACCAGAATAATGAGATGAGACCAGTTGCTGAGGCAGGTTTACAGGACAGCTGAGGAGCTAAGGAGAAGGCACACAGACAAAATAAGGGGGCAGCAGAGGCTCTGCTCTCTGTTCTCGAGTGACACTAGCATCCATGAAAGGACAAGACTCCTTGGTTCAGTGAGCTACATCCATTGCACGCAGGGTCACTCTCATTTAACCCAAAGTCTGCAAAACGCCACTGCTCTCCCGTTACAGCTGGCTGGAGGCTGAGAAGGACAAATCCGGCAGGACTGAACTACGGGCAGCAGCAGCAGTCCAGAAAAAACAACGCATCCCATGTTTTGGGGAAGGAAGGTGATCCTTGACAGGTCAGTCGAGATGTGACTGCTTGTGAGCCTAGAAGACAGCTCCTGATCCGGGCAGTTCATCGCCCTGTGAGCAGCTTCCAGTCTAATTCAGGCTTGAGTTCAGGTTTAGTTCAGGAAGGGCCTATAGATACTTGGGCCTTCTGATTATAAAAATACTATTACTGATTTATATTTATAGAGATGGTACAAGTATGAGGTATTTGACAAATGTCTAGTGCAGTCAAATGCCCAAATATAGCAAAATATAATATAAAAATATCACTAAGAGTCTAAGTATGAACAAAGACTAATGATCTGGGATTTAGGGTTTCAAGAGGGGATTTTTTAGACACTTGCATTAAAAATGGTGCTCTTCCAAATTTAGGAGGCAGCACACAGTGAAGACAAAGGTAAAAGTGGAAAATGGAAGAATATCTGGGGTTAATACAAAGAACAATGAACACATAAGAAGAATTATGGCAAAGATATCAGACACCCACATGCCCACATGGGGCAAATATATATATTATACATATACTCTCAATATAAGTAGGTGCACACCTGTGTGCATACCTCTATTATATAGTGCTTATCAATCCAGTGAACTGAAGTCATAGAATTTGGGGTTAGGGTGTTTTTTAAGCAGTTTGAGGGCTGAATCTTTCCAAGTGCCCAACGCCCCACGACACAGCCCTTGCAAAAATGAAGATTAAAGGAACCACGGAGGGCTATGAAAAGCTCCCCAGAGGCTCCAGCCCCTCTTTCCCTTGGCTTTTAAATGCTGCTGAATTCTCTTGGTGGCTGGCTTGACTGCCGCGTAACCAAGTCATCACCCCTTGGGCTCAGCTCTTTCAGCGTGAGCTCAAGTAGCATTTGCCAAGAGATGCTGCTTTTATTTTGAACAAGGAAACATCAGCTCCTTACAATCAGCATAATGAATCACATGATTAATCGCTAATTACTTCCTGTATTAGCTCACTAATGGAACTTACTATTGGATGTAAAAGTTATCTACCTTGTAATTTTTCACTATTTTTTTTTTTTTCTAAGACGCGGGTAAGATTTATTTTATTAAACTAATTTGGAAAGCATACTGAATGGGTAACGTACATATATTATACTTCACTGGCAAAATATATATATATGAAATGTGTACTGACATCAAGTTTGCTTTACAGCTTTGAGGACAGAAACATGATGATTTTCTATGGGGCACGTGAATAAGATGAAATGGAGCAGTAAAAGGCAGCAGCAGTATAATACAATTTGCACTCTGAAATATCACACTTTTGAAAGCCTCTCTCCAAACCCCAGACGATTCTGGGCTAAATAAATATTACTCTTGCCATTTTACTGCTCCGCTTCCTCCAAGCTGGACTTGCTAATATTTCTAGTGCTCCATTTTAAGTGAACTGCATCTGTCTAGCAGCCTAATACTAAACCTGACGAAACGGGGTGGGATGTGGTTTCTGGAGATCACCTGAAAATTCTCTTTCAAAATACAAGTCAACACTGGAAGCTATAAAACCAATCTGGAATGTACTTTATTTGGGAAAGAACATGTGACATACCCTAGTAACACCTTTTTCCCCTATAGTACATCGATATACCTACTCGAGTGCGAGGTTTTCTTTTTGCACACAGATATATATGTACATATAGAGTAATCTGTATCTGTACACAGATACATATGTACATATATAGTAATCAAAATAGACAGAAGAACACTGTACAACTTCAAAATTAGGTATTCCTCTGTAACAGAGCTTAACTGGGAAAATTAATGGCACTAACTCACCCCAGTGTGGGGTCGCTCTGCCCTGGGCTTGCCAGTGCACACAAATCCACCTGAGATGCATCAGTACAAGACCCAAATTCACTCCTCTTACATACTGGTGTTGCACTGATATGGGACTTCACCAGGAAATAAATGGGTTACTGTGTAGTGCCTATTGACGACTGCCTGGCACCCTCAACAAAAACTGCACTGCAGTCAGGAGGCCTGAAGGTTGCACACCTGCAAAAAAAACTATGTCTGACATTTCAATAAAACATCACCTTATGGTACTTGCTTGTGCGAAGAGCATTATCCTCTGACCTTGCAAATGAACTTTAGAATAAGAATTTTTGTTGTTGTGGCTGAAAATGAACCTGCTGGTTTTGCAGTTATGCTCGGATGCAATCACAGCTCCTATTGTGTTAATGGTAAGGTTGCTGGAATCTTATCACAAACACAAAAAAATCAAAACGAAAGCAAATACTCGCTTGTTTTTATAGCATTTAATGATTCCCTAGCTATACAAGCATCTATTTTGTGCAGCTATCTGATGGTGACAACACAAGGAAGAGGAGGAAATAAAATGCCAATGGGGGCTTGCTTCTGCTCTGCCTCAAAGTCTTGCAAAGAGCACAGGCAGAGTTCCCATTAAAAAGCACACTAAAGCCCAGGTATTATTGACTTAACATTCGAGTCCTGTGCTGCAAGACGGCAGTGTTGACAATGTTCTCCAAGGGACTGTGGCACCATCTTTTCCATCTCACTCACCCTCCCCACACACTGCACCCCCAAAAGGCCTTTTCCAAGCTCTGCTGCCTTCTATCAAATCCCACCTGGAGGATGGGAATTACCAGGACCACGGATACAAGTCTGCCAGCCTCACACGAGGAAGGACTCGGCCAGTCCGTCTGCATCTCTTTCAGCACATAGACCTTTCAAAGCTCATGCACAATGCCCAGAAAGATGCTTTGCTAGAGGCATTTCCCCATTAAGGAACTAAGAGTTAAACCAAATGGAGCTCACCTTGCAGTCCCTAACAGATAAAGGCTCCCAGGCACTAAAGCCCCTGCCAAGTTAGCAACCAAGAGATGAAAAGCTCTGCATCCCATCAGCAATGTCCTGGGGCCTCTGCCTCATCCAAATTAGGTTTATTCAAGGGAAAGAATAACAGAAAAAAAAGGATGAGAAGTTCCAGATACAAAACACGTCACACTAATTAATTCTCCTAGATCTACGTAACTGGAGTGCTTTTCTACACCTCTGACCTTTGTATTTGTTGGTTCAAAAGGAGAATGGAAGTAACTACTAATAGGATTAAATTAATTTCAATGCTAATCTGCATTTTAAATTAGAAGGCTTTTCAGTAGCTAAAATATTACCATAGAAGAACAATTTTCTGGAAAAATGTAGATTCTTAGCAATTATTTCCAATTTTCCCCTTGAGGGAAAAAGCTTATGTTCAGCTCAGCGTCTGGATCTACCTAAACCAATCTCACCAAATAAGTTTCCTACCGAAATGCAAGGTTCGTCCAGGAGGAGAGCGCCTAAAATCCAATTTTTTGACTCGACAGAGAGCGCCAACCCAATTTTTTCAGTGGAGGAAAAAGGAAACACTGGAAAGTGAAGCTTCTGCATAGCAGTGAGAACAGCATCAAAGGCAGGGATTGCTTTTGCTCTGCCTGATGTGGCAGCAGGTGTGATATGAATCCCCACCACCCTCCTCATCGCCACAACACGTTGCTTTTACATAACTCCTTTTATCTCAAGCTTTTACACATTAGAAACAATTAAGCCTAGCGAAGTCCCAGTGAGGCTAGACCCCATTAAGAGCCTGAACCTGGCAGGCACTTTCTTCACAGAGAGTTAACTACAGAAATGGAATTTAATAAACTGCATGTTTAACAAGTGAGAGCAAAAAAGAAGGCAAATACAATCTCCGTGTGTATAATCTTTGGCTGAGCCAACAGCACTGTAGAAACCCAAGGGGCCGCACTCTCTGCTACTGTCAATTAGGAAAACTATCAGTTTATTATGAATTTGTCCCCTCAATTCCTACGCTGCTAAATTCCTCAGAGTGCATTTCTGGGACAACCTGGGCAACCTACCTTCTGGGTTTTCTTCTTAGAGATGTATATATGCACACACACAACACACAATGACGCTAATATCTGGAAAATATGCACAATCCTGCCTTGTGTTTCTGCCACCCTTGGCTATTTTCCCTGTCGAGAGCTCATGGAGAAGGAACACGCATGCAGGAGGGAATGCCTAAAGGGAAAGAAGCTAAAATACCGATCCGGGAGTGCTGCTTTCAGAGAAATACCTTGAGGGCACAAATTTACTTGGCTGATCCGAGGCTACCTGTGTTTGTGCCGCACAGGTTCACAATAGTTCACAGTTCACAATACAACACCCCTTTAGGAGGAAAAAAAATACAGCGCCATGCTTGCCAGTCGTAATCCTTCCACCAAATACACCAGTACACTGTGTTTCTAATGGATTATATTTTCAAAACAGTTTTATGCTACTGTCTTCCTACAATATCGTTTAACCACGTTTCATTTGCAAAAAATTGACTCAAGGGATACTTGCTGTATTGCTTGGCAGTGCCGCATCTAATTTCATGGTGCACAGGATGCATTTCTCTTAACAGATGCATGGGTTCCCCGATACTATGACTGAACAGCATCGCAGGCATTGAATGCTGCCTGAGAAAAGCAGAAAAGCTGGAAAGCTACGGAATTTATGTTTCTTGATGTAAAAAGTCACGCACTTGTGTTGCTCCTAACATCGTGCCTTCCTTAACACCAACAAACAGAGCTTGCTCTTAGCACACTTTATAGTCGTTATAGTTTTATAGTCTTTATATAGTTTTATATATAGCGTGCATGTGATAAAGTATATTCAGTGGTTATGCCCCCAAATTTTTCCAGCCTTCTACAACATTCTTGATAAATAATTTTTAATATGGCAACTGTCAGGGTTTTGTTGATGTGACACCAGTGGAAGAAAAATCTTAATATTCAGCAGCTCTCTGCAAAATGAAATTGGGTCTTTGCCTGGGGAGAGTGTAACCCCTACTCAAATGTGGGTTAAACGCTCCATTTAGGTCTTGTCCTCACCAGTTTCCCCCGCTGTAGCAGCATGCAAGATGATGAAGCTCATTTAGTTGAGGCTTTGCAGGCGGCCTGGCTTCTGTGAAGGGCAACAAGGCAGTGCTGAGCCCCAGCCCTCTTCTCACGCACCATGCTTCTATCCTTGACATCCCTCACGCTGGGGCTTGGACGAGCTCCGGGCTTCTCCAAGCCCAAGCAATATCACCCTCCTCACTCCATGTCCTTGGACGCAGCTTCAAGAGGCTTCACTGAAACCCTCCTGAAGAAATTTCCCAGGAAACGTAAGCCCTTCAAGTATCATCTCACAAGGACAAGTGGGCAGGCTTCACACGGCACGGGGTCTTCTGCAACAAGTCACAGCTAGGAGGGAGCTCAGCAGAAATTCACTGCTTTAAAAAGCAGAGGCTGAAGCACAGACAGATGCCAAACCAAATGCCTGTCCACAAACAAAACATAAAGCTTAGACCTGCCCGTTCATGCAAAGTCACCTTCAAATGTTTCCACGTTACTGCAAGGCACTGGAATCTAGGCTGGAAATGAAACTACTTCAGGTCATGTTTGTTTTTATCTCTCCGGTTTAAATGGCACTAAAGGAAAATGTAGTGTGTAATGCAATGGTGCAATATTACGGCACTTGCTTCCATATTACTGTGTCACTCATCAAGGATGAGGAATAAAGCAACAGCACGATTCATAAAATCATCATAAACGTAATACACTGTCGCCTACTCTTTCATGTGAAGACTTTACCTAGTCTTCATTTATCTCACTGAAAATCAGTGTATCCTAGGCATATCTATAAGTTACACTTAAGATCTGAGCATATTACTCTCGCCAAGAATAAAATATATCTCTCTACCCTACGCCTATATATCACAAACAACAGTTTTGTATATTTTGAAGAGATTTATGTTTCCAATTATCCGTGTGCTAAGCTGAGAAAGCACCTAGCAACGCCAGGTAGAAAATATAATCAAAGCAGCAGCGATGCAAGTACTTAAATATTCCATCGCCTCACTAATGCTTCAGCAGAATAAAGAAGCCTTTTGAAATTGCTTCAGCTTCACTCAAGTGAAAATAAAATATAAAGTTCTGAAGCCTTAAACTTGGAATATTCCCCTACTACAGAGCAAGAACAAAAGCCATTTGTCTTTAAAGACGCTTTCTGAGTCAAATTTGGTTGGAGCATTTGAAAGAAAGTGCTGTTCCACTGAGGAATTATTAACTGGTCATCTCTAATGCACGTCGACAAGATGAGTCAAATTGGGGGGGGGGGAAAATAGCTCTTTGAACAGCTTTGTGAAACTCTACGCATGCCATTGTTATACTGTCCTTTCTTCTCTTTTCTTCCAAAATTTGCAGTGAAATAACTTGGTTGGTTTTACATTATGAACACGTTTCCCCAGCCCGCATGCCAGTGGTGTACTGCGGCAGACTATTATATCCATCTAAAATAAACCTTTTAAACTGCGGTCTGTACGGCACATTAGTCAGCACAATAACGCTCCAACACGAGGGGAATGGCAGGACATCAAAAACTAACATGCAGGGCAAGACGAAGACAGGGCGAGTGAGACCGAGCACATCTCTTACAGGGGAATACCATACAAATACACTACTGGTTTCACTGTTTCCATTTTTTGAAAAATGCTGCTTTTCCAAGATTCACAGCCACATTTACTTAATTGACCAAGATCAGTGCACTTAAAGACACATTTAAGGTATGAGAGGCTGAATACATTTAGGAGAGAACTGATTCCTGCTGTTTCTGAAAGGAGCACAAAGGATGCAATATTTGTTTTTATCAGATACTCAAGAGAATTTGGCCTAGAGGTTTCACCTATTGCTTTGTGGTTTGTTATTATTGACTAAATCAACAAATCCAGGATAATGCTACAGGTTTTACAGGGACTTATAACCCCCGTTATTTATCTGTCCTCTGCTGCTGAGAAGGCACTTAACTGAAATGAGGAGGTTTCTCAGAGCAACACGTCAAGTTTGGGAAGGCAAAGGAAACTCTGAGATCTGCCACGCACACACATCTAAGTTATTTGTGTTCAACTGCAAAAGTTGTGCCGGACCAGAGGCACGACAACTGTGATATCCCACGGGAAGAAGAGGTGCTCAAAATGCCCAGACCAACTTCAAAACTATCCATTCACACAAATACAGAAGAATACAGTCAGGTATCATAACATAACCTTTATAACATACAATTTACAATAAGACTTAAATAGAAGTAGCTTCTTCAAGGCATGAAGGAAGCTATCGAAACTGAAGTTACCTCTAACAGATACAACTCACTTCACCCCAATACTATGGCAATATATTATAATGCATTGTTAGTATGACATTAGCATATTTTAATGCATATGTCTCCAGCAAAATGGTATAGGCATTGCTTCACATTCAGTGCAACTGAATATTGTCAATAATCTTCAGTGGAGGGCAAGAACTCTTGGTATTAACACCTGCAACAAAACTGAATAGATATGACTGTACTTGAAAAGCGCTGTAATAAAATTCAGGTTCTACATTTGCCTCCTAGAGCAGGCACTTCTCTAAAACAAGAGAGAAACAAACAAAAAGAATACAACTTTTGACACTCTTGCCCCTTTCATACATCCAGTAGGCCAGCGAGATCCACTGAGGTGAAATTCAATATATTAGCAAGGTGATTACGCCCTAGGTCTGCGCAAGCTCGGGTTTGGGGATGTCCAAAAAGAAAACATACAAGCATTCTTCCTGAGGAAACACACATAAAATGTTATCTCAGCTGGTTTCTAACAGCTGCCTCAAGACATCAGCAGAGAATCTTTCCAAATCCTCACCCTTTTTCGGTGCTGCTTTTGCCTGAACTTTCTGTAGCTCTGCCTCTACCATTACTAACTTGTTGGCATGCCTGTTAAGTACAGTTGTCGTGAGAATATGCCTAGAGGGGAGGGGAGAAATCCCGAAGCCAAGAGGTGGCTGGAAGGATGGGTCTGAGGAATCACCGGCGGGAGCGCACAGATCCACCTGACAGCTCCCCAGCACGGATTTCCAGTTTCCACTTGGCCAGACTCTGAGATTTACCAATTTGTACTAATAGCAGTCCTTGGAGGAGCTCCAGATTCTTTAATACGGTGAAAATTCACCCTGTGGTTTCCCTCGTTTTTTAACAGGCAGAGGCAAATAGTGCATTATCATCAAGAGCACTAATTGATCCAAACACAGTGTAAACTAAATTAATGGGGCTGGAAATGCCGGAAAAATTAAACACAGCATTCTTAATAAAGCTGAAAATAGGATCCAAGCAATCCTAAGGCATGTTTATTTCTGTTTAAATAAATGTCTTCCTGTAGACTGTTATCAACTCAGCAGGAGTCTTATGAGAGAGGCATTTTTCTCATCCCGTGCATTTTAAGTCAAGTTTCTATGAAGTTGAGCCTGCCAATCCATCTAAGAGCCAGAACGGTGGCAAAGTCACCCCAATAGGCTGAGAGGAAGCGAGTCTCAAGGCTGAGCTCCAAATTCAACCTACAGCCAGCGGAGCAAAGAGACTTTGGCCTTCTCATCTTCCAGCCACCAACTGACTACACACGGAAGGATGGACACGTCCAAAGGAACAACAGGAATCAGTCCTCAGATTTTCCTTTTTCAACGTGCTGTTGAAGCCCTCAGCAGGCTGCAAGGCGCCAACTCCATCCTTCTTGACTGCTGCAAAGAGCCCACGGGCATCACTATGGGGGCCACACAGCTCCGCTCTTGGCAAAATTAGGTGTGTGAGGATAAAGTGCCCGGCCCTTCAAACAGCTTTTCAAATACAGGCTCCTTGAGCCACTTCTAAAGGAAATAACAGACCATCTGGGCTTGGAGAGCCCTGAGAATATCCAGCATTTGGGATATTTAGGTACGTTCAATTTGGTGGAAGACTAAGCAGCAGAACAGAGTACTGCTGGCTATACAAACTTCTCTTTTGATACTGAAAAATATATCAGAGGGGAGTGCTGACCTAGAAAGGCACAAGAATCCCAGACAGGGAAGGACTAAGCCGCCCAAGGCTGCACAGGAATGAAAGGACAACGCAGTCTCTTTGGAAAACGGCACCAAGGACAAAGTCACCATCTCAATACACGCATAAAGCGCATAAAAACAAGCATTTTTGGTTTTAAGAAAGGAAACATTTTGTAAGTGTTGCGACTAAAAGGTAGCTAGACCACAGTGGTCCAGATTGTGCTTGGAATCGGAGCTCTCAACCCTACAGATTGCAAACGGCTTTCACCTGCAAAAAATAAGGATAAAAACATTGTCCTGCTACTTTTAGCAGGTACAAATTTGACAAGGCATTTCCAATCCAGTGACTAAAACGCCAATGAATGCACTCCCCAATAAGCCTCTGAGTTGGCAGCTGAGCCTATGGCATGATGCTCGAGTCCAGAAGGCCCCTGCATGCTGCTCCCTTCCCCTTCATGTCCCTGGCACCTTCCCAAGAGAAATACAGCACTGTTTAGTTACAGTGTGGCCTCCTGCATGTTTAATGACAGCCACAGAGGCATAGAGCGGCCATTTGAGTGGTAGAGTGCAGTATTATAGCTAACATCATATACTTCCAATAGGCACCAGAGCTTTTCCCCAAAGTCTACAGCAGCTTTGACCAGCAGGCATCACCGATGGGCAGAATTCAACAATTCAGACACTTTCAAGCAAAGCATAAGGCATGAAGGGTGCAAGTTGGAAGGAGGAAGGCCAACTCCTCTCCTTCAGGATACACCTTCTGCCTGAACCCATCCAACAGAGTCAGGAGGAGCATGAGCTAAAAATCTGCCTTGGATCCGCATCTGAAAGACACAGCAGCTGGAATGAGCCTGAACAGGCATCTCCAGGACGTAAGTTACCTCAAAAACACCCAACAAAATTTAGGTCACAACATCTTGGTGGTTCTTTCCATGCTTACACCTATCATGAAAGCGAAGAAAGTTAATGAACAAATCTGTAGAGCCTCTGTTTCACTCTGAGACCAAAACATCCACTATCAACTCTAGACCAAGCACTACCGGCCCAACAGAACATCTGGATCTTCTGGCTGACCAAGATGATCAACCACCACATCAAACAGGAGCTTTAAAACATAATAGTGACTTTTGGGGAGGGTCCTGATCATTTCCTTTTATGAAATCATTTACTCAGCTGTATTTTCTTCACCAAAGGTACTCAGAAGGCACCTGCCTTAGGCAGATAAAGGTGAGGTTTCATCTTGCTGCTGTTTACATAAATGATAATTAAAGGAGGCTACAATCATTGAGCCTGAGTTCCTTCCCACTATTTTTGCCCAGCAGTCTTACCAAGTGAGTGTCTGGAGAAAAAATAAACCCACCCCATTTCACTTCTGCTCTTTGTCTACCATAGACCATGTTTGGCTCTCGCCAAAACGACACCTGGAAATAAAGGCAACAAATGGGGAGTACATGCCATCCTCACGACCCGCAGAAGCCAAAATGAATTCTACATAACTACTCAATTTCTCAGCAGAGACTATAAGCCAAGGCCCTACACCTTCAAGAGCCACCTGCAGAGCATCACCCAAATACCAAGCTCCCACTGAAAAGATACCAGGGAGAGGGAAGCAGAGGTAGACAGTCTCATTCACTGATGACACAAACATCAGGATTTCTGCGGGATAAAGATGCTGCAAGGAAAATGTTAAGTTCAAACAGTGGTGGGCAGCCAGGGAAGTGAAAGGGAGGAAATTTTTGTGATGCTGTAAAATAAAGATGCAAATTCTGGGACTTGGATGATAATTGAGCCTTGGCCCAGAAAAAACAAGGACAGATGTCAAAGGGAAAAAAACCCCCAACTCTATTTGTAACTACCGCAACAACAACAACCACCATTTAACCCATAGAGGCCATTTCTATCATAAAATATTTCCACTACTTTTTAGAGACATATTTGTCATTTTCTGTAGTCCCAGGCTGAAGGCTTTAATTAAGTTTTTCCGCACGGTCCAAGGAGAAACTGCAGGGAGGAAACGTGACTCTGTTCCAACCCAGCGACCTCCTTGCAGGGCTGGTGGCAGGGAGGGAAGGACAGCAGAGGACAGAAGAAATTTCCGCTGTCCTTACTGGGACTCCCTTTTACCTCCTGGCTCAACCCTGCCCACATGGCTTGTGAGCACTGGGACCCCCTTCAAAATCCACATTATAGCCAACACCGCGCTGTGGGAAAAAAGAGAAAGGAGCAATGTGCCCTGCAATAGATGCTGTCTTAGTCTGCTCTAAAGTGTGCCAAAAAGCCAAAACATGTTTTCCCAAAACACAGACTGCATTTTCCTTCAAAGTGAGCCTGGAATGCTGCTTGCAGTACAGCTGCAGGAAACACTGGTGGCTTTGGGGAGCTCTGCACAATAACTCCAGCACCTCCTTCCTTGTCCCTGTGCCGCAGCAACCTGCCATTTAGCACACACTCACTTTTCAGGCTCTTTTGCAACAGACATTCATTTACATCTATTTTACATGAACTAAATTTGGCATAAACTGTAGTAGACCAGATGCTTAAATGATATAAGAGCTGCCTGCAGTGCACATCGTTATTTACTGCTCTGGCCTGGGCTCTGTTGATTCCTAAACATTTGCATATGTGCTGGTGAGATTGGAATTTTTCTGGTCAATTTTATCCTGCAATTTTCATTTTTCCTTATTCAGATCAGGTCACTGACTTCTATTTCTTTTTTGAGTTCATCTAATACAGAGGAAAGCAAGCCACGGACAAACATCAATTTAATGTTTGCAGGCAGTATATTTTCCAAATGAGAACATGATGAGGGGCAGGGAATATTTTGGTTGCTGCTTTTTAAGCTCCTTGTTTAAATTAGGTAGATCCCACTTCTTGGTTCCTTGCTTTAAAGACTGTTGCAGACGACATTGCACAGAACAGCTGCACTCCATCAATAGATGAAGTGAGGCTTTTTGCATAGACATTTGGTTTCCTTCGGATGAAAGACTAGCATAAACATTTTCTTTCATTTAGATTTCTCTAGCACACATACACAAGTGATGGTAGACATTGAAAATAGCTACATAAACTGGCATCTTAAGCCACAACTACTGTCTCCTTGATCACATCTAACTTGGTACATAGAGCATATGCTGAGGACAGACAGATTCCTGCTCCGTGCCTAATACTCATCTGCCTCATCCAATTGTTTGTGCTACAAAGAAACTCCCTATATATAGTTTCCCTATAAATTTTTATTTTCTGTCCAACATAAGGTATCAAAATCTTCACTTGCAGCTTTCCCTGAATAGCTTCACTCACGTTTTTTGATTTGGGCCTGCGTCCAAAACGAGCTGCTCGGTGTGAAACATGGTTGGATACAACCAAGGGTCATTTCTCATGGAGAAGATGTCCCCTCGCTCCTCTGGATGCGCACCCAAGTAGTGAACACAAGGACTTCACCGAGAAGCACCGGGCGATCACTGCAGTGACTTGTAATGCTTATCAGCCTCATTCCCACTTAACTTAATAGCGCCATCCTTTAAAAAAAAAGAAAAATGTGGTGTCGTCCTTGAAAATTCTCTTCCTCCTCCTTGATGCTAATCTCTCAGTGAATTGCTACACGGTAAGAATCTCTCTTCTCAAGCCTCATTTTGCTGGGCTGAAAAAAGCAACTCTCTGTTAATCCATTTTATCAGATGGATTCTGCATTGCTGCAAACATCTTTGCAACCCTCTCTCAACATGTTCCAAATTTAAACTCAGCTTTTTGGAGGAGCTGATGCAGAACTGTGCACAACACCACCTATGAGGCCTTGCATAATATCTTGCTCAAAGATATCAAAGTTTTCCTGCTTCTAGCAAAAAACCCTCACTTGATTCCTCAGCTGCATCATGGTGGCAGCTCACACTCACACTCATCCAGCAGACCAACACCAACTTATTTCATGTGCTATTTCAAACTGAAAAGCCCTGGTTGTACAGTAAAATTCCCTGTAATCGGCTCCTAAGAGTTCTTAGGTTATTATAGTATGTAAAGTGGATGATTACTATAATCCAGAAGGTCAGAGTAATTCTTCCTAGAGGAAGAGCTCAGGGTGAAAGCCTTCACACAAAACCCCTAAGACATCATCAACACGTTAATTGTTCAGGTTAAAGAGGTATTTTGAAGGGTGACCTACCCTCTCCTTTAACAGCTTTCCTACAATGCTCTCAGGACCTCCCTTCTAATGGAGTAACTCCCTGCCACAGACTTGGGTCCAAGTAATACTTTGACCTGCAGGGATCAACTGACATCAGACTCAACCAACAGGCTCTTGGAAAAAGACAGAGATAAAAATCTTTCAATAACCACAATAAAGAATTTCACCCAAAGAGACGCGCTTGCAAAGTCGTGGATATCGGAAATCAAGAAGCCTCCAAAATCTTCTGGGAACCAGGCTGTGAAAATGGAGGTGGATATTGCACATTTGCCCAAGGCTAAATGCAAAGAGAACATATCTAGGGCAGCCACAAACAGCCCTCTGAAACAGAAGCAAGAGACGTTCAGGTTTTAAGGCCCTGCCTCAAAGCTGAGGAGAGCTCCGTCCTTCACAGCAAAACTCTCCGCACTGGCACTTTCTATGCAGAAGTCGCAGTAGCGAGGAAGCCCCGAGTGCAAAGTTTTATTCCCTATCTCTTGTTGGCAGAGATTACTTTGTGAGATGACTGTCACGCCACCCATCGACAGCAGGAGCCTGCCATTCCTTTTCAATCCCATACACAATTTGCCACCAATAAAGCAATGCCGCGGTCTTCCGAGCATCTATCTTTCTAAGTCACGGGTAGCAGCATGCAACAAAACCTAAGTAAACTTCAAGGCAGAAAAAACCCCAGGGTTTGTAGGGAGATTAAATATTCAATTCTTTAGATTTTATCATCTCCCATGACCACAACTAACAACATATAAAACCCTTGCAATGCATGGCTAACCAAGCAGGGATTGCAAAAATGGGAGAGAAAAGGGGTAGTTCAGCTTGAAAGCTCATTTTCCTACTGCCTAGAGAATTCTTCTAATTAACAAAAAAACCCAGCTATAATCAGGCAATAGAGACTTGATACATGCCTGCACTACAACTAGGGAGGCTATATGTTTATCCTGTTAACTCATCAACAACATCTTCAGATATGTCACTGCTTTATCTGAACCACATTCTGAATATCTTAATAAAAAGCATCAGAGATTCACAATCAGGACCAAGACTCCCATGCTACGTTTGAGAAGAATTTCTTCTAGTGATACAGCAGTACCAGAAGGAAGCTGTGAATTGTGGACATTGCAGGGGACAGTTTTAACCATGTCATAACGCCCTGAAACCACTGCAGGCTACAGTAACCCAGTTCAGACAGGAACCATCCGTCCCACCAGATCTGGTTGTGCTTTCACAAGCATCTGTGAGCTTCCCTACCATTTCTTTTTGTGCCTGGGAGATAATTTCACTACGTAATACAAGCCATAATAAAATCTCATTTACAAGTGCTAAAAATTCTGCATGGGTAGAGACAACAAGGTGGAATCAACCGGAATTACAAACCCATGGAGATGCTGTCAATGATTACAGGCCATTAGTTTAAAACCCATCTCTTGCTCAAATTTTTGTGATTTCCAGACCTTAGTCAGTAGCTATTGTTGGAAAAGGAGAACATAAAAAAAAATTGCACTCCCTGGAACATGTTGCTGCTGTAATTTCAAATAAGTTCCAGTCCTTTTTCTTTCCTTCCCCCGCTCCAGCAGCGCCCTTTGCCGCACCACAAAGCTCCATTGTGCAAGTTAAACAAAGGCAACAAAAGCAGCAGTCAAGGTCTCAATTTGTTATGTCATTGTCAATAAGTGACTGTCTCCAAAATCTAAAGTTTCCCAGTTTTGGCTCTCTTTCAGCAGTCATCTGCAAAGGGAGAGTTACACCTCCAAGCTAAGGAGTTTGTATCTGCTTGCCTCCACTCAGCTTCGCTGTCTGCCAGCACAAGGGACATGATTGCCATGCAAATGTTTAATCCCTCCCTTGCACCCAGCTTCTCCCTCCTTTTGCTGAAAGGAAAGCTCTTAGCAGCTCTATTCAACTCAAAATCACCATCTGTGCTAAATATAGACCTTCCATCATGCGAAGAGAAGGCCAGAAACAGAACCAACAACAAGGTGAGCTCAGTTTACATGAGAAGTTACTGCAATTGTGCTGTCTCTATCCAGACTTCAGGGAGGAACAAACACAGTTTCACACGACATAAAAGAGAAGCACGAGCTGAGGGAGGAAGATGTGCTGAGGCACGATACCAGCCCCCAGGGAGACGTATCCCAGCGGTGTGCACGCAACAGATGAGCGAGCAGAGCTGTCAGGAGCCAAAGCAGCACTGCAAGGGACTGCATCCATCACCAGCTGCTCCTCCAGAGGATCGCTCCTTTCTGCACACACGGGGACACGAGAAGCAACGTGCTTCTATCAAGAGCGGTGCACTCCACATCTTCTTTCAATTGCACGCCTTAAACCAGATGCTTTATGTCATGCAGCACCTTATGGGGTAGGCACCTGGAAACACACTGCACTCGAGACACAGATCTCACCAGCACTAAACCTGGCTTTGCCCAGGACACGCTGGGATCACCTCTGCATGAGTCTATGGGCTCTCGATAGTAGATTTGTGGTATTTATGCTTCATATCAATGTTGTAACCACCCCAGAATGGGATCGATTGCTGCATATTGCATGGAAAAATGTCTCCAAAAGTTCATCCCAAAACCTTGCCTTGTGCACCAATAAAATTAGCCTGACTTCTGGCATAACAGGTTTAAGTCCTTCTTTGTACTTCCCTCACCTGCTTCTGCTGCCATTTGGTTTTTTTCCATCTGATCTAATGTAGATGACACAGTTCGTTCTTAACCTTGGGGTCCGCTTGGACTGTAAGGTTTAGAAGTTTTGCTTTTTAAAGTTCATACATTTTAATTAAAAGAAAAAAAGTGTAAAACACTAGACTTCCAGACATAATTAATCCTAATGCACTGTTCCAGATCAGAAGCTCTAATTAAGTTTTAGTATCTCCTATCACTAATAATCACCCAGCCAGCAAATGCTACAGACCAATTCCTTCCCTTCTACCCCTTCACCCCCAAGGCGTTGCTGCCCCACTGCTTAATTGGAAATTAAACACGTTCTCACTGTACAAACTGGCCACATTTGTACTCCAATGTAAAGTTCGCAATTAGAGATGGTTGACACTGGCGAAGAAATAATTATCAGAAAGGAAAAATATCAAGTGTGCAAAATTGACATTCTCCAACCTACTTTCTGCAGAGAACTTTGAAACTCAAACGTTTCCAGGCAGAAGTTGGAAGCAGCATCCAGGGCATTTCCTGAGATTAAGAAATGGAAGGTGAAGATACAAGATGAGGACACACAAGAAAGGCCCACAGGCTTAGGTTGATATGAAGATGCAGTAGCGGGGGGTACACAAAGATTCTTCCACTACAACAGACTGTGAAACAAAACAATTCTTTCAGTTGTGTCCCAGTAACAAAATGTAATAAAATCATTGACAAGTAACTTTACAAGTTGGCTGCCAGTCGCTGCAGACTGGGGCCTCCTGGGGTTTAGAGCCCTCTCCCTGCTAATGCAATGGCAGTTTTCCTTTTTATTGTCAACAGAACACTATGTAAAAACTGAACTGAGGACCACTGCCTATAGGACTGTCAATCTAGATCTCAGTTGCACTCAATCCACTACCAAAGAAAAAATCCATTTTAAAATAATTACATAACTTGGTCCATGGTGTTTTGCTGAATTTAAAACAGGAAATATTCCTTTAAACGCTGGGTTTCTTACTTCTTATTAATTTAATATTTGATTATTCATTTCTTTTCCCAGCATGGGTTTTCTAAAAATCGATAACCAATCACAAAGGCATCCCCCTGCCCAGCAGACAGAAATTCGTGGTGCCCCTCAGAACTGCACAGCAGCAAACACAAAGTGACCCCAGTGGTGAAGCAGCATTTTATTCTGCTGTCTGGAAGGCTCGGGAGAAAAAGTGACCTTAATATATATACACTCTTTTACTGGAGTTGGCAGAAAATAAATGTGCTGAAACAGTTAATACTTTTCATTGTGTGGAAGAATAGAGCTTAAGCCTCTGTTTTACAGCTCAGCAGCTCATTGTATGAGCCAATATCCAGGATACCCTTCGGATAGGCCATAGGTGCTGTCCCCTGGGCCCGAACGGCACTAGTTTGGAAATGAGGGAGAAAATAAAAAAAAGAAACAAATAATAACCCAAAATAACTCTGAGGGTTGCTGTCTGCCCACCGGCCAAGTCATTAAAACTGGGGAGGAAAATACAAAAGGAAGGAAATAGTAAGGACCAACAGGGAGGAAGCTGCTGCCTTGGACTACCCAAGTGGTATCCAGGGATAAGTGCTCCAAGAGTTGCTGTGCACCTTCAGAGTGAAGCCCGCTGTGTATTTAACTACAGCACAGTTTCACATCCAAAGCAGCTCAAGTCAGCTCTTCTTGACTTGTTGCTTAAAGTTTGCCCATCTCTTGGGGGGCAATTGTTCAGCTCAGCAAATGATTGCTATGTTGTGCTGAAATGCACACGGATTTCCTGTATTTCATTTAACAGCACAATTATGTATGTACAGTAACAGTACAAATATGTGCTTTGGCTTCTACCGTACATTTTTGAAGCAGCAGCTTTGCAATAAAGCTGCATTTTGGCAACCTATCTGTCACAATTCACACATAACAAGAACAGTGCAATTATGGTGCACAAACGCTCCTTTCAGCACTGTTTAAATGCACAGCTATATCGAGAGATTAGTAAACATGATCTCCGATTGCTGAGGATCAGGCCTGAACCTTCTAAATGCCAACAGTGATTTCGGACTTGGAAAACAAAGATCATGTTAAGCTTGTGTCTTAATGTTGTTTTATACCCAGGACTCACTTCCCCAAGTCCCTGAAGTAATATAATGCCATAAAAAGCGATTTCTTGTCAGCTAGAAGGAAAAAACAACTGAAATGCAAATATCCTGCTAGCTGAAGACGTTTTCATATGAGCTGTCTCCAAGATAATTATCACACATTCATGAGAAAGTCTCACCTGAGTTACTGGAAGACTTTGCAAATTAATATAGTTTAACGAGAAATACCCAACATGACTAAACAAAAGCTGACGAGCTAGCTGGGGACTTCTACGAGAAGACAGGTAGGCTGGGTTCAACAGTAAGGCTTGTAATTAGATTAGCATCTTAGCGCTATAAAAATAGCAAAAACGTGACATAAAACACCAGCGAATCTTCAGGTTATTAAAAGCTTGTCATCAATAGGAAAATTTCTACCTTCTCCCTTTCCAGGAATAAGGCTTCCTCTGAAGGCACATTCAGTCCTCAAGGCCAACATCCGTGTCCATCACTGCTAGCATGGACACAAACTGCAGCAACCACCACCTAATACTGCCTGCGTTATAAACTAGAATTTTCCCCCTAAATTAGGAGCATTCTCATCCTCAGAGGCTCTGAAATGGCTCAGCAAAGAGGAGATAAACATTGCTTTTGTAGGACACGAAGGTCATAAGAAACATGGATGCGAGCTGTGACAGTCTGGGGCAGCCAGGTCTGCAGAGCATTTCAACATCACAGGATGCTGCAAGCAAACAGCAAGAGCAGGAGAAGAACCCACTCGTTCTTCACCCAGCACACACACATCCTTAATCAGGATGCTGTTTCTTGGGATACCCGCACAAGTTCATTGGAAGTAATAGCTTAAGTTGCAGCAATCTGAAACATCATCCACCCAAGGCTAAAACTCGCCATCAGCCCTCTTACTTATTACTTGACGTGTGCCAAGCATGCCCACCTAAAATCCACATTCCCACTTGGAATCCCAACAGGACGTGTCTGCTATGACCTAGGAGACAGTTTGCAGCGCTTATCACGATCACAACACGAGAAGGAACATCAAAGTTTCAGCAAGGATTACCAATACTATTTTTAGATCCAAACACAGTACACTAGGTTTGCTTACGGGAAGCTCAGTCCGCAGCACACAGCATTAGAAAGGATTTTGAAGCCTATATTAAATCTCCACAGCTTAGGAACACATAATAAAAACACCTGAAATTATTTTTCCAGCTGCATATGATGTTTCTGTTTAATGCACAATTGTCATTTTCAAGCACTCAGTGTGCGCGCACACACACACAAAATACTATTTACAAATGTGTACCACCCACCTTTATCCGTGGCAGTTAAGCAAGCTAGTTTTCATGCACTCAATTTCATGCATTAGGTGTAATTTACTGTATCACTAGGCATTACTCTGCAGACACTCAGACCAACAGGAATGCGTGTATGGAACAATATGTAAAGCAAAAACACAGATGGGAAGATCTGAAAAAGCACCCGTGTGCCTCGGATGCAGAAGGTGTCAAACTTGGATAACTACCTCTAGAAATCCCACACTGCACAGCTCCTCCTCCTCAGCTCACCTCCTGCATCCCACATCCTTTGCCCTCACAGAGGCTTGGGACTTTCAACCCTTCTGCCTGCAAGCACAGGGACAGGGGGAATGAATGCAACATCCTCATTCCTGAAGGTTTGGGGCCACAGCGACATTGCTCCCACAAAAAAACTCCGTGGAAAAGGAAGGAAGTGAGAACATGCCAGCTGCGCTCCTGGGAAGCAGGACCAGGAGGACAGCAAGCGTGAACAGGTTCGACTCCCACAGGGAGAAGTTAGAGCTAGAGGCTACAAGACAGGAGACGCGGATGGACATGTGGATCAACAGCTCCAGATGCTCCGTACATCAGACCTGGCCGTCTGAGCAATCCTGGAATCCTCTGCTTTTGCAGCCACAGAAGAACAAGCAAACAACAGGCTAACAGGCAAAGTCATTTGGCTAAGGACCACTAGCAACCATCTACGGATTGCCACCCATTTTAACTTTGGCTCCAGCCACGTCCCTGCAAGATCACTGAAAATCAGCTTTTGCATCTTATCTTACAGCCTAACACTGTCTGCATTAAATTTCCATTTAATTCATTTCAATCTACTCCAGAAATGCATTCTTATAATGCAGTGCTTGCAGTGACCACCAAAGTGACCACTGCTTTAAAGTACCAGCTTATTCCATTTGGGAAGGATTCAAAGATAAGGGATAGGTGGATTTGTCCATTCAGTTACCCTTACTTCAAATCCGATGAATCCCTTGGCTATGAATACTTAGTGTTTATCGTGTGAAATAAATCTAGCCACACATACTCAATATGAAATAAAAAATAATAATTATGTGGGCAGTTTCATTGGAGTCAATAGTTTCCTTTTAGTTAGACATGTACCTTGTTCACCCAGGTCTTAAAAAAAGACCAAAACACATTAAAATTTTCCTCACTCGCCTGTCTCCTCAGGCTAAGGGAATACGCAGGACTGATTTCATTACCTCAATCTTTTGTTGGGAAATAACGTATATCATGGCAATGTCAGGTAACTACTGCTTCCCCTGGTCTGTTCAAAAGCAGAAAATAAGGGGTGTCAGGAAAACAGCACAACCACGCATCTCAATAATAGAAGTGGCAAACTAATCAGCACCCAGAAACTGCCCTAATTAGCACAGGGAAGGGATATTGCCCACGCCAGCTCTGCAAGTGGCCCAGCAGCTCCGTGCTCAACTGCCATTTTATCCCATCCCAGGTACACCCACGAATTACAGATGTACACAAAAGGTATGCACATGCATTGCTTTAACTTTGTTTTTTTTTAAAGTAACAGAGATACATTTGTGAATTTTACATCATTCCAAAATTTTAAGCCTTGATTGATGTGTCTGCATAGCATCTAGCTTTGAAATAAATACCTATTTTTGAAGTTCAGCTTAAAAAAAAACAGCCTCACAATTCTCCTCTTTATAACCACAACTGCAAAAAGAAGGGAAAAAAACACACAGGACAAAAAAAAGGCAAAAGCAAAGGCACGATACAAGCACCATCAAGGTGACACACTCAAGATGCTTGAGTATTTATTAGCTGAATAACACAGGTCATGCAGCTTTGCCCCTTGAGGAATACAGACACAGACTCCTACTTTTTAATAACATACAAATTTCATCATTTCTCCTCTTGGATGAGTATATTCTCTCACTTCATGCTGGAAAACAGGACCCCCTTCAACTCCCTTCCCTTCTTGGTTTACTTCATCTTCCAGCTCCTTCTATCTTTAATGCTTTCTAAGTGACTCAAATTCAGATCCTCATTGGAGCTTGTGTCCCAATAACTCATTCTGATGAGTAAAGAAAAAGGCTAATGGTGCTTTGAAGATCGTAACTGGGATCTGGAATAGCTTCCTTCTCACTGCAACATTTCTTTCAGGTACCACTCAGAGAATACTGCTTAAGCTTGCCATTAGTCTTGTGCTTAGCATATGCTTGCATAGCAGAGCCACATTTTTTATCTTTATCATTCAACTCTTTCAATAAAAACCTCTGTGCACACCCAAGGGTGCCCCCACTTTTTGGCACGCCGCAGAGCCTCAAGCACCAGCACACTGCGAAACGGTTGCAAATTGGGGATTTTCTTCTGGCTAGTAGGATGCAAATTGTGCCATCCAATATGCTGCACAGCTTCCAGATTTGCCATTCCCAACGCTCGGCAAATAAAAGCTAGAAAAGCAAGCAACGTAACTAATGCAAACAAAGTTAGCAAATGCCTATGTGCTTAGTGCTGTGTGACAAAGTACTCCCTTGCACATGGGTTTGACTGCGCAGGGCTGCTACTCTTGCCAAAAGGAGGAACTGCAATGCTCTCCCTTTACTCTTAGGTGAGATATTTGCACACAGTTTTTACTATTGTTTCACTACTGTTTACAGGTAAGTGAAAGGAATTTGTATTTGGGGCATCCTTAGGCCTTTTAGTGCATCTCTTCCATGCACTTTAGTCCCAAAATGTTTGCACAGCATAGCCCATTTCACAAGAGACAGGGTGCTCGGCACTGCAACCCACTCTGCACTGGCTTTCGGGCACAGAGATTTCGAGATGCTCCTCCTGAAGTGGTTTTTTCCCCACTTGCCATGAGAAAAAAAAAAATCAAGCCCTGTGTTGTAAATAGCTGCAAGGCAAGTGTCCAGGGTCTGCCAGCATGGTCGCGAGTGCAAACAGGCCGCACTGCACCCACCCACCCGGATTACAGATCTCAGGCAGCCGGTACTGCGGGGGGCTGACCATGAAGCGTACAGCTCTGCTGTCAGGAGCAGCAAATGAGTTTGTGGCACATTTGTGGATTTAATAATCCACAAATGCTCCAATTTCAGGGTTTTGTATTGACAACAGCAGGAAAAAATAATATTTCGGACAGCATTTGTATCTATGAACTGCTGTAGCATCATTAGAAAGCTACTTCACTTCAAGGGGCTCTGGATTGAGCTACTCTGCAACACGGACCTAGAAGAGCCTATACCTGCTGTACTAGTAGTTACCCATGGAAATGGCCTTGAAAAGAATGGAGCAAAAATAAATGAAGGCATTAAAGTAAAACCTTTATGTTTTTGCTTTTATGAAGCATGCATTTAAAAGAAAACACTGAATACTGAAATAGCCCCAGAAGCTAAATTGCAATGCTGCGATTTCCACTAGGAAACTTTATCACCGACTAAAATACACAAAGAAGGGAAAAAGAAAGTGCACCTTCCTAAAATGTTAATGGGTTAAAATAGCTCTGACATCAAACATGATTTCCATCGTATTTGAGCTCGTTCCCTCCGGCAGGAGACAACAAGCAAGCAAGTCAACAAGAGTCACAAACTGTCCTGTATGTCTGTCAAACTCTCTCCAACTTAGTTACACAAAACCTACTCCTTCAAGAAAAAAGCTGCAAGATCATGTTAAAACCCTTGCAGAAAACTATTTTTTGCTTCCTTTTCTGCAGATACAAAAGTTTCTCTCAGCTGGAGCACTTCATCAGTGAACATTAATCAGTGCTTCACTTCCTTGCATTAGCTGTACATCCAGAGCAGTTAGATAACCTCTGTCACCCAAGAGATGAGGTTCCCAATCCTGACAAGCTGCATTAATCATGATCTTTAAATCATCTTTTTCCACAACTCATGCGCATTACTAAATCACCTTGAACAATTTTTCACGTAGAACAGGATCTAATCACCAATCTTCTGCCCCTAAAGAGACTGTCAAGTTGGACTGCATAATGGGCAGATATGTACAGCTTAGCTCTTAACACAAAAATCATTACTCCTGAATTTCAATGTTTCAGAGTACTGAGGCTAGATCATCATGATCTAAGGACAAGAAAGAAAAAAATAGCTTAAATCATCTTAATTCCATCAATATTCACTAAAGCATTACAGTCCAAAACCAAGCCCAGAATATTAGAACTGAAAGAGCTTAACAAGCATGCGGCAAATCACTTACAAAAGGGGATTATAAAGCTTCAAAACCAACACACAAGCATTACAATTAGAGCGCGTGTATAAAAGCTGATAGCATTCTAACCGTGAACATAAAATACAGAGATCCTTGGATGCACAGATTAAAACGTCGTGGTTTTGACTGTATTAGCGCAGTGGATTTAGGACTGTAGAGCAATGCACAGCCTGGATCACACTGCCTCGACGCCGAGTCTAAAACCGTGCTGGTTTCACTGCAATAACGCTACAAGAATTCTCCTGCTTCACTAGGGTACATCTGCACAGAGCTTACGTTACTTAACAAATCGTACCCAAAACGTTCCACCCAAGCCTTAACGCTGCCGCGCTGTCTTGCACGTAGACCAAGCAGCACCTGCATGCACCTATTCATACATTATGCATTAGGTACATACTATTTTGAGCTTCGTATCAGGTGAACAGAGATCAAAATCTCAAAATGATTCAAATCTTCCATGTTCTTTCACGAGACTCATCAATATTAGAACAAAACCCTCCCCAGCAGCAACCCAAGCCGTGACAGGGCATATCAGGCACTCAAAGCCCTTCCTTTTTGCTCCTTCCTTTGCACACCTCTGGTGGTCTATATACTATCCATAACACACTCCAGCTCTCCATACGGCCTCCAACTCCACCTCCAGACATCTAACACTGCTACGATATGCTTTTATATCACAGTATCAGCACATCTGTCTTACATTGCAGGCATTTGGAAAATTCATCTCCCTTACTCTACCGATATCAAGACAGACACAGACAACTCAGCACAGAAATAACCACCGAGACTCATTTTTCTTCAGCTCTTGCTGTTCTCAAGTATTTTTCATTAAAGGAGGACAAAAATTTCTCTGCCTTGACTCATCTACCTAGTGCACCATCATTATCCTGCCTACGCATATGAAGGCATAAGATTTTTCATGGACACTTATTTCAAGCTATGAAACATGTCATACGAAGCAGCACATTGCTAAAAAATAACCCGTTTTGGAAGTAACCAAAAAAAAAATGCAATTATGGAAAGCTCTCAGACTGCCATTTGTCAAAACAACACGGCCACACAATTACAATTTGTGATTAAGACAATATTAAAGAAGCTGACTTATGGCTTTACATCAGACAAAAGTCATTTTCAAGCCTGTAGCGTCATCTGGGCACTCAGTGTTTCGAAAGTATGACCAATAAGGGCTCCATACAATTATTCCTGCTATTTTGTAAAAGGTGGCAGTATCTATTAGAAATCCAGCTACCATTCCAGGGTCCAAACATGGATTTTGTGAAGGGACTAGTCACAAATGACCATGGTCTGGAAAACACATTCAAGATAAATATTTGAAGTACGAGAGTACCATTAGGAATCTCATCTGGACTTCTAGGTTACACTAAAAGAAACATCTGATTCCTTTTTCACTTAAAAATAATGGCTTTCTTTCAGACATCACCATGCACTGCACAGCAACGTCTTCAGCATCTCCTATGAAATGCTGAAGGTCAATATAGTAGAAGAAAAATCCCATACACTGGCAGAAATAAACTGCTCTATGAGCAGAATACTAATTACCATCTACACTGTTTTGGTTTTTATTTCACAATACCTGATACATCTCTGCTCAGGCACCAGGCGCATTGCTCATATTTGCTTTAAAGTTTATGCCTGTAACTATATCCAGCTCTTTTAATCATCCTAATAAATCTCCATCTCCGTAGAAGCCATTAAAGAAGGCATTAAGTGCATACCGAATACACCTGTTAGAGAAGTGACACAAATGAAATACAAGAGTACAATGCAAAACATTTGCATTTGTCTAAGTGAGAGCTGTCATTTTGCTCTGCCTTAGTGAGATGCATCAAAAATATTTTTACAAATACCTGTTTCAGGAGACAGACTCCTGTTTAAAGTCTGAAAATATTTAAGGACTTCTCATTTTTGTGCTTGTTCATTTTTTAATTTTCACTCTCCCAGCAAACATTAAGCTACCTGCAGGGATATCTACAGGCAGAATTTGACCGTATAAAACCAATATTCAGAAGAAGAATATCAAGAGTTACAAACCAAGAAAACAGCTGATCGCAACAAGCCTTTGATGGCAACTTGTACTTTATTCATGCTGAAAAGCCAGCCCTACAGCCCCCACCAAACCTGGGGCAGGGTTTTATTTTAGGCACGCCATCCCAAATGCTAGCAAGTCTCTTGGGAAGCTCGTGGGTGTCACAACATCCATTCAAGCCAAGGAATTCCTCCCAGATCAGCGCAAGGGCACCCAGACCAAGAGCAGGCAGAGCAGCCCGAGGACCTTCATGCCAGGTCCCTCCCGGCAAACCCACACCATGACGTGTCGAGTCCCACCAGAGAGACCTCCGCATCTCTCGGCCACAACTTCCTAAACCAACCTTTATCTCCCTTCCACTCTGCTCTGGCTGTACGCTACGCTAGTAAATCCTGTCCCTGTAACAGTAATGCTCCGGGGCCCTAACTGCAGCTTAATCTGCTAATTCCACAGCATATTTGTGGGATTGCAGCAAAATGGCATGGCATGAGCCTGCTGTCAGCCAGCTATAGCTTCTGCTGGCTTTGTATCACATTTGCTCTTTAGTACTTTTTTCTCCATAGAAAACAACTCCACACATCTGTAAATTCAGAATCGCTCTCTATTCAATTAGCTACCCCTCCGACTTTAATGCTTCAATTTCTTTCAGTCAACCCTTTCCTATTTTAGTTCTTGTTTTCTGAAACTCCAATGATATCATTTATCTGATTCTGGGCCCAGCACTCTGTCAAACGTCCTCTCCGAGGCGGTGCAGTGTTAAAACCTCCTCTCAGCCCATTTCACCCCATTCTTTTCTCATCTGTCCCCGTACATCTCACCATCCCTCTGGGCTGGTGAATTGAAACTGAAGACAGGCTTACACCCACAGAAAATAAACCTCATTCAAGGCTGTTCTTTTACACTGTCTCACTGCCTTTCTTGGTACTTTTGTACTTATCTTTTCTCGTTTTCATCTCCTCTTTTCTATTTTTATGTCTCTTGAAGTACAACAGTATTTATTTTTGGAGGGAAGCCTATTTGGTCTTGGTCTGCTTCCTTTTCCACTGCTTTCTTTCCTGGCAGTTTCCACACATAGTCTGAAATAATGCAACCCTTAATTACAGAGGCTAGTCTCCTACACTCATGATAAAACAGACAATTTCTTAGGCATGAAATCTATCTTACTTGAGAAATATGACAGCCTGATTCTACAGGCTTCCCCCACCTCAATATTTGCTTTTGTCTTCAAATTTGATTTTGTTTTGTTTTTATCTCTAAGCCAAAGCAATCACAATATTCATATCCAGATTTTCCCCTTTCTTTTCATTTCTCCACACTTTCCTCAAAAACACAAACTTCACAAATCCCTTACAGGGTAACTTCATTATATTTAAGAATACTGCACCCTGTAATTTTGTTTAAATGCACGTATCTTTCTTTCTAAGATGTAAAGACAAGAAAGCAAAAATATTATTTAAGATTACATCAGTGTTTAAGGGCACTCCTCAATTATTTTTTTTTCTTTGAGTTTCAAGCACTTTTCACCAAGTTTTAGGCATGCCAACCAAGAAAGGGCATAAAGGAACTCCTCAGAACAACCCTGTTTCTGAGAAATACTGTTAAGGGTTCCCCTTGCGCACCCTCAGAAAATAAAACCAGCAGTGCTAAATAGCCATGCTGTTCACTGAGACTTCTCCAAAGCAACTTTTGCCCGCACTATCATTTATTATGCAACCCCAGAAAAAGCAAAAAGCAGGATTTTATGAAATTAATAAATCATAGAAGAGATATAAATAAGCAGCACTTCCGTGATGCATTCAGACCTCAGCAAGTTCGTTTAAAAAATACAGACTACCCTGTGTCTTGTAGAAAGTATCTTTGCTTCTCTTTCTCCACAAAATGAAAAGAGCTTCCTTAAAAGTTGAATCCAGGCGTTCCTTGTGTACATTACAGTGGAGTCTGCCAAACACCTTTGTATTTAATCACAGAATGGAAAAAAAATCCTTATCCTGATCTGAACAGTCAAGGCACAGCTGCTTGATGGTAGCAAAGGCAGGTATCCTAATTTCAAAGGCACCTCATTAAGTTGTAAAAGCTACAGTAGACAGCACATACTATCCCCAGGTTCACAAAACAACAAGCGCCACTTAAAAGTTGAATGAAACCAGCTGAAATGACAGTATTCGATGGGAAAAAAAGCGGACAGATTTGTTCTGCTGGCATTCCCCAAACGCTTCCTTTCTGCCACGAAGCTGCCCGCAAACCACTCCCCATCGCCTACAACTGCCAGGTGACAAACGGGACGGCGAATCGTCGGCAGAATCCAGCCACCCCGAGCTACGGGAAGGCACGTGACTGTCGGAAAAGAGTAATGGATGCAGCAGCTCTCGTGGTGCTCCCGGGGGAACCGACCTACCTCTGCAGACGGTGCCGTTGCCCACGTAGCCCGGCTTGCAGGTGCAGCTGTGTCCTCTCACAGTGTTGGTGCAGATCGCGTTGTCGTCGCAGCTCCGCTCGCTGCTGCCACATTCATCGTGCTCTATGAGACAAAAAAAGCCCCCAGAGTGAGCGGGCTTTGGGGTCTGATGAGGCCCCATCTGCAAACCAGCTTAACACCGGGTTGCCACAACAGTTGAACACCGAGTTTGGTGGAGGAGGCAGCCATGGGACTGCTTGGATTACAAGAGCCAGTGTACATGGCGACAGGAGACTATTTAGGTCCAAAAGCAGCTAAACACAATAGGGCAGGAGGCTGCACTGAAAAGGCCATGAAAGGGGGCACTGCAGAGGAAAATCTGCTATGAAGACTAAACTTCACGTGAGCCATTATCAACAATAATGAACATAAACACAATGTGAACACAAGAGAGGATACCCCAAAAGCACATCCCTTCAAGGAAGCCACAGCTCAGCTATTACAGTTACTTGCTTAAATGCACGCTCAGCTGAATCTCCAAGAGCTAGAATCACATTTTATACTTGTAGCGCCCCATTCATTCCATAGGCCCCCAAATGGGCCACGCTTTGCTTTTGTGCAGTGACACCAGCTACAGCCACAGAGCCCAATTTGCTGCACTTGATTCTTCTGCAATGTCTTGCTCTAGTGAAGCATCAATTAAAAGGTGCTGAGCTACCTGGTTCTGAAGTTTTTCTTTTCCTCCTGCAATTACCAGGAGCTTCCCTTATGTAGTAGGGATGCTGAGGTGAAACCTGCCTTTATTTCCCCCCTTTCTTCCAATGTATATTTGTTAATATACAAGATGCTGCTGTCTCAGGGAAGATGAAGGGAACCTCCTCTGCATGAGGAATCCCAAGATCTCTTTACAGCTGCACGGCTTCAACGACAGGAATTGCAGAAGGAATTTTCCTTGGTGTGGACTTGTCTATTGATGATGCTGCTACAGTCCTTAGAAGAATGAGAAAGCATTGATTTTCTGTCAGGCTGCAGAAAACTTCCATTGCAAATGGAAAAAATCCTTAGGACGCTGTCAGCAGTGAGCTCCCTTGGATTCCTTCTCCTTCACAAAGAATTGCTCGATGGACCACTTGGTGATCATGATATTGGGAAGAGAGGGTGGAGATGGGCAGATGTTTTGTTTAAAACCAAAAGGAGACTGTGAAAAAACCACTTTTTTCAGTTCACTGCACTGAAATCTCTACACTGAACAGGCAGAACCTGATTTCACTTTATGGTATGATAAATATTACCTACCCAGAGAGCAACCAGAGACTGACATACAAAACTGTGGGCTGGTAACCAAGATGGGCGATACTGTAGAATGCAGCTCCCTGAACCAGCTCTGATCCCCTTAACCCTCCCTGCTATCCCATTTCAAGAAACAGGTATGATTTTTGAACAGCACTCAACGAGCAACAGCACGCTTTCCTCACAGACAAGTTTATTCATGCAGCCTGAGTGTTATTTTCAAAACTGACTGTTTCTTTCCTGCAGGAAAGCTGGTTATTGCCACCTATCCCCATGCTTTGTTTTGGTGAAAATCCAGAGAAAACATCAGTTCTGGTGTGCCTTTGGTTCCCTCTATAATAATATGAGAATGTCCTTTACCATCTTTCAGTATTTAGTGCTACTCTGAAACCAACTCATTTTAAGATTAAGTTAGAGAATATTCATCTTCTGCTCAGAAAAAAACAAACCCTCTAATATCAACTGCCGCTTTACCCTTTCCTTGATTTCCCTTTCCTGCAAGCAGAAAGAAGGGATAAGCAAGCAGAGAGCAGAGCATGGATGAAACCCCATCTCATCTTGGAAGGTTTGGATCACCAAGCTTGCTTCCCAGCGCCAAGTCCCAACCAAACCCAGCAAACGCTGCATTTACACCGAGTATTTTCCTTCCCTGCCTTGCAGAATTTTCCAAACCTCTCTCGAACTTCCCAGTGTGCTTGAGAACATCATGTTGCCCGAGTCCAGTCTTGAACTGAGGCAGCAATTCCTACAAAGTGTCTCAACCTTTACCCCTTACCCTCCAGTGCCCAGAAGCCCAGGAAAAGCCACTGATAAGAAACCAGTCTTTTTAGGGAAGCCCCTGCTTAGCCTCTTGCCTCAGGATACCAAAAATCACATGAATTTGAATAAAAATTCCCTACAAGCTGGCTTTAGTGCTCAGCACAGTGAAGTTTCCACTCAGTTACAGTTCCATGATGATTTACCTGGTGCTTCAACACTCCAGCTCACTCTGCTTCATTTGCAGGCAACCTAACAAAAACAAGCCTGCTTTGCTCATTAGCGTGCTCAAGAGCTATCCAACAGGGTGTTTCCATGTTACAGAGCCTCGTAGAGATAAAAGTCACATAAAAATATAAGTTAATTAGCCAGAAAATAGTTTCAGGTAGGTGGCTCGTTGCATACCTGCCAAATTGTAGAAGAACACTTTATACTATGGAGGAAAAAAAAAGGGCAAAAGACACAAAGCAAAAACACACCCGTGTGCAATCCTCAGGACAGCACAACTCACCTTTGCCTCTGCCAAGGGAGAAGTCACTGTTAAATGCCAAGCTGCTCTTCACAGCTCTGTAAGCTGCACCTGCACCTCCAGCAGGAGCAGGGTAATTGATCCTGATGCACTTCACCTGAGAAGCCACTCAAACTATTACCAGACCTTTCGCTGTCTGAAGAGAGGGGTAGCTCTTCCAGCTAATGAACGTAAGCACCTGCAGGTGACAACAATTTGTGCTCCTGCCCACCTCAAACGAGCACCATCCCAGCTGCTCCATCCTGAACCCATAACCTGGGAGCAGATCACAGCAGGGTGAAGGGGACCCCAAATTCACCAGCTCTAAGCCCCCAAATTCCCATTAGATTTTTCATATCCCTTCATTTGGGGTTAAACTGAGCTGTAAGCCCCCAAAAAAAGTGGTGCAAGGAGGTTCTGTGCAAGGATTTTATCAGCCTGAACCAGTGCACTGTATTAATTCACACTGTACTGCAGAAGCAGAATACAACCAACCACATAAATATAATTTGGAGCAACATGTGCAAAGTAAAGAGGATTTGCCATGTATTTATAAAGACAGATTAAAGAACAGCTGTATTTCTCCTCCTCTTTCTGATGTTCATGAAAAAGAGTGTTTGTAAAAGCTTCCACACAGTTCTGAGCATTAGAACTAGGAGAAATGTCAGTATTAAAAAAAAAAAAACACCCCTTCAATATTCTTAAAGTTGCAGGTTACAAATGTCAACATTTTTAAATGAAGAAATACTTACAATATACACTTTTTCTATTCATGATAGCAGGGTAAGATAGCCTGTACTTTTATTTTATGTACTTATTTTAAGCACATTCTGCAGAGACATTACAAAATTTCTAGGGCATGTCAGCTCTTCTGTGTGGGTTGTTAGGTTTACATTTTGTCTAAAACATATAATAAAAAATTAAAACCTCAGATTGAAAGCATATAGCAAGCAACAATAAAGCAAAGAACCATTTGTCCAAAATTAAAAAATTGTAATATCAGGGTGGTTCTTCCTCATACAAATCAATAGCGTGTAACAAATTTCAGGTTTATAATGTTAGAAAGGTAATTTGATACAGTTTTTAGTGGGTAAATACACTACGGTGAAATTCATTCATTGATTAATTAGATATCTGGCAACACTTAAGCAAGTCTCTCCAAATGCTTTTCTTTTAAAAACAACAAAGCAATAACTTGTTGGATAGCACTAGGCTTCAAATGTCTCTTTAATAATTAAGGCCTTAAAAGTCTATTTTGAGATGAAAAATCTGAATTTAGGGAGAATTTTGGAATTAGGGAGTTTCAGCATTATTCTTAAGAACTTCCTCCCCCAGAAGCAGGGCAATTAAAACCACCCTGCACGCATCAAACAAGGCACACGCAGGGAAAAGGACGTCAAACCAGCGACAGACCGACCGTAACTCATCGCGAGCGCGGACAACCCTGAGAAATGTGCATTCTGCCCCACTCATGAGAGTTGGGTTAAAAAACGCATGTTCATGCACAGCTGCTGGGAGCTTCGTTTATCCAAGCTCACCCTGCCCAGCTCTGCAAGGGAACAGGACAAAAGAGCAGGGCAGTGAGGAGCAAAGTCCCACTTCTCCCTGCAATATGTCAACACGGTGGCTTTACCCTTCAGAGCAGCTGAAAAGATTAGGGAGCAGGAGCTACACAAGGCCGACAGATTTTAATATGAAACGGAATTCCTCTTGCAAGATACAGCACGTAAGACAGCGGACAGCTTCTGATGTTAAGCACCAAGACCATCCTCTGAAAGAGCAGGTATACGCTGCCGTTTGCTAGTTACTACAAAACAGCAGGTTTGGATTGATCGTAACGTTCCGACTGCGCACTTATTTGCCTAACTGAAGACAATCTCTTGGAGCTTTCCTTTTGAATAACAAACAAACCTTTCTTTTGGTTTCCTGGAACCGAAAGGACACTTGTCTATTTATAATTGAGTTTCCAAAAGTTATGGCTAATGTAAATAAAAATGAAAAACAAGGATTAATATATTGTAATAAACTAGTCTACCTAGACCTTGAATTGTCTGGAAAAACATGCAATGAAATAATTAGATTCTTATTCCTAAACTGCCATTTAGAGAGCGAATCACTGAGACTGGTCTGACAAGTTTCCCATTCCTCAACAACTTTAACTATTAGTCGGTGTAGTTAAGTCTTCCGCCGCACACTGAAATCTTTGTAGTCGCCTACAAAAAAGGTGAACAAAAGCAGTGTAATCTTAATTATGTACTCGATTTTAAGATGTCTAGTGTAACCCAGAAAGCCCTAGAAGAAAATGGACTAAAACTAAAACTGTGCAAATATGGGCAATAACAGCCCTTATGCTGACAGGATTTGCAAGTTCTCCATCTGACTTAATGGTCGTGTCCTTCTAACCCATGCATTACCTATGGAAAAGGCCACCCTTCCCTACTTGCCTTTGACACAGGGCAGGAAGCAGAGACACTTAGGAATGTCTATCTGCCATTTCCAATGAAGACCTCCCTGTTTCTTGCCAAAAAGTTGACATTATCAAATTAACACCTGCTAGTAAGACTCCCATAAGCTCCACTATTACAGCACGCACGCAGGCCGAAATAGGAAGAATCCTGGATGACAAAATAAGAGAGTTAAGTTCTCCCAGCAATATTCATAGGACCCAAAACATCTCATAAGCCAAGTGCTAAGGATTTTGTACTCCTTTTACCTCAATTTAACATACAAAAACTTAAGGTGTAAAGTGTACTGAGTTGAAACTACCTTTAAAAATAGCTAGGGCAGAAGCACTTGCTATTAAATTTCAGTTATCTATCCTTTTTAGTATTCAGGTCAGTTCACAATTTTGGTTTTTGTCTTCACACAGCACTCTTTAACTCTCCCTTTTTATATTTCAAGCACCCTGCAATAACAAGTACAGAAGCCAAATAAAAAAAATGAAATCTTTTATCAGGGTTATGTAAATGGCCCCTTATTTATTTTCCTTTCATAGTGTGCACTCGATCAAGTGCGTAGTGTGGGACTGGGGTTATGCTTGAGCATCAGAAACATCAGCGACTCACGCAGTGGGACGTTCATTTGTATGAACACAAGGCCTTTGGCTGCCGGTTATTTACAGGATGGGCATCCTGAAGAGCACGTGCCCTGCAATACACCTGATGTGCACAACCCCAAGGAGGGCCGGGCTACCAAGCGTCTTCTGGTTTGAAGACGACCACAAAGTTTGGGGGTGACACACCACAAATAGGCACAAGGCTCCAGACACCAGAAATGCAGAGGTTTATGTAATGGCTTAATCCCATTTTTCATTTTGTTCCCAGTGTTTTTCCCAGGGGATCTCATATTCCGCCCGTGTCCGACCACAGCTGAAGAGTGAGCTGGCATTTTCAGAAAGCCATCAGCAGCAATTCCAAGATCTCTCCCCTGAATGGTAATGGCTAATTTAGAGCATTTGTATATATACCTCCCATTATTTTCTTTTTCTCAAGGGAAAGGTACTTTATATCTCGGAGTCTCTGTTCTGCCTCACTGCTTTATACAAAAAAAAAGCACTAATGGCACCTATTTGAATTTCCATGAGACAGGTTCAACTGAGCAGTGCTGAGGAAATTCTAAATTGTTGCAATAAAAATGTTTACTTTTGCCCAAATCAAGATGCATAATAGGTAGTCTTGCATAGGGAAACACTGTCTTTGTTCTCTGCAAGCATAGGAAACAGAGCAGCAAAGAGACTAAGCAGAGCTCAATATAAAATATTTGCACATATATCTTAAGTGTCTATACAACAAATGTTAGTAAGAAGGAAGGAAAGAGGTTTGTTTTTATTGTTTTCTGAACATGACAGTAAAAAAAGAAAACAAGAAGGCAAAAGAAGGGGGAAGTCGGAGAGACTTCTGAAAACTGAGGCTTAAAGCAAAGACGTAAGAGCCTCCTAGGAAGCTTCCCAAAGTTAAAGACTGCATGGAGCAAACAGATTGGGAACTAGGTCAAACATCTGAAAATTCCAGAGTCACTGGAAGCAAACCATTATTTTCTCTGCACTTTGTACTTTATTTTCCTTCTCTTTTCAAGTGTTGGAGCTGCAAGGATGAGTCAGGTTAGTAAGGAATATGAAAATCATCGCATTAATACAAAAGAATAGCTACTGCATCATTTGTGGTAAGTCACAGCATCAAGGTCTTTTTACGCTGAATTGCTGTGTTGTACCTGTCAATACAGAAAATACTGGAAGTATTGACATATATGAAAATTTCAGAAGGCACCTTTTATAAATGCATCTTTTATAAGGTGCAGTCTTGTAATAAAATGGAGATCCAACTGGTGTGTTCTCCTTTGAAACTGCAAGCTTCGCTCCAGTCAGGGGGGTTCTTTTTGAAAACTCAAGTTATTCATTTTTAGATGCATCATTGTCTCATTTTCCATATGCTTAAAAGCCATCTTCAGAAACAAAGCCGTTTGCAAGCAACATGCACAAGGACAACGTGGACATGCCACCAAATCTGGGGTGCAAGGGTGGCAACGAGCCACCAAATTCAATTCAGCTCATGTCTAGAAAAGAAAGAGAATCCGATTCAAGAGTTTGGAGAAGGCTGCAAGCTTAAACATGCAAACAAACAAAAAAAAAAAAAAAAAATATCCACCATGGAAGAAACCTCACTTGGCTGTCAGAAAAGCTCTTTTGTTATCTTGGTGCTTTGAAGATTTGGCCAATTCATGTCGTCAAAAGAACAAGCTCTTGCAAGGGCAGTTCCTCGCTGAGCAATGAGCCAGTGTATCCATAGCACTTACGGAGAGGCTTCAGGAGGGAGGCTGGGCTCCAGGGAGAAGAGATGATTTTTCAAAGCTAAAACTAAGCGTTAAGGACTGCCCGTTTTCCATGTCACAGCTTCACAGGGACTCCCAAATTTAACAGTAAGGCAGTGCAGATGAGCTCTACTGCCAGCCCGGGAGATCAGAAACAATCTGCCTTTACACAAATTTTTCACAGGGGGAAGGGAACAGGGAGCTTCGCTAATGAAACAGTGTCATATAAAACCATTTTTAAAAACTAAGCAGTATCTACAATTAAGGCAAAGCCACAAAGGAACGAGAAATGGTTCACGGAGCTGGCAGAAATGCACTACTGCACACAGAGGGGGAAGAAGTGGTGATGAAGATTGAACTATACTCATTTGCAAGATCTAAAACATCTCAAAGGTGTTTCTCCTTATTGGATTTATAAGCCAGAATGATCTAATTTCATGTACTATATTTCTAGAGATTCATAGCAAGCTGGTTGGCCTGCCAGCTTCTATCACATGCTCTTCCTTCCTCCTGGAAACCATAGGAAATGTCAAACACTGCATGGCCTAATAGCACATGGCCTTGAAGAGCAATGGCTCAAGCACAAGTCTATATATTGGAAGCTCGTTCTGTTCTGAGCTCTTCCACAAACCATGCCTGAATTACGATTCATACCAACAGATTTTAAAAGGAAAGGCACTAAGAAATAAGATCTTCTATACGGATTTGAATAATTTGCAATAATTTGCAAACTCAGAGTGTCTGAAATATTGGACATAATTAGTTATTGCCTTACTTAACATAGCAATGAAGCAGACAGGTACCACACACCAAGAACTACTATGCACTTCCAGATGGATCAGAGTAGTAAGTCACTAATAATGAAATGGTTGGGATAACACACACTTCTAGGAAGTTCTCAAATTCCTTATGTCATAGCAGATCTTATCTAGCAGTCGCCACTACCTAACTTAGTTGCATTACCATTACATCTTAAGAACCAGTTTTATTTTGCCTCTGTTTTGTAAAAGCTTAATACAGCCCAAATACCTTCATTCAGTATCCAAAAAAAAAAAAAAAACACTAAAGCAATCTGGTCCTGATTTATTTATACAGCAATATAATTTAATCTAAAAGGACATGCTGCTTTTTATCCATGAAGTTGTGAAAGCTCCATATTTCACGTTGATGATCAGAATCCCCATCTTTAAGGCATTTTCGGTCTGAAAATAGTTGTAAGCTTTTGGACCTTCAGAACCACCAGTGTGAACCTTTGAACACAATTTAGGCTGGTATTTCATAATGGTTTGATGAACTTAGAAACTAAGGTCAGAAGAACTTCAATTGACTTTCTCTTTTTCAAGCACTCCATGATGCTTTAGCTTCCACATAAAACACATTATAAAAAGAAAGCCATATCCCATTTCAATCCCTCACAAAAGACTATTAGAGCTATTGCAATATATTAAGGCAGAGTCATTTCCAAATATATTGCATGTGTGGCAGATATGTCAATTTGCTGATACAAGAACACATGAAATCACAGCGAAGGCTTTACAGCACAGTTCAAGTATAATGAGGACAGGGCACACATTATTTCTTTACACCTATTAAAGGTGCAACGAAAGGCTTGCGGAGTGTTGGACCATGTATTGTAGGTGACATGAAAGTCACAGCGGTTTAGGATCCTCTTCTCAGTTTCCTGATGACAGAGCTAGACAGAGCTGAGCTGTTATGTTGCGCTGCAGACAGAAGCGTCCTTATGTACCCTCTGTCCAAGCTCCTAATTAAGCAAATGCTGACAAAAGGACAGAGCCCAGTGTATCTAAACCTTTGACAGAGTAGGGATGGACTGTTGCTTCTCACCTGAGTAAAGCAAACGTTGTCCTAGTTGTAGCATGCCCAACTAAACTAGTGAGTGCTGACCAAGATACTTAAAAGGAGACGTCCCAAGGGGGATTTTTAACACAATATTTAGACATCTGAATTACTAATTGGCTTATCTTCCCTCAAAACATTTAACTAGGGCAGGCACATTTATGTTGGCCTAGTAGCCTGGCCTTGGATTACAAACATACCACGGTGTTGGGAAAAGGTATATAGGCATCACGTTATTTTATCTCTTGAAGAGCATGGTGTCCTCCATGTACATATTAGTGCACCCAGTGAGCCACAGCAAACTGGGTTAAATGACAAAAATCCCAAAACACAAAGCTTCAGAAGCGGGATGAGAATGATGGACTAGAAAACATGCAGTACAAGTCACAAGAAAAGCACAGAGGAAGGTAGACACAAGCATCGAGCTATGGTGAACTTAAAAGTTGTCTTCCTTCCCACAAAAAGCAACATCAACATGTACATGGCAAATGAGGTTAAAACAGGCAGGCCTCTCCCAAGACACACTAGAAGTATATTTTACTTTCGATGTCTTTTTAATATATGCATTTCCCATGCTGTCACACTATAGAATAATCTCTAAGGAAAAATACAATGCAATCAGATTGCTGGTTTTGTTGGCTTGCCTCTCTTCAGGAAAGCAGAGAGGTGTGCTGCTTCCATGACACTCTGAGGCTTGTAGAGCAAGCTGGCTGAAGCAGCCTGTAATTTCTGACAATCCTGTAATTTTCTGTTCATTGCCTTGCATACAAGCAGATTTTAATTTCTTCTTCAGTCTAAGGCTCTGTCAGAAGGAAATTTTCTTTGTTTAACATCAAAGTGAAATATCAGCTAGAGAACCCTCTTTACACTATAGTAAGTAAAAAACTGAAGTGTCTCTAAAGCCTATACTTTTTTGTATATACAAATTTATATACTATACTTTTCCCTCATTTACCTTAAGGAAGCAGCATGTCCCTTTGCTTCAATAGACTCTTCCTTGGGTTCCTCCAGTACTTTTGGGGCTAATACGCAGTTCTGCCAGGTAGCTGCCTGGTGGCTCCTACAAACCCGAGCCTTCTCCCTCGGCCTTACTCGGCTCCTCACTTGTATGTTCCCATTTGAAGAGCAGAGCAGACAATCATAGACAATCAGTCCTCCACAAATACTTTCTTACCCCCCAAAATTAAAACATAAGTAAAAAGTGCACAGTCCCCAAAAGATTAGACTAGGACCCCACTCCTGATTTCTTGCTTAAATTCCCCCAAAGGAGTATTATAAACAACACTTGAGATAAGACAGCAATGAGGCCATTAGGAGCAGTGCAGACAAGTTTGGTGAGAGAGAAGCAGCAGGATGCAGGGGCTAGAACATCTGGCATACAACCCAAATTTCACTTGTCTTATTAATGGCATGCGCCCAACTCGGGGATAAAGATCCTTTTGGCAAAGCAATGTGTAGAAAGGTGTTATGTCAGAGCACAAGTCAGCTAACACCCTGAAACTGCTTACATGAGACTAGAGGGGAGAATCTGGAGCAGCTGAAACAAAAAAAATGTAAAAGAAAGAACAAATCTGACATACATCAGTGTTAGGTGACAGGTAAACATTATGATATAGTGGAACACAACTGACGTTTCAGGAATAGTTCATTTATACAAAGGCTAGCAAGGCGATCACATAACCACCCAAGGACCAGCTGGGACGAAGCTGACAAAACCCCACTGGGACCACAATAAATGCACACTTATTAGCACAGGTTAAGCATTAGACAGACACCCGCAGCAAAACCCCAGGGAAGGTGGTGTCAGGAGCTGCAGAAGCAGCCATAAGCTTACACAGTCCTCCAGCATCAGAAAAAAACAAGGATCACAAGCTTTTCTTTCTTAACTGAAGGCAACAATCCTCCTGCAGCTTCTGCTTCTAATCCCTGAAAGATATTTTGTGTCTTTACTTGCCTACTTCCTACAAAAGGACAAAATTGCCCCAGTTTGCTCTGCCCCGTGGTGGCCTGCAGGCAGCAGGAGGAAAGCATGCAATCAAATTGCAGCAGACTTTTGATAGGGAGCAGCTCTTCGGTCTTTCATCTGAGGGGCTCAAACCCAATTACCGTCACCACTGATCAGCCTCTCGTGTCACTTTTGCAAGACAGGTGACAAATGCCAGCTCCTTTTTACAACAGAGAACATTAGAGTTGAGGTATGCGTCCCCAAAGGACCCTACAGTCTGTTACCTGGTACAAGGATCAGCACTAAATTAGCATTAGAGTAACTAAATAACTCTTTCTCACAGCAGACTACAGGCCTTTTGATTCTTTTCTACTCCTCAGAAAACCTGAGCATAGAGACAAGTCCTGTGCCATCGCAGTGATAAATTCCCCAAGGAAAATCTCCTGCCAGAAGCTCTCATACAGAGATTGAATGTCAGCTAGGAGCCGCCTATCCAGTTGCTTGCATACAGCAACGGTTAAACATTAATAACAATGTGAAAAGAGCAAAAAAGGATTTTTTTTTTCCTTTGATACTAACCTGGCCCTGCATCCTAGGTGACTGAAGGGGTTATTTTTCTGTAAAGATCACAGAGTTATTCCTTGCTTGAGAAGGCACCATGTAGGTTGGACAATAATAACACAGCTCTCAAAAGATCATTAGCTACAACCAGATTAGCACTTTGGCTTGGAAAGGTGCTGTCTTGTTCTCTGTCTAGGCTGGAAGGGATCACTGTATCTGTGATCAATACCAGTACAATAACCACCAGGCCAACCACAGGAATAAAACTGCACTAAAAGATGATAAACCAGCACTAAGAGATAGGAAACAGGGTCCTTCTGAGCTAAACACATGGGAGGAAATCCCATGCTCAGGCTACAGGCAGCTGGTTTCATTTGCCAAGAGGAAAAGCCAGAGTAGGTCAAAGCCATTAAGTGCTATACATTACATTAAGTGCTATACATTACACTGTAAGGAATTTTAGATTCTCCTAAAAAGGGGCTACTGAGTAACAAAAAACCCCTGAATTTTAAAAACTGAGGTAATATTGAGGTTCAGAAAGAATAAACATAAATGTAAATTGATTGGGATGAACAAGGGCAGAATATTTAACATTTTCAGTACAATAAATTCCTGCTTTGCAGTGACAATTGAAAATATGAAAAATACAAGGATATGTGTCTGCAACAGCAACTATAAATCTTACCAAGTTCTATATATTTTTCAGTTATTATAAAAGAAAAATGAGATAGCACTTGGAAAGCGGAGGAGAACCAGCAGCATCATTATCAGCACTGATTCACAAGTGTCAAGAAAGTACAGGCAAATATAGACAACATCATGACATAGTGCCTGAAAAAAATTGCTATTTCAGTGGGGCTAAACTCCTCCTCTCCTGCTGCAGTAAAACTGAGTCCAAGCAGGGACACTTGGACAGCTACACATAGAAAACAAGAGGGAAGCAGCAGTTTACATAAGTTGATAGAAGCAAAAATCACTGTAAAATTCACTATAAAATTAACATAACTGACTCACAAAAAAAAATGCTCATTGCATTCCTGTCTAAAATCATCTTGAGGGATCCAGATGGAAACATCATAAGACTACAGCTATTATTGTTAAAGACTCCAGCTCTTGCTCTCACTTTGTTGGTTTTAACAGATCACTTTAAGTTGCATCAAGTTCACCTGATGAGATATTTCGTAAGCACGCATCTTCCAGACATAATTTTATTAATATCTGTTAAATAATCGCATCTTTCTACCAAGGCTTAAAATCCAAGGATACTGAAAATAACATATTGCAGCCAACTGAAATTATACCAACAAATAGCATTCAAAGGATATAAACAGATAGCAGTAATTATCCTCCTCTTTGTACAACATGAAAGTGATAAAAATGATTATTTCTCAGATCACTATAATATTCATGTATCTACTTAACTCTCCTCCTTGGAAGGTCCCATTTGTTCTCTTTAAAGGAAGGAATAAAACGATTTAAAAGATTATGATTATTCAGTACTTACAAGAACATGAATAGCGGCTATGACAAAGGTATGGAAAAAGAGTAACACAGTGAGAAAATTCTCTTCTATGCTAGTAAAACTTGTGCGTGCTTGATGCAATTACAAGGAAAAACATCAGAGTGGGCCAACAGAAACAGTCACCTTACAGAACATTTTTAACTGATCAAATGTTTCAGAAAGTACTGTGTTTAAGAATAATAATATTCAAAATAGTACCTGTTATGTACATGAATAACAGAAGCTAGGATTTAATTAGGAATGCATTATCAAGGCCCAGGGCAGAAATAATCTTTAGATGAGGCCAAGGAAAGAGATTCTTCATATCTTATACAGTAGCTGCATAGAGGACGACACTTTCTAAGGCAACCAAATGCACTGTTGCTTCTGGGGTGCTTAGCTAAAATAGAGTGCAGGACTTACCTATAATTACCCCCAAAGTAGACACTGAGGAAGGCAAAAGGGCTTCAAAGACAGCAGGCATTGAATAAGTGATTTTTTTTTTTTTTTTTTTTTTTTTGGTCCTTTTGCTCTACAAGGGTCTCAGTTGAAATACAAATATTTAACCCAATAAAAACTCTAATATTTCATTTTAGGCATAGCAAATAAATGGACTGAAATTCGTAAGTCTCTCATGAAAGGACAGATGTATTCTAGCCTCCCCAATGCTCCTCTTAAATATGTACCTTGCTTGTTTCTAAGGGGTAAATCATATTGAGTTGTGATATAATGAGATATGACATAACAAACATAGCATCAACTATTCTTTAGGTTGCCATTCCTATATCGCAAGTCTGGTTTCTACAAAAAGGAATATCTTTAACTCCAGAGCTTCATAACAATAACAAATAGAAAGAGCATAGAAGTAAGGTCAAAAGCTCCACCTACTTAAATGTCATAATGTACAGCTTGGAAAAAACACTCCAGGTTTATATTCTTAAGATTTCATGGAAGAAAAAAGAAAAAAAAAGACTGGTTTTGATCTGCCAAGAAACTCCAAAACTTTTTCTCATCCAATTTCTCATGGTACAAATTTATTTCAAGCTTTATTTATTTATTTATTTATTTATTTATTATTTTTTTATTTCAAGCTGCTTTATTCGAGATCATCACAATTTTGACAGCTTCTGTGCAAAAAGCAGCTTGCATTCTCAACCTAAATCCCATTAGAGAAAAAAATGTTTGTGATATTAAAGACTAAAATATGAACAATCTAGTCCCAGCTGTTCATGGAGCTAATGCCCATAATCATCGCTTAAACTTGCTTAATGTCGACTTTCATGGATAACACAGGAAGAGGGAACAGGGCAGTTCAAAGCTAAAGAGGGTCTAAAATACATATAGTATGAAGTCCTTTTGGAGATGTGCTTACAAGCTGCTATCCAAATTAACGTTCAGGAAAAGAGGGAAATTTAAAACTTTCTTAATACTCTGCAGGCTCAGCTGCAGAATATTTTTATATTCAAAATGTGTTTTTGCTTGTTTGGTGGGGTGTTTTTTGGGGTTTTTTTTTGTTGGTTTTTTTTTTTTTTAATATACAAAACATCATTTTTCAACACATGCCTGCATTTAGCAGCAGCAACCAGTATCTCAGTCGCTTGCCAAAACCTTTCCAATGACTTAAGCACTAGTTAAGTCTTGCACAGACTTTCAGCACAGGCATATTTTGGTACTGTCTTGATTCAGTTCATAAAACATCAACTCTTAGGAGTTGCATCATGCTAACACAACAGGCATGGCAGCTTTTTGTTCTGGTAACTGGTTGTCCTTAAACCATCCGCTGCTGGAAAACCAGCACAGCTGTGACAAGCTACACCGGAGTACTCAAAGTTGATCAGTAAATGTTTCTCAAGAGTCACCTGAAGGTACTCATATGCCAAGCACATTAAGTACTTAGCCTTCCTGCAGCATTAATTTCTCTACGTCATTCTACTTTGGTAATTTGTTCTAAATCTAACACTACTAGTTAATCCTGTTCGGACTTCTAGCAGAACATCTAAGTTGGACAGTAAAGGCAGTTAACCCCTTTGAAATAACATGAAAAACACAAATCTCTTTATGAAAGTCACAAATGTAGTCAGGTAATGGTTCCACATTCCAGAAATGGTGTGAACTCATTTCGTTACTGACTCAATTATCTTAATTTTGCCAATGCAAAAACAAAATCCACAAAGGGTAATAGCTGCCCTTGGTCCCTAAGCCAATTTATGGATCCTGCTAAGCAGTCTAACGGTATGGATTATTTTTAATGAATCAACAGTCTTAGAGCAACAAATCAAAAGCAGCAGCGATTTAAAAGACTTACTACCAGAATCCAGTCATTTTAAAAAGAAGTTAGATATCAAATACTGTCAATGTCTACAGTCTCTGTAGCTGACTTTTTATACTGCTTCTCCACTCTCAACCATGAAGAATCCTGTTCCTGGCTCTCCACAATGTTCAGTTGTAGATACTTAATCAGAGCTGGTTATAAGTTTTGGCAACACAAGATGGCACAGGGCCACTTTGTCACCCTTAAAAACAGTCCTTAATGTCTCCTCCTGAATGCAGCAGCCCCGAGACAAAATGCACTTCTCTGTATATTCCTTTTACTCTGACACCACGCAGAGAGCAAACAACTCTTAAGTTGTGACGGCTGTTCCTGTGTCACATCAACTGAGAATTTCTTTCCTGTTTAAGCCTTTAACTTCTTTCTTTCCATAATCCCCATCAATAGTTGAATTCTAACAGCAGCAACAAGCAAAAATGAAAAATGCAAAGGAACCTATGTCATCAGATGACAATTCCTGCATCTCTTAACTGAGCTTACAACAGCTAAAGAAAACACATATGTCCTGGTGTACAACAGCTTAGTAAGATTAGGCATCTTCCTATTCTATTTTGAAGGGCATCTGTACACTGCAAAGGCACAAAGTTGGTTTGCTTGGGCCTTCTTATGCTCATTTGGGCTTTGGGGTTTTTTTTGGCCCAAGATCACAGAGTTTGTCCTATTCTTAAAAGCGTGCAAGGAGAGAAGAAACAGACCAAAGCCATTCATGTAAGCCTTGCACAGAATAGCTTCCACTGGCCCATACAATAAACTATTACCTGGTGGTTGAATATGATGACTTTGGGGATGCCTCTGCTTTATAGTCAGGCCCCATTTCTGGTCTCTCCAGATGCAGTTCAGGGCAGGATTCAGATCTGCAGCCTCCAAAGATCAGAGGGCAGCTCTGCAGACTGCATATGTGCAAACACATTATCTCTGCAAAACTGAATTTGCTACTTTAGACATTTCAGAGACCGATAACAACATTTGCTCCATCTTGAGAGAAATTCCACCCTTGCAAAACTAGCACAAAGGGCAGATATTGGCGTCAGTGGGGTTATTCAACATGAGGGAGGCTTATACACAGTAAATTTGGTGCCATTGAAACACTATTGCAGGAAGGAAAACCCAGACTACACAATCTCCAGAATCCTGACATCATCTTGCAGCACTGAAACTCTGATTTGCCATGACTAAATTGGAATAAAAATTATTTTACTCTTAGAGGTCATTAAAATCTCTCCCTGGGGCCATCCTCATCCCTCCCTTGATAGCCCTGTTTTCTGACCAGTTCTACTGTCATCAGCCATGACAGGTAAGTTCAGCTTTCCCCAGACTCCCTCATTATCTCAGCCTAACAGCAGGCAACTCTGTTTCCTAAAAGTGAATCTCACTGCTTAATTCTGAGGAGAAATAAAGCCAAGCAAATAAAAAAGGAGGTAGATTAATCTAGGAGGAACACATGACTTGCAATACCGAGCCATTCATTTGTCCTGCTTCTAGGACAAGTTATTTTGAGGAGACGTTTATTTCCGACAGTTATTGTGACAGAGACAGTTACTTCGGGGAGAATCACAAATTCTTGCTTTAGGTAATTATTACACACAATCATATAACTACATAGTAAGCTTTTTTTTTTTCCATAATGCCAAGCTTTCTCTGTCCTGAAGCATAGCTAGGAGGCAAAAAGTCTATGTATATAGCATGAAAATATTAACTACAAAGCAGCAGATCAAAGCATCTCTTTTTCTCCCTGCCTGCCCTATTCCCAAAGGCTGCATTTCTTAAGGACCCAGCAAGTCTGCTCGCTGGCTGCTGTTCTCCACACTCATTAAAATTATTTCACAAACATCACTATTTCACCTTGAAATATTTCCCATAAGGTTCCTGTTCATAGACAGGAAATCCTCTAAAATCAGGAGGAAAAAAAAGCAGAGACCACCCCACACCGCAGACCACACGGCAAGAAAATCTCTGCTCCCCATCTCCCTTACTCTAGTCCTCGTGTTTCACGGACTCTGGGAAGCTGTGGGAGCAGCAAGAGCAGGGCACCTACCAGGCTCCCGCACAGCCCCAGCCACGTCAAACAGCGACCAGGAGCCTGATGCTGAGTGGGAGTCCCAAGGTCTTCCCAATAGCTGAGCTCACCCAGAAGGAGATTCTTCGATCACTTGTATACAGGAGCTCCTGCTCACAAGTCAATAGTAGTTAATAAAATATTAGACTTCTCTCAATCAATATGTACACATTTATGAAATATTCAGCACAAGTAAAAAATGTGAGGCATGCTAAAATATTGTCTCCTTGACTGTAAGATAGACACTTCAATTAAATAGGAGAAGCCAAGAAACTAAAACCTGTCATACATATTTCTCATTGTCAGAAAACAAAGTCAGACCTAAGTGCAATCAACTCGATTGAAATTTTTCTACTGAGGTTAACAAGCTCTATGTAATTCTTTCGTTTCAGAAATAAAGGATTTGATACTGCAAATCCTAAATCCAAGCAGCCAATGCAAAGATCCAAACCTGAATCAGCCGAGTGCTTCACGTTCCGCGGATTTGTCAGTAGTTCCTCAGCAAGCTAGCCCCATCCATAGGGACACACCACAGTTCAAGAGGAAATACCCAAGTTACCCATCTCCTAACAGGATGCCCCAGTCATTATTGCAACAGACAATCCCTACAGCCCCAATTGCTCAACCAGGTATTTGAAAGGTTAATCTTTCAGATTAGAGACGAGAAGAACTGTCATGTATGCATTTAAAAAGAGAGATTTTAAATATTTAACAGATAACTGCACTTGGTCTAAGTATTCTCCACATTCTCTGAGAATATGACAAAAGGTGACAGCCCAGGTGTAGCAAAGGAGATTTAAGTCAGACCTTACAAAAACCCTTGCAACTGGTCCATTAAGTACTAGGAAATACAAGAAAAAAAGGTGGTTAAGGCATTTCCCTCATAGAACATTTTTAAGAACAGGCAAATAAAAGATACTTTGGGGGTACCCTGGCTCCTGCCTTGGGGTGGAGGAATAGATTAAAAAGACTATGAATCAGTTATTTCCGTGATTTGGCAGCAGAGCTCAGTTCTGCATTAGCATTTGCTGTCCACGTTGTATCTTTAGCACTTGTGTTTAAAGCACAAAGCGCCTGGCCTGAAACATTTGCTTCTAGGAACAGGATAGAGCGCAGCGGTGATTTCTGGCTGTTAGCGCTCCCGTAAGAGCGCAACTCCATCGACCAAGCTCTTCCCCAAAAGCAAGTTGTTCTCCTGAAGGCGTTAGCACTTACAGGGGAAGCAGATGCCTAAAATATCAGAGGTTTTTTGCTTCAAGCCACAGATATCACTCCAGCAGCCCCTGCATGTTTCCAGGGTGGTATATTCTGGATCCCACCTCACGAACCACTTGTACTAGCTGGTCGATTTAGGAAAGAGATCAAGAATTCACAAGCTGACAAAACACAATTCTGTCCTACTCGATCAAATGAGAATCCTGCAAGACAACGGATCAGGCTGACACGTGAAAGTCTGCCCCAAAGCCATTCCTTAGATAGGACTTGCATGATTATTAAACTCTATAATTATTAAGCTATTGAATATGCACATGCAAAGCAATCGGAAGAAAAAAATTCTGTGATAGTGGGTGGCTGTGTTGTATATACCACTTATATACGTAAGCACACACATATACACATCTACACACACCGGCACAACGGGTTGCAACTAATAAATAATAAAAAAAATGCTAATTATCCCTTAGTCACAAAACAGAACCATCAGCATGATTTGCAGCCAGCTGTTTAATTAATTTCAGTATTAATAAAGTTATAGAAAACCAATGTGTCAAACAGACTTGAAAAGATTACCAACTACTCTGGACAAATTAGCAACACATCAATGCCTGGAGCCCAGGAAAGCACAAGGATGTTTAATTAAACTATTTACTCGTGAGGAATTTAAATCACCATAAATATTATATTTTCAGTACATATTTTGCTCATCTTGAAAGCACTTAGGAGCAAACGAGATGCAGAGCCCACTGCACTACTTTCAAGGAAGAAAGGTGAAAAAGCAGCAGTTACAGTCAGTGAATGAAGGTGAAGTCAGGAACAAAGGAACCTAACACAGCACATAGAAAGTAGAGGCCCGGGGAATGCTTCAACACTAAGGCAACAAAAGACATTTCCAAACTGGATGGAAGGAGGAAGGAGAAGATTTATAACATTAAGCTCACATGGTTACTCAGGGCCTACATGTTTCAATGACGTTTGTGTGTGGGTTTTTTTTTTTTTTTGTGAAAAACCTAATATCTTTAAAATTAGACCTCTTTGTTTATTAAATCCTTCTTTGGGCGAGTCCATGGTTGTCCCATGCCTAAATTTTTGCCCAGATGACTTAAGACCCTTAATGTTGTCACTGACTCCACATGAACACTGGGCAAGATCCTGCATTTCTGTGTGCCTCAGCTCCCCCTTTTCCAAAGCAGTAAGTAAAATACTTATCAGCCAGCATGAGATGCATTGAGGAGCTACCTATTATCATGGTAGTACAGCATTAAAACAGAGAGCACAAAAGAATTATCCTGCTTAGTGTTATTAAAAACAAGGCTTCCCCTAGTGAGATAATTAATAGACTCTTGCTAAGGGACATATATAAAGCCAAAATGTACATGACTGAAGGTTTCACGTTGGGTTAATGGGCGTTGAGTCACGACCTGTCTAAGTATCAGCCTTCTACCGGGGTTGGCTGGATGGACTCAATGCTCTCAGTCGTCTTGGGGCAGAGATGACCTGCTGCTGAGCTCCCATCAACAGCCCGCTCAGGGATGCAAACCCAACTCTTCACGCGTTGAGGCACCGGGACCTGAGCAGTGGTTTTCTTCCCAGTCCTGCAAGCAGAGCCGCCACCGACTGCGATCCAAACGAGACGGCTACGTAGCGGTAGGAACCACGTCCCACCTGGCCTTCTAGCTCGACACGCGGCTCCCTGGAAGGAAGTGACTATAGAAGAGCACTTTATGCCTGTTAGTACAACCATAGCATTGTCCACTCAGGATGGCTTAATTTTACAATACATTTAGTAGACACATATAAATCAGGAGATCCAGATCTCTCCATAATGCATATCCCTAGTAATATCCATTGTGCTGACACACCACTGCCATCTCAATTAACACTTCCACAAAGTTTCCTTAAAAATTACGACGTGCTAAGCAAGATGCTCACTAATGAGGACAACAGGGAGATCTGAAGATGATCCATCAGCCACAGACCATCTTTATCATTTGCTAACCCACCCTTTGGCCTTTCAGCTGGCTAGCAAGTCATTCATTCTAGGCTATCGCATGAAGATTTGCTCACTGACCTCAGTACTTTCCAAGTCCAAAGGCCACACCAAAAATGTTCATGTCTCCTCCTTGGATGCTGGTTTAGCTCAAGGAAGAGATGGCCAAGAGGTTCAGTAGAACAGACTGTACCACAAGGCCTTTCCTTGGAAGGGCAACTGTATTATCAGTTGGGTGCCTAAAAGTCCCTATTCCCTTCCAAGTTCATACAGTGGGGTTTGGGTGGACAGGCCAGGAACCTGTCAGTCAACACTGTCACTTCACCTTTGTCATTAGCATCATGACTGCATCAAATACACGACCTTGGAAACGCGACAGAAGCTACAGCTACAGGGGCATGAAAGGCATCAGTTTTAGTGACTGCAAACAATCGGAACAGCGTCAGCTATAATCATGGGATGGAATCGCTGGAAGTGAATCAACTTCCATGGACAAGGGAAGGGGAGCAGGAGAGAGCGGGCGAGTTTTTCCTGGACTTTTAGCTTTCACAAAGCTCCACTTTTTCCATGTTTTAAGCCCAATCTTGCCAGTGCTGTATTGCAGATGGCTCTTTCTGAAAGGTGCAGTAGATTCAAAACTGAACACGACACCAGAAACCAAACCACACAGAAACCAAGGGGCTTTTAGGGGATAACCCTTCAAAATCACAAGGTTCTACCACTTCCTCTAGTCCACCCATCCCGTAGATCCAATTATAGAAAGAACTGCATCTTAAGAAGCATTTAAATTCTAACACTTCTTCTAAACAACACTTTCCTATATAATGTCAATTTTTTCTCAGTATGAAACTAGCTATTAACATATTTTCAAAATACTTGCTGTGACACATGAGGGTTTGATTTTTGCAAGTAACGTATGATTAGTGACTCCTTGCTCTGAAAAGCTAAAGGTAACAAGTTCCACGAACACGATCACACAGAATGAGTTTCTTCATTTTGCAATATTAGCACGAGTAATGTATGCATCCAGAAGAATAAAAATCCTTTAGAATACTCATTTAAGGTTGTTTTAAGTTTTAATGCATAATTAGCAAATATTTGTAGGAAATTAAAAAACATACAACCCCAACTGAAAGCATCCTAATTAGAGCAGCAAGAAAAGGACTGTGGAGATCCAATACCTTCTTCCTGACTTGACTGCAGGATTTTAAAGAGATTTCAGTGTCCCAAGCAGACCTAGAGAACACACTGCAGAATGATGGTATTTTTTTCAAAATAGTAATCATAGATTTTCATAGGCCAAGAGTAATCATTTTGACTGGCTACATACAAAAAGATGAGACAAATCTACCCTATTTGCTCTCCTATCTAGTTATTGCAGATAAAGTACCATTTTATCTTAATAAGTTGTGATTCAGTAGTAGCTGGAGAGCGTGGAAATAGATTAGACTTCCCTTTCAAACAGGTGAAGGGTGGGGATAGAGATATTGTAGCTTCAAACTATGCCAAAATATATACACATACGTACATTTTTATAATAATCCTGAGAGAAAGATGCATTCCAGACAGACAGAAATACCAGATCTACAACAACGTATAATGCTTTCAAAAAGGTTTAAAAGAAAATACAGTGCACATCCGATGCAAGCTCCCGCATCCAGACTGGTACACTAGCGGAAAGCAATCCAGGAGAACTTACTTTTTCAATAAGCAAAATGAGGTCAAAAACCCCATGGGAGTGAATAAGATCCGTTAAACCAGTAGATTCCAGTAACTGAGAGCATCTGGAGGAGCAAATTCCCTGCCATTACCAGAACAGGAAACAATGCAATTTCCCTGAGAGCAGATAAACAATCCGTAACTTTCACAGGAAGAGATTAAAACAAACTCCCTTTTCAAGGATAACTCCTCAATTAACTCTTTAGCCCTGAAGAGCTTAATTAACATCCAGAGCTGGCAGCTCCAGCAACAGGACAGTACAAAAACATTAATGTATCTTCACTGGTGGTTCCAGGTCAAAGTTATTGCTAGATTGACTAATATGATCACAAAATAACAACAAAACACACTTGGTCTTCTACTCATACAAGACTGAACATTGATTTATGAAAATATCCACTATCTCATCTTAAGCCATATTTTAGAATTTAAGATGACAGACTTCAGGCAAAGCGTTACTCCAGTTACTTGTCTTCTATTTCCATGCGTAAAATTTCTGTGCACTTGAAGCTTCCCACGTCCCAGGTTCCACAGTTCTCACAGGCAGAACTGGGAAACATGATTCAAAAAGTAATTTAAAAAAAAAAAAGTTTAAGCAACAGAAAAACTGCATAAATTAGTTTAGATTGAGGAAGAATACTACAAGTTGCCTTATATCCAGCAACATCCAGATAATGTTTCCTTTTGTTCAAACTGACTTGGCATTTCAACATTTGATGCAGCTTCTTTTTCAGAATGGTAAAACTTCATGCAGTTCCAGAATAGAAATCGCTGGCTGCCCAGTGACACCAGCTCCACAGCACAGCTCCCATGGGAGGTGAGGGCAGCCAGTGCCACACTGGAGGATGCCCCCAAGGTGCAATGATGCCTCCTACTCCGTGCAGTTAATTCTGCCTTTAGGTCAGTATTATATAAAGCACATGCTGGGCTGTACACAGGCCTTAAGCACCTGCATTTGAAGCTAGTTAACCTTTAACATGAACCCATCCACCTGTGCTGGCTGAGAAGCTCTGACCCACCATGCACAGGACGCAGATGTCACCTGAAGGCCACCACCTCGTGGCCTTCCAGGTTTGTCTCCAAATACATGGTCCAGCAACACCAGAGCCCCCTCGCTTTGTTTGGTAAGCAGCAACAAATTAAAGAGCTTGGTAACAGCTCTAATCTGACTTGTGCCTGCTATACCTGGGAGCCAGCAGGAAGGGCAATTAGCTAAAATCAGTTAACTATTGCCTACCTGTCTTTTTTTTTTTTTTTTGTCTTTTCAAGTCATGAGAGAAGTTTCTGCAAATATAATGCAAAGTAAACAAGCAGAATGAGGTCTTCCATTGTGCAAGTACTTGAATATATGTATTTAATACACTATTATTTCTAGCAAAACAGGCAATGAAGCAAGTTTCTCTTCAAGTGCGTTAAGCACTTGCTGTGCCTTTTAACTGCAATGCTGAAAAAGTCACTTTAGCAAGACAATGAAAACTGCAAGAAATATTTACCTCACTCATTCCATTATTTTTGTTAGACAGCTTTTTTTGTTGTTGTTTTTCTGTGCATGCACATAAAATGAATGTTCACCCATTACTGTCAAGCACTTGTCTTATTACTTAACACTTTTGCTGTAAATCACAAATACCTTGCTTTCTAAACTATTTGCATGCCTAATGATACTGTCTTGCTGGAAGGAAGGGAGCATCAGGGAATTAGTAATGTAGACATGGAAAACAAGTGTCAGGTTATCAGAAATGTTTTTCCCATCACTGTGAACACAGGGAGCACACACAGTGCACGCATTGAGAACAAAATTTAAAGTCTGAGACTTTTCTGATGCCGCAGGTTATAAAAGACCAAGAAAAACCCTGAAATTCACTCAGATGACACAACAAATAATTTGGAAATAAAGAACATCTATGCAAAACACAAACCAGTTCTTTGACAGCTGTTTGGTACAAGTCTGTCTCAGGAGACAAGTAGGACTTTCCTAAAGCTTTTATAAACTACCTAATTACAAGACATACTTCTTCATGAAAGTAGATCTTTCCTAAGGTTGTTGTGTATTACAATGTAGTTATTCCAAGCTAAAAATCATTCTCACATTAAATACTCCTTGGCCATCTTTTCACTTGGGAGAACAGCTTGCCCAGCAGAACTATAAACCTGATTTTGTGGCCATCTTCTTTATTTCTGTTTCAATAAATCCAACCGATTTGTCCCTCCTTTGCCAGACAGGTTCATCACCGAAATAACCCTGAGGATCTGTCTTTTTGGAACCATGTGATTGAAAGATGTTATCAACTTAGGTATCATTGGGCAGAACATTTCAGAAGCTTCTCATGTTTCTTCCAGAAACTTCCTGGGAAGGTTCCTTAGAAATTTGTGCATGAAAATGAGACATCTACTTTCCCATAATAATTTTTTAGTGCTCATTTTATTGATAGATACTTAAAAAATGCTGGATTTATTGTCCAAAAGTTATTGCACTTATTCTCATAAATAGTACATGCCATAGTCCTGGAGGCATTAATTCTCAGCATTAAACACAGCAATTTCCAACCTACCAGGCAATAAAACGTTTCAAAGAACTCTTACATTCTCGTTTTCTCTCTCTTTTTGGTCTTGTCCACAAAAATTTCCCTCATGGATCATTTTTGGTATTTGAAACCCCTGATCAGCTTCAAATGATAGATACTAAAACATTATTTCTTCTCACCAAATGTGGGAACCCTCTTTATACCCTTGCTAAAAATCAAGCGGATGCAAAAGTCTGGAGAAGTCACAGTCTCATCTGGCAGCATTAACCATGACGTGAAGCGAGGTGATGGGCACAGCAGGCCCAGGCGCCAGGCAAATCTTATTGGGACCGCGTGTGCAAGGCCATCGTGGGACCAGAGGGGATCGTGTCCTTGGGCACAAACACCCACCAAGCCTCCTGCATCATCCCTGAGCTAACCCAAAACCGCAGCAATTCATACCACGTTTACCTTGTGTCCACATTTTATGGCAGCGCAAGGACAACCAGAATGTGGCTTTTGCTTCCTCTCTAGGCTTAATTAAAGGTAAATAACACATGTAAGAGTACAGCAGCACTAGTGGTACGCGCGTAGGGGCTCACCTGTACAGGAGAAGTCATCCACGCGGACGTATCCCGTGACGCAGTCGCAACGATAGGAGCCGGGCAGGTTGACACACACGGTGTTGGCGTGGCAGTAATGCATCTTAGCAGCACACTCATCAATGTCTGCAGGGAAGGAGAACCAGGGAAAGTCCCCGTCAGGCTCAGAATTTACAGCTTGGTCCTAGATCTGCCTGTGGAGCCATCTCTATTCTTGCTGCAAATCTAAAATTCAAAATTATAGTTTTCCCAAAGAACAGAATCAAAACCATCATTTACTTGCCTGTTTAAATATCACAAAGCTCCACAACACTGTAAACTGTAAAACACCTCCCCCTTTGCTCCTCATAAAAGCAGAAATTACACTGAAGCTTTCATTTTATTTTATTTTACTCTGATTAGGATAGATGTTCCACTCAGTGGCATTGTTTTTACAGAGCATAATTTATGGGTTTCATTTTTTTCCTCGGTATTACTTATGGTCAAACAAAACAGAAAAAAGAATCAAACTTTTTTTTTTTGGTCTTCCTGTTACATTCCCCTTGTTACCAATTGCTAAATGCTCAGGAAAGGCATCAACTGGCGACGCTGCTGAAGATCATCTCAGCTGGTTGGGTACAGACCCGCTCTCTCAAAGTGATGCTGCCAGATCCCTCCGCACCTGCAGAGATGGTGCCAGGAGCCGCAGCCAGGACAGATTAGTGCCAGAACCAGGACAGTTCCTGGAAAGCTCTGATTTTCCCCCAAGAAAATGTTCACCTAACTGTGCGAGTACCAAGCTCTGCACTGCCTTAGTTCAGGGCCATCAGTAGTGGCCTGAAGAGGAGTAACAACAGCTAAGATACAGCTGCCTTTTCCAGGCTCCAGAAATGAAATTGCTTCCAGCTCCCCTCACTCTTCCTAGGCTACGGACATCTGTCCAGTAGAAGCAACTAGCTAAAATCAGTCCATGATGGTCAAGCAGTTGGTAGAGATTTTGGCCTGCCACGAACTTGGGCTGAATGAGAAACGATGGTCTGGAGGCAGAAGGCTCTAAATGCCACCGCAAACGCCTTCAACCAGCGCGGTCCCACTCTCCCCTTGTTCCTGTGGCAGTGCCACTCGATGAAATGGATTTTAAGGAGTCAGAAGCATCAACATATGAGAGAGAAAAGCCAAGAAAAATCCTCCCACGTCTTGTTATCCCAGCACTGAGCGCCGGAGCCACTTGGGACACACTCCGGTGTTGATGCGTGTTCACACTGTTCTGCTCGCAGCCTCTTTTTAATAGGCTTTCGGTGCGCCGCTTTGAGGGGTTTCGTTCTTGCATAGCTAATAATTTTCTGTCATAAAAGGGAGCAGAAAGAGGCCTGAAAAGAAAGGAAGAATGACAAACCGGCAACCAATTCACCTGAAAATTAACCTGAGGTGTTGCCCTCTATCTCCAGCTCCCGCACCGAACTCACCAATTCTCCCCTTTCTTCCCCCAAAAGGGAGCAGGAGGATTAAAAGTCTCCGAGGTGAAGGCACTTGAATTTTTATCCATTGCTAGCAAAGCCTGTAGTACTGTAATACAAAAGTACCAAGAATAAAATGGAAATTCACTCCTGTAAGTCATATAGGAAAACATCTCTTTAGCTGCCTTTCTCAAAAGGAGACGGTGGACTCAAAGTGATGACGTGGCTATAAAAAGAGTTGAGAACCACCTACACTCAATTGCAGAAGTCCTCAAGTCCAAGAAGGAAAAGTCTGGCCCTACCAATGAAATCACAAGGAACAAAGCATCTCACCTTCCAAGCTTTGCTCATTTACCTAAGCCTTTTCTCAATCTTTCTCTATATGTTTTCCACACAGTATTTTACATTTCCTGTTACCTTTGTAGGATTAACCCTGTGCTAATAGAGGACCTTCTTTACAGAGGCTAACCCTGAGAGGTCAGAAACCAGTGGTATTTTCTTACTAAAGCTGTAGAGCAACAATAAAGTTGTGGTTTTTTTCTTTGGCCCGCAGCTCAACAAACTCTTCTAAAAGGTTAGGCATTCATGACAAAAAGCTTTGGGGTTTTATTTAATATTGTTAGAATAAAATCCATACAGCACACAGTGGTATCTATCAGCTCAGCCGTAATGGAACTCAAATTGTGATTCATGGGTATAGATTGCTTGTCGCATTTGAAATATTAGAGCTCATCTTCCAGCGGTCTTTTGAGGTGATAAAAATACATGATTAATGTTTCTCTCCAGACTCGTGACGGAGTTTGTTTTTCTTCTAAAAAGGCATACTTATGGTCTTTAAAATGAGACTTGACACAACATAATGATCATTCACATATCGCCAGCTCCCATCTACATAAACTAGCTCTTCACAACTACAAGGGCGTTTGGGCTTCAGCTTCTCAGGAAGGATCACTCCACTCCTCAGTGGGTTGGCTTGGTAAAGGAGCGATCACCTGCTACGGTCAAGTGCTTCCCTAACAGCGGCATCGCTGACACCTTATGCTGATCCTACAGCTGATCAGGCATCATAACACTTTATGGTTCTAAATTGCATTCATGACCGTGGAGGGGAGGGAGACATGCATTTTTTTATTTTTAAACTATTTTTGTGCCAGTATTGGTGCAAAACGATCAAAAGTATTAATCTTAGCAGAGCTACCTCCTCAGCACAGGACACTTTTTCTGTCATCTAATACCAGCTACTCTCAGGAAAAAAACAAAAAAGACATGGAAAAGGAAATACAAATGGCTTTATGGTTTGATATGCAATGGCACTGCTTCTCTCAGACATCTGTATCAAGGTTTGGGGGAAAAAAGGGTGCTCAATGGGAAAAGGTTTTTTTTTTATCCTATTAAAAAAATTAATTAGCTGACTGCAAATTCCTTTGGTTAACTGCATTTAATGCAGTGGACTCATTAACAAATACAAGACGGACACCTGGCACATGCACACACTGCACAGGAGGGGACAAGGAAAGTATGGTCAGAGTTAAATAACAGCTGGTGCAAGCAGCAGATGAGGATCCCCTTTGCAAACACACTTGGTAAACCACTGGGACCCTTTTCAGCCCAAACAGCCACCGATTTGAAGCTAACCCCCGTGGACAGCGGCAGCATCCCAACCCCTTGTGCTCAGGGCTTCACAGCTGAGCTCCTCCAAGATGGTAACGCGTTTGAAGCAAAACAAAACGAAGCCCAAAGCGCTCCAGACCACGAGCAAATGATCTATTCTGGAGAGCTGCTGAGCATCAGAATCAATTACCGCCCTCCCAGCTCTCTTGCAGTTACTTGCTCACAGCTCGGGGACTCGCATTTCACCAGAGTTAATTGTTGCTTGCGAGTGCATCCGTAAGGAGGCAAAGAGAGGAGAGCAAAGCTCTGTCTACCTCAGGGCTCCTCACCAGCAGCCAACACCCGTATGTCCATGCGGGGTATGGGACAGGAAGTGTCACAAGAATTTTGTTTCTCTCAATCTTTTTTCTTTTTTCCTCTCTCAGTTCAACACCAAAATTTAATGCAGCTAGTGCTGCATTAAGGTCTTGTTTGCATAATCCAGATTTGTTTCCAATGTACAACCAACCTATGTTGCTACTTAAGTACAACTAGATCTTAAACTGTGTTCACCAGTGGATGGAATTATGCAAAGTCTAAGGCAGTGAAGCGTAGCAGCACCAGAGCATAAAAGTGGCCTTGAAATTTCTACCATCCTATGCTCATGCAATGGAATACGCATCGCTTTGGCTCCACTGGCCTAACCGTTCATTCATCACCTGTATTATTTATCTTCCAAAACATAACCAAGAAGGATGAACCACCCTCCCTCTTATAAATACCTTTTTAAAGATGTTTGCAGCTACAGCTCTTAGGGAGGGCTGACAACTTATTCAAAAGACATCCCTGACAGCTACAAATAAAGTTATTCAAAAAAATACACAGGCAGAATTCACATATGATAATGCAGCCTAGAGAAGACAGATTAAAAATAATCACAAAAAAAGCAGAATAAAACACTGCAGGGAAACAGGCCTTGGCTAACAGCAGCAGCTCAGTTATTTGCTCCAACACACCAAAGCAGCAAAAACAAGAATCTTCTCGTGTAAGTGGGAAATAGCAGCCGCCCTGATGCTTAGAGCTTCATTGAGATCAAGGTTGTTTTTATCTGGGATGATTCAGGCTTTAGTATAATTTCTTATCTTGTGAAAATATACCAATGCGGGGATGTAGAGCAGAGGACACCTCCAGAAATAATTTTGGATTTCAGGGAAATGACCTGGTGTCTGTTGGCCGCTAAAACGGAGAAAAGCCCAGAACACTTGTGCCCTCCGAGCTGTGCTGAGCACTCTGGGGAGTAATGATGTCGCTCGTCCTGACTCCAATGAAACATCCTCAACTAAAAAAGTGAATCCCAAATAAACCAGTTCTGCCCCTGTGGAACTTGCTGGCTCCCAGAAATTCGCAGTGATCCTCTCTCAAAAAACAGCCAAAAAGTAATAGCCAAAAAATAGACTTCTCTTAAAAACAGCCTGCACTTGCTTCCTGCCCCTCTTTAGAAGGGGTACGCTCTGTAGTTCACATTGGAAACTCTCTTATTCCTCACCCATTCCTCTTCAGAGCTGCAGCACAGCCACATCTGTGCGTTTTACAAATATTCATATGTTCTTCTTTCAAAAGAACCTAAGTTTTCTTAAAGCTTCACTCCAAATGCTAATTCTGGAATAAATAAATGGCATTATGAGGGTAACAGAAAGAGGTGAGGCTCACTCGGTTCTATCAAAGCTATTTCACTACCCGAACTGTGTTCACCAGGGCAAATACAACTTGGGACACAGAAGGATTTAACTGCTTTTCCCTGGCTGGAACACATGACTAAAATCTCAACAAATTACTGCAAGGGCCAGTGAAGGTTGTATATAATAAATCTAACTGGCCTTCTCTCCTTTTAGTATTTAGTACCTCTCTTTTACCCATTTTTCTTCCTCACAGGCTCTTAGTGCATGAGATTTTATTCTAATTCTAGCTACTTCACACTCGGTGGTAAGAGCTACCCTTGCATAAGTCTACGTCAAATAAAAGGTTACCATACTACCGCTCCCAAATATATCACAGCCCATTAAAAACAGAAAACGAAGACTATAATCACCTCATTCCTACAAAAATAGCTCCCTTCCTTAGAAAGCCTGCCTCTCATTTACCGATTACATAAACGCACTCCCCAAAGCCCCGTTTGCCTTGGGTTTGATTTCACTTGCAAAAGGAAATTCCTTTTGGATCTTCGTAAGCACCAATGAAATAAATGCTGGCACCAGAGACGCAATGCCAGGTTTCTGTAATAGATTCGCTGCCTTATTTTTTACTCATCTTTCTAGGTACTTTAGTGGATGTCTACCAGAGAACGGCAGGACGTTGGTGCTTTTCTTCATTATAACATCCACCTACATCAGCTGAGCAACCAGATACCCTCAAATAATTATATTCATTTTCATTTCAGCTAATACCTTCTCTTCCTCAATCCCTTCTATCTGATTTCACTAATGGCTGCGGGTGAACGGTGGATTACCGTATCAAAATGAACAATTTCCTCTTGCTGCTCTACTCAGAGCAATTACATTAAATACCCGGCTCCAGCAGCACTCACCCAGCACCATCCCCCACAATTTTTTGCTCTATTTTTATCTCTAGTACTCGTACCCAGTTTGTCTCCTCCTATCTCTGGCCTGCGATATTGACTGACTTACTCTTTCAAATCCACACAGATGCTATCTCCAAATGATAAATTGCAGGAGGCTACCCATATAATTGATCTAGAATCCCCGTGCCCACGGCAACCTTTACTGTGGCATTTTGAAGGACACTGTATCTCGCTGAAAAATTAAATGCTGATGAAAACTGTGATCTCCCCCTGCCTTTTTTTTTTTTTTTTTTTTTCATTGCCTAAAAATACCTTTAAGTCCCTGGAGAAGCACTGGCATTGCAATTGCTAATCACTCCTAATATATGTTGTTAGCACACGTGACGTGCAGTACATTAGTAAGAAAACTTCATAGCACATTAATACTTTGCATGCTGAAGGAATTTTTCACTATTTGTGCAAAGCAGCACACAGGTAACAAAAAATATTGCTAGGCATTAATAAGCACTCGTCAGGTCCCATCTTCCCTATTTATGGTTGGCACTGGACAACTTGCACGTTCCTAAACCCTTCCCACATCTTCTCCAACCACTCATTGCTCACATCCTTCTATCACACCTTCCTCTGTGTGGCTCTGCTGAAAAATAAAAACCCTGTGGAAAACTTCGGCATTGCAAAAGTCAAAGAAAAGGTGATTTAATATGACAGGATTTAGTGATTGTATGTTCATGGGGCCAGACTATGCCCTGCTAACCAGGCTCCACAGAGCCAAATATTTCAATCAGATGAGGACATTATAGATCACTGACATGGTTCCTTTCTTCGTGTCCCTCTAAACCACACTGAGTGACTTTACTCTGCACCCTTATTACACAATCTAGTCTTATTGCTTGTGCCTGCTGAAATCTAATCTATAAAAATAATAAGCAAGCAGCAGAATAAACACCTCTGTTTTAGATATTACAAATAATTTTCCCATCTAAATATAACTTTAATTGGCATAACTGAAAAATGCAAAGCATGTTTCTCATTCTAGCATACATGGTAATCAAGTGTGATTTATACTTCTAGTTACCGAAAGAGGCATTTCTGTTTTGGAGATTACATCAACACTGCGTTCCTTCGGCACAACCTCAGGTAAGCGAAGCAAGAGAAGAGGAAAAAGGGCTTTCAACAGAGGAGGATAAAAATGCTCTTCACCTGCAACCCTAATACCTGCCTCAATGTTTAGTATGAAATCTACTTTAATTGCTTTGCTTTTGGCTATGAAATTGAGCTGGTGATTTAATGCCTTTCCCTTTGAAAGCACAGTCAGAGTTTAGCTGCGGTAAGAAACATAACGTTGGGATGCTCATGTCCTTGCTATCTCAAATCAAACCTGCCCTACCAACTAGTTTATGGCAGAAGCTCTGCTTGCAGCGAGTTTTGAACCGTGCAACACAAGGGTAAATATACTGACAGCTGCTTTGCTCCTAGAGCATCTAGGAAAAGCCGGGCAGAAAGGCAGGCACAGGACTAGAGAGGATGGGCTCTAACACGCATGCATCTCTGCAGAGCTACATAGAGGAGTCCCTATGAAGACAAATAAATAGACCACGAAAGCTCCTTTTCTGCTCGCAACAGGAACAACCACCCTTTTATGGCTGGAGTAAAGAGGACAAAGCAGGAGCCACAGTCTTTACTCCATCCTTAATGCAGGTTCTCAGGGAAAGCAGCAAGAGCTGCTCAGAAATGGGTTCAGAGTAACTAGGGTAACAGAGGAAGAAAAGTCATCTTAATGTTTGGGGAAAAAAAAAAAAAAAAAAANAAAAAAAAAAAAAAAAAAACAAAACAAGAAAAAAAAGCTAAGCAAACAGGCTGGAGATGGAAGTGAACGGGAGTCCAGGTGTCAGGATGACAAGGCCAAGGGCTACATATGGAAAAAGAGTCAGAGCACAAAGGCAACACACTAAAGCTACCAGCGCCGCACTGTGAAACAAGACCCAGGTGACCAGAGAAGAGGTGAACATAAAATTTTCTACTTCTGCTGTGATCTGAGCCTTTGTATCATGATCCAAAGATGTTTTTCTTCCCCAGGACTATAATTATAATGGCTCTTTCTGCTGCAAAAGTGCGGGGAGAACAACTTGGGAAGCAGTATCATGAACATACTGCAAAGATGACTTGGATTTTCAGACAAGTACATGTGAAAAATATGAGTGTAAATGAAAATCAAAAGCTGTAAAGAAACCCTTAACTATTGTTCCTCCCTGACTGATTTACTGATCCAGATCCTGAATTTGGATTATCCCAGGTATGCAAGCACTGAGCACTAGCTTTATACTTAAGCCATGAGATCTGTCTCCTTTTCCAGGCTCTTATTTCTACATAGCTATGGTTCACCTGTAGATTGCAGTACATTTCCTCTATAAATGAACAGCCTTTATTTCATTCTTTCCTATATGAAAATTTTGCTCCACCTGTAATACCGTTGAAAAATCAAGTCCTCCCAAACCTTTGGCTTCTCCCACAACACAACGTTGACTCCCATGGTGCTGCTTCTCCTCTTCTAGACCCTACCCCTTCCCGCAGAAAACCTGAAATATCTTCTGTTCTTGTGGAAAAACTGAAATAAACTCTGTTCCCCTGGGGTGCTATTTGGTGACAGCAGGTCCGTAGCTGTCATCCAGACAAAACAGGATAACAGATAGAGGCTCATGATAGTAAAGTGCTACAGTTGGGAATACCAAGCCTATAAACCCTCATTTTTCCCTTTAACCTGTGAAAAAGTAGTCTAATCAAGTGCTTCACCATGTCTGGCATTCCTTAAATACTTAAGACCCAAGAAGCAGATCCAAGTCAGACGGGTAGGCAAATTCAAGAATTTTCAAGTCTCTGCTCAAATCCTGCAAGGATGATATTAACAACTGCAGTTTTAAGAGCTGATAACTGTAATTTTAATTAGCGAGACATTGTTTTTCATTAACGCAAGTGATGCTTTGAAACGTAATTCAGTCCTAAAATCACCATTTAATAAAACTGGCAGTCTTTTTGAGACAATGCACTTCAAACTGCGTTAAATCAAAGGAAAGGAGCGACTAGCATGCAGTGCATCAATATTCCTAGGTAAAATAAATACCAAGGAAAAATTAGTAATGCACAGTAAGAGCATTTGTACACAGAGCACATGCTGCTTTTTCATAAAATATTGATATTCAAGATTAAAAAAAGACTTTTTAAAACTCCTCCACCTTCTCACAATGCAGAAGTTCCTCGTCCTCCTGTGGTGCTTTCACAGGTCCAAATATAAGCAGAATGATCAAGTCACACAATGGACTTATCTGATCAATCCCCTAACACAGCTGAATATACAGAAATTCCTTCCAAAAATCCATTTCTTTTTACCTTCCAGGTTTTCAGCAGCCTTCACAACTTCCACCTTTAGTTCTACTTTCTCCTTATCTCAGGAGCCCTAAATCATTTCTTTTGACTCACCCACAATGTGGAATTCAATAAAAGGTTTCCCTCTGACTGCTTTTTCCTGCACATACTCCGAGACATTTACCTTCCTTCTATCCCTTCCACCAAACTCCATGTATTTAACTTCTGGCCTAGCCTCATAAATCAGTCCGTACACCTGCTTTATCTCTTTTACAGTCCTTCCTGAAGAGTCCTCTGTTTATTAATCTCAAATTATATAACAGTACATACCATTCACCTCAACTTATCCTGTGCTCTGAAATCTACTTTGGAATCTTCATTAGCAGTTTGGAAGAATAAAGTCACACATTGCTTTGACCTTGGAAAATGATCCCCGAAATAGACTGTTTAAACAGCTCTGGAGATAACATGAAGGAAACAAATGGTATAAAAAGCAGTGAAATCACTTATTTTCAAGTTTACCCCGTGGCTCAGGGAGCTCCCAACCACAGAAAGGGTGATGTAAAGTTATTTAAATATAACTAAAGAGCACATAATTTGCACAAATTCTAGGGTATGCAAATCTTCGTGCCATTTTCCAGTTCAGTACTAAATCCTTGCAATCAGCTGATTCCCCATAAACCTGTGATTATTGAAAATACAAAGGGACGCGTTACCCAAGGACAGTGTGCTTGCTTATCCAAGGACAAGATGCAGTCTGTGAGGAAGCCCATGGGGGAACCTTGAGTCAACAAAGCAACAGCGAGGACAAAGCAACATTTTTAAAAATTGTGCACACACACCTATCATATAGAAATGAATTAAAACAATCCTCAGACCTCCAGGTAGATATAGGGAGGCTCCACACCGAGTTTGACTTGAATCCAAGCACCCATTTGCACTTTAAAACCCCAAAGTCTCTATTCCAGCATCTGAGGCACAGGCATGTAATTTAAGAGACATCAAATACTGCAATTTCAGTAAGAAAAGATAAGAGCTGACACAAGCAGATAAAAATTCAAACCCATCCATCTTTATTCAATCGCATGGAAGTTTAAGACTTGCCTGATAAATACTAAGAGCACATCCAGGGCAATATTACTCATATACTAAAGTCTGTATTTGGTTCTGCTACAGAAAAATTAATTTCTTGTGGTACCATTTATTAAAGCATCCAATTAGTCATACTGCTGATATAATATTTAGATAATAATAATGAAAAGCTTTCCCATATCTAGCAATGAAGAGTGTGTTCCTGAGGTGACCGAGGCGAATCATGTCCCCTTCTGCAGTCCTCTGAGGTATAGCCAACTTATTACTACCTTGAAACACAAAATTCACTATTCACCGAATCCCTCAGCCACCTCTCCCATCTGTTTTTTTAAAAAAAAAGTTCTCTTACTGTTCACTCTGATGGAGGAAAACCCGTTCCTTTCCAGTTCAAATCTCAGCAGTTCGTATTTCTGCAGCACTGCAATTTAACAGCCTACCTTTAATGTACCATTTTATCTAGTGTCTGTATAAACAAAGGGTGATTGTGGATGCCTGATATTCTGCACCACGAGCCCAAACATCTTGAAGGCAGAAAGGAATTGGCAAGCAGTTACAGATGCAAGCTGACGTGCAATATGAAGAAACACGTATTATGGTTTAAAACACCACCACCTCTCACTGCTAGGCTATGCAGTAGCTGTTAACTGCAGAAGACACATTTCTCATCTCAGTAGCACTTGAACACAGCTCCAACTATTCCTTCCGGAGGAAATAACTCTGAGCAGGTTTGTGTAAGTAGAAAGCAGAAAAGGGCCCCAAGACATCGAGCTTTCCATGGTAAGTCTAGAGAGCAAAGCCGTGGGCACGGCTGCCATGGGGCAGGCTCCCCAGGTCAACCTCTTGCATCTGCTTAGCTCACATATCCACCACATTGCACCTGGGTAAATACCCACCTACAGCAGGCTACACGCTGCAAGGAAAGTTGTGGTGTCTTGGGTCTGAAAGGCAGCATCTTTCACACATGGATCTTTATCAGGTTGTATTTTTTTTTAAAAAGTGTCACTAGGAACAAACTGAAGTGACACATTGCATGGCAACAGCAAATTCTCGCTTTACTTCTCCAGCTGCCTATTTCTGCAGGTTTTCCCCAGTACACTGTGTGCGCTATCACAGCTGCAGCACATCTAAGTCTGAAACATTCATTAGTCTAGATGCATTTCTCCTTACTCCTAAAGTTATGCCAAGAAGTGCCCATAAAAAAAAAAAAAGTATCTGCACAGACTAGACACAGACCCAGTGAAAACGTACACAATTGATTCCCTTCCAACCTAATACTGCAATACAATATTCCCAGTTTCTACTGCGGGGAACAGGGAGAATGCCAGCTGTTTACAGACTCCTAAATATTTTACAAAGAGCTTTCCAAAGGCCACAGACACCGTCTGGAGTTTCTCCCCAAGGACAATAAACGGATAAATTTAGTACAAGAATAAGCACTGGATAAATAGGAAAGGGTTTGAAGGGACTCCCCATTCCAGTAGGATGCTGAGACTGGGAATTTTTAGGCCCACAGCCTCTCTTCCACATGGTACTTCCATCCTGGGCATCTCCTTGCTTTCCTAATGAGTGGTTTTATTAATTTTGATTCGTCTTAAGATAACCTCGTAAGAATTTTGAATCTCCCTCTTTCTTCCCTTCAAGCTGGGCCTGTCAAAGATAATCTTAACACAGTTGAAAATATTCTTTTCAGGCGAGTCTGATCCAGATATGGGTATTGCTTTAAAATGCACGACACACTATAAGCCTAAAGCCTAAAACCTGAATGTTTAAATTCCCTTGAGTAGCTCAAATCTAGGACACCCAAGTAATTTTGTGACCAGATATTTCCCTTCAATACTTACTTGCTTTTCAGTTATGTTTTAGGTCCTGAGAATTTGTCACCAAGATTTAAAAAAGAAGGAGTGTAGCAAATTTAAATACAAAAAAACCCACCTTTGCATCCAAGTCTATGAAGCTGTCGCATTTAATAAACTCACTCAGGAAAGTCCTGGTCAGGACTTACATGGAAAACTTCCAGAAAAACAGGGCATATTGGATTCCAAGTGAAACATCCTGAATCACACCAGCACCCAATGTCCCATGTGAGAGAGAGGGGCTCTGATTTAGCAAAGGGCCTCTCCAAGACAAAACACTAATTCAAAAGAGGATTAAGAACTAACATGATCCCCCCCCCTCCACTTTTGGCATCTTTCTATTGCAGCAATTTACATCTAATTTTCAAATTGAGAGTTCAACATTCTTTTTGTTTCCTATTGTAAAGGTAAAAATAGGAAAATAAAGATGACTCATAAGTGCAGAGACAACTACCAGCTTTTACACTCCAACCAGTCATGGCCTCCTGCAGAAGTGACAGGACAAGAGCAACAAGGGAAATGATTTGATTGCAGATGCAATAATTAAACAGGAGTCCACATAAACTGCTCTGCTTATAACAATGAATCTAAGGGGTCTACATACTATTTTTCTTTGTTTATTTCATTTTCAACGATAGGTTTTAGTAGAGAAAAGAGGCCCATTCAGATAATGTTTTCCTTTAAAACACTGAAATGAGGTTCAAACTATGCTCTTTCTGTCCAGATCTTAAAAATTCATAACCATGTTACTAAAAGCAGTTTTAGAATGAAGGCAGAACTTAACTACATTCATAAATCCAAAAGTAAAATGAGGACAATTCTAAATTAAATAAGATACTTATTAAACAATATAACCTAGGTATTAATCAGTAAGTAGAAATTAAGAGAACTAAGTAGAAAAAGAAAAGCCTGTATGTGAAGTTGGGAGCAATCCTGGCATGATATATTATCAGCTGAGAGTAAATGAAAAAGCTAAAATGGACTGAAAATGTGGTTTTTGGTTAAGTGATTTCTTTTTGTGACAGTTTATATTTTTTTACTCATGTGGAGTCTTAAGGCTTGTTCATAACCTTTTCCTGAGCCTCACTGGGAACAATAACTGGGATGAAGAATTTAAAGGCAGCAATAATTACAGAGATTATTTGGCTGAAGGAACAGTTCAACTGACTATGTGATGATTCATATTTAGTTGAATGGTATATAAAATAAGTCAGTCTCAAACCAGGTTTGGCATTTAACAGGGCCCACCCTGAGCACTTTAGTTAACGCAACTGACCGGACTGCGTTGCCCTCAAGACTTTGAATGAGGACAACAGAGAGGGAGGAGTAGTTTCAATGAGAAGTTGAGACGATCTGGAATAAAAAGGGAGAAAGACACAGCAGGCGTGAAGAGCACTTCAAAGGAGCTATCAGGAATACGCAGAAGATTTACAAGGATGGCAGAGAGAGATTAACAAGGTAAGCCATGTTTCCTAAATTAGCCACACAGTAAAAATAGCACCTGAGCTGGATCTTTCAAAGGAAAGCAAAATGAACAGCAAAAGCTTCTTTTTCACCTATGCAGACTGAGGAAAATAGGTAGAATTACCTGTTACCAGGAAAGGGGGTTGAATTAAAAACTGTCTCTGCATAGCCCCAAACCTGGGTGAATGCCCCAGTTTCTTGTAAGACTACGATGCACATACGGACAACTTAACTGGAACCAGGACATTAACATAGCTGAGGTGGGGGCCGAACTTGTACTATTTCATGTGAAAAGACACCTAACTAAAACAGAAAAATAGAAACAAAAAAAAAAAAAAGAAAATAAAGCACTTCCAACATACTGAAAAAAGTAGAATATTATAAAAACAAATTCAGTAGCAAGTGTTGAAATGAATGAAATCCACAAACACAGGAGAAGTTTCTATCAATTCTCTCGTCACTAAAGAATAACCCCTATGAAGACTGTGTGCCAAGAAGTCATTCTACGTTTTCCCATCACACCAGTTAGGCTTATAAACCGTTAATTAAAACCTGTGTTTTGTGCACAGATCATCATTGTTAAAGCAAAAACAACACTGGAAAACGTCTGCCACAGAACCTACATTCAAAGGAGGCAGAAATAATCTGGGAAAATTCATTTGATCTTGACATTGAATCAAGTAGGCTTTGAAAGAGACAGTAATCAAGGGTACAAAGGTATATGTAAAGTGGGATAAAATTAAGTATATTTTCATTGCAAGCAAGTCACCTGAGAAAAATAATATATTTTCTTGATAAGACAGCTGACAGAGTCATGGCAATAAAGGGCATCTAATACATCTAGATATAATTCAAGCATTTGATAGAGCATCTCATAAGAAAGAATTATTTAAAATGAAGATGAGGAGAATAAAAAAAATACCCATCATAATATGGATTAAAAAACTGTCTATGGGGAACTGTACAATAGTCTCTACTGAAAAAGAATTTATTAAGTTGTAGCACTGTTACCAATAGTATTCCTCAGGAATCTCTCTTGGGACTGATCCTGCTTAATATATTCTTTAGTAACCTTGGTTCAAGGACTGAATTGTGAAATGCTAAGATGATAAAGTTGGATATTATCAATACCGAAGAGGACAAGACCACAGAGGAGCAACGAGATGACCTTGTGAACAAGGCAGAAAGTGCAAAATCATGATAAGACAGACTTAGGACAAGGATCTCTACATTAAATGAGAACTTCACTGTAAGAAATGGAATTGTGTGAAATGGAATTAACTAATCAATGAGTCGAGTTCTGGAAGAAACAGCCTTGTAACCAAGTTATTGGGAACCAGCCTCAAACTAGAAGCTGGAAAGACAGAATTCAGCACGATGGAACCCAGAGAAACAGGCATCCCCTTTAAGATGGACTAGACATTTGTCTTTGTAGCCTGCTTTGCACGCCCACCAAGTGTCACCTCTTTGGCTAATGGCTTAGATCAAAGGAAACACCCCATAATGTACATAACCAACTGTGCAATATTGCCCTGCAGGGAAATATCCCTCCTGTAACACCACAGCCATTACCTTACGCCTTGAAGTGTGAGAGCCCATGATCTTGATCTTACCTTTCATAACTACAAATGCTACTATTGGTCATAAAATTACCCAAGCATTTCAAAACATTCAGCCACAAGGTTTGATTTGATGACCTCCTGCAACAGGGCCTAGTGCAAGTTCACTGGGCATTCCACGTCTGGCAAGTGATTTGTTTCAAATTACACTTTTATTTCCATAGTGCAGAACAGGATTAGGATAACCTCCTGAACAATTCGCACCACATCCTTCATAAAACAATTGGAAACAACCAAAGCAGTCCTTGCTTAAGAGCTCGACAGGGACCTCAACTTACATTGCTGGCATAACAAACCCACTCCTGCAGCGGATACGCTCCCGTTCCCACCTACAGCGGGAGGGCTGCACGTGGAGAACGTCCAGGGGGAGCATCCCGGCTTTCCAGGGAGGAGCTGGCCCGTTTTGCCGTGGCTGTATCACCGTTTGCTGGGGGGTCTATCACCACTTTCCTGCTTCTTGCAAACTGTTGGGATGTGAGAACAAGGTTGCAGCAAGGGAGGCTTCTGGCCCACGCCACCTCTTGCGATAATGCCCTCGCTAGGCAGGCTAAACAACACTTCTTGCTCAGACAAGTGCCAGAAAGGTGCAGTTTAGCCTCAACTCCTTTCCTTTTAAACCTATTACCTTGGATACTTAAGGGTGAAACCAGCATCTTCGCCATTTAAATAAAATCCCCCCACTTCTTCCTTCGTGAGGATATAGCAAGAGAGTGATCTGAAGAAAATAAGTTCTCTATTTTTTCTCCCCTAACCGAGAACTAAGCAGGCAAGGAGGAAAAAATAAAACAGGACAAGCTGTTCAATAGCTCAGCCTTCCTCCTACCCTCCCCAGCACCTCTCCCACAGGCACGGCCTGTTCCTCAGTTTCACATCCCAGGGAAAAAGGAGAGGGAACAAGGGAAACTGAGGCAGGCACTTGCACAGGTACAAGCCACATGTCTGGAAATCCATTTCCCAGATCACGTAACCAAGGCCAGTTTGCCTAAAACTCTCCTGTTGCGCAGCTGCTACAGCGGCCTCCGTGACGAGGCGGGCACGGGAACAGGCACCAGGGCCGAGCACATACAAACGCCAGCCTCGCTCTGAAAATTATTGACCCGAAGTAATGACAAACGGTATTTTGCACCCCAAAATAAACTGCCTGGTGCAGAACGCTCTATAAAAAAAAAAAATAAATCTGTATTTATCAAACCCATCAGGAAGGCGCCGTTTCTTTGTCAGTTTTAACGCGTTCCAAGAGGCTGCTGGATAGCAAACTGCCATGGCAACGCCAACAGCACCCGGAGCACCGCCTGCTCCCGAGAAACACACCTTCCTTCCCGGAGAATAAAAGGCACTTTTGCACCAAAAATAGAAAGCGAAGGTGCGTTAGAAATACATGCGGGTCATGCCCCGCTTCCATACGTGGTCTGCTCGGGCGCGGGGCAGCGCGAAGCCTTCGGTGGCGCGAGGTAAATGGAAAGGGGCCGCGATGGAAGAGGCCAGCGGAGCTCTGGGCCCCAGCACTGCGGCCCACCCCTGCGCCGAGGGCTATGGGGAGCGAAAGGACAAACGCTCACGCAGACCCATTTTCTTTGTTAAAAAAGAAAAAAGTGTATATATATATATATATTTTTAATGGAGGCAAAAGGGAAAAGCCGTTATAAATGGAGTTTCCTGCGTTCAATCCGCCAACAGCGCCTCAGGGCCCCCCCGAGGGTTCCGAGCAGCAGATTGTGCCCGTGCCAGCGGAGCCAACGTTTGAGGGGGCAACCACGAAGCAACACTCCCTTTCCGTAGCATGTCCCTCTAACACCAGACTAAGCTTGCTTTATCGCTCTGATTTTATGCCTTTCCTTCTGCTCCTCAGCCTCAAGATTAGGGGTGGAGGGGGAAGGAAATCACACAGATCATCCCCAGCAGCGAAAGGGAAAATACTGAAGGTAAACATGGCTGCTGACAACGGCAGCCGCCCATTATAATTATTTTTCCCAATCCCCAAGAAGCTTCCAGCGCTTTTAACTCGCAGTTCATGAGTGTCAGCAGCTGACAGGGCGCTTTTGTGCTCCTGGCAGACACGCACATGGCCATGGCAAAGCGTGAGGCTGCTTCGTTCCCCCCTTTCCCTTTCTAACGTTCAGCCCTTGCTTGGAATCTCTTACCATTAACAGCGACGACACGTTTGAACTCAAGAGACTGATTCTGGGGGATGCCCCACGTTGCTCCTCATTACTGACTCTGGGGGATGCCCCACATTGCTCCTCATTACTGA